>CAJGYO010000003.1:51853411-52327178 GCA_904845875.1 Miscanthus lutarioriparius | reverse complement strand
TTGTTTTGTGCACATTTTTCTTAACTTTTATGCACTTTCGGATTAGGTAGTAATCATGGGCTTATTAGAAGTTGGCCCTGTGAAGTGCTAGGTTATGTGATCAACTTGGGTTGAGCTAAGTGATGATGCCTGAACGATAGTCGACGGATGCCAAGTGACGCAGCGGGATGCCGTAGGTCAGCAAGGACACTACAGGGACACCGAGTCATGCTGCAGAGGGATGCCATGGGATAGCGAGGGAAGCCACGGGGATGCCAAATCACGCCGCAGCGGCACACCAAGTGCCGCAGCGGGAGGTTGAGTGACACAGAGTCACGTTGAGTTATATTGTGAGCCGACATGGGAGGTTAAGAGGTGCAGGACACCATGTTGGGCCACAGGAGAGCAAAGGATATTTGGGACATCGATCATGCCTTTGGGACGCCGTGTCATGTCGCAAGATATGTTGCCTGTCGCATGCCTCTACAAGAGATGAGTATTGCCATAGGTTTTTCCGCGATGGTGGGTGTGATTTGCTCAAATTCCATGAACATGAATACTCGAATACATGTCATGTCTCCATGTCATCTATTACTTCACAGACATTCAATCAATCATACTCATGGCTATAATCAACATTATCAACTAAACACTTATTAAAAGGTTCATTACATCATTCATTAATAAAGTAAATAACACAACAAAGAGGCATGTATGCTAATCATCTAGAGAAAAACGGAATATTAGCCTTGGTTGGGATTCATGGTGCTAAAATATTTATCGTTAAGCCAAATAGAAATGTTTAGCAAAGTTAAAGTGCCATTATAGTTGTAATAGCAAAACAACTGGCAATACCATAGTGCAGTAGGCCCTCTGAAAATGCTACATTGGTTTATTTAAAACATACCTTTCGACTACAAATACAAGTATATCTATCTATAAATTACCTATCATTGTCAATATGAACAGTATAATTTCAAAATGATCAATACCTGCTTCTCCATTAGTTTGTCACACCCCAAAATTTCTGATTTTGGGTTGTGAATAGAAAAAACTAAATAAAACAAATGGTTTAAATATCTGTATAAGACTTGACAATACTCATTTAAGTTTTAGCAAATTTAGTTAGGGGCCGTTTGGATTCTTTCATTTGGAGGAATTGAATTCTATTTAATAAATTAGGCTATTTGTCTTGGAATTTGACATTCCACCACTTTCCAAAGTTCACATATTATAGCTTATCTCAAATTCATAGGGTGGGAGATGGAAATTGATTCTATAGATCACCATTGTATGATTCAACTTCGCAACTTATAATACGTTCTTCAACTCACTCCCCTACGGTAGAAATACAACACATAAGTATGTCTCTTGTATAGCCCACAATAATATACAAATATAATCCATATACAACCATATTAGCTTAATTAATATGTGTCTAAATCATGATTATTAAAATGAATTCAATTCCAATGATCCAAACGGGGCCTATAGAAAATTGTGGTATTTCAAACTTTTCCAAATTAATTTGGTGGGCTCTTGCCTGATGTGATGTTTGCTTGATGTATGACTATATCTTGTGATTGTGAAAAGTTTTAAAGCGCGTTTAGTAAGTCATTTATCTTTCTCCGGCTTGTGTCTGTCTTTTTTTTAATCAAATATCTTCTTTCTCGATCTTAATCTTTTCATTTCGAGTTTCCCAAGATCCCTTTCTTCTGCTCCAAATCTCACTCATTTGAGTTGATCATCCATCAACCTATCTTTCAAAACTTCTCAGGAATTTTTTTGGCTTTTTCAGAACTTCTTTTCACTTTTCTACGAGCACAATCTAATTTTTTGATGCTCCAAAATATCTCTTCATGAGCTCCAAATGCTTTATTTGGGTTCACCATATTCTAAAATGTCTTTGGGAATTTTCCCTAATTTTTTTGGATCTTTCGGAGTATTTTTCACGACCTAAACTTTAATTCTAGACTTTCCTAGAATTATTTTATTCGCAAAATTAATTAATCCTGAAAATAATAAAATATCTTGTTTTCCACCGTCCTCAAATCTTACCAGTATATATGCCGGCGATCTACTCGATGCGACCTTTTTAGAAGTACAACCCATTTTTGTAGCCGACATTCCTATCTCCATAGATCTAAAGCTGAAGTTTCAAAACCCTACAACTACGGTGAGCTTTTTCGGCCACCTCGGGCGTCTCCGGTGAAAACTAACACCAGCATGAGGGTCGTCTTGTCTTTCTCTACCCCGTGGTATTTTCCTTTTTTTCGAACCCATGCCCAATCATCTAATGCCTCCTTTTCCTCTCTTTTGCCAGCGAGTTCTCCGGTTAACTCCATGGGTGCTCTTTGTTCTTCATCGTTCCTGGCTGAGGCGAGCTTCACTATGGTACCTCGTCCTGAGTGCCTTGGACCACCCCATTGCCACTTCTCTGGGCGGGTCTGGCCTCGCCCTCACTAGCCATTGCACAGGGCCGACACCCTTACTGTTGTTCAGTCTGAGCAAGCATCGCATGCACCACCATAAGTTGTGCCACCCCCTACTATGGGATGGACCAAGGAGAACTACACCAAGCTGGGAAACAATGCGTCCGAATCCCACACTCGACTAATGGGGTTGCTACAGGCCTACTACTCTGACACGGAGATAGTTGTGGAATATTTCTGCGAGGAGAACAAGCATCCCCTCGAGGACACATATTGGAAGTCTAGGGTGTGCATCTCTGTCTGGGATGTAGCTAAGGGAGCTTTTCGGGTGTACTTGGCCTAGAACCATAGGGCTAGTCATGCCACTATGGAAGAAAGCATGGATGATGCAACTTTTGAAGCCTACATAGGTCTCTGTGCTCGATGTTTTGGGGATATGATGGAGGATCAATTCTGGTTCCTTGGGCAATGATGAAGCTTGAAGGTCTGGATCCAACCACTGTAGTGATGGTCAACTTTGCCCATGAGCTGATTAAGTGGAATGAGTGGCTTGAGGAAGAGCTAAAGGCACAACAAGAGGCTTCCAAGTGAAGCCAAAAGATGGTGGATGACTATAGAGAGAGCCTCAAGATTCCAAGGTTGTATGACAAGCTTCCCCAAGACCCTCTACCATAGGAATATGAGTCCCTTTTTATGTAATAAGACGCTAGTAGCGTGAGTCAAGTTGAGTCGAGTCGAGTCTAGTGTGTGCTTGTGAAATTTGGTGTGCTTAGTTGGGTTGTCCTTATGCTTATGTTTTAGTTGGATTTTTTGTAATAATTGCTGGGAGTTTTGTGGGCATGTCCACAAGTCCCATAGATAAAGGATCATAAGTTTAAGATTGATGAATAAATAGTTTGGGTTGTTTATATCTGCTCTCTCAGTTCTGTTTTCCAGACCAATCTGTCTTTATCATAATTCTCATTTAATTTTGTACGACCAAAGATTATGAAATTTTTATGGGAAATAGTAGACTACTGTACCTTTCTCTGACCGCAAGAATCATCTTTTTATCAGTTCTGGTTTGTGAGATATGACTGTTACAAGTTGGAGGTTTTGTGCTGTCTGGAATTCTGAGCAGTCTCTGTTGCCCTATGTTTTTGGCTAATTTAACGACAGAATCTGGAAAAAGTGATTTTAATAAAAGTTGTAGATAACTTCCTAGTCTTTCCAACCATATAAAGAACGTCTTTGTTGGATATCTAGAACTCGACTTATGACTATTTTACCGATCTGCTGTTGATGGAACTCGCCTAGAAAACTTCTAGCATTGTTCTTTATCTTTTATAAGTTATTTATAACTACATCTCTAAATTTTGAAACTTTGATTTGGAAAACAGATGGCTGCCAGAGGAAGAGGTAGGGGTCATGGCAGAGGTGCCCATATAGATCCACCACCACCACCACCTACTATGGAACAGCTCATGGCAATGCAGGCGCAACTGATGCAGACAATGATGCAACACCTACAAAATCAGCCTGTGGGAGGACCACCACCTATTCATGTTAGAGACAAGCCTCATCTGAATTCATGAAGGGACACCTTTCATGTTCACTCATGTTGCGAGATCTATTAGAGGCGGATGACCACTACGTGCAATGGAGAAGCAGCTCAACATAGCGTGAATGTAACGACCTGGAGAAGGTGTTGTATGCGCGCGTAACAGCCTGTGGAGCAGCCCAGACTGGTGGGAGTCATTCAAGTTTGGGCATCCCAAGAATGCTCCTGCTATCACTTGGCAGAAATTTAGGAGAATTTAGGATCATATCATATTCCCCGTAGGATTGATAGAGCTCAAGCGGGGAGGAGTTTAGGGCCCTGAAGCAAGGGTCAATGTCTGTGAGTGAGTATCATGATAAGTTTGCTCAGCTGTCACGCTACGCCCTAGATGAAGTAGCTGATGACGACAAGAAGCAGTATCGCTTCCTTCAGGGATTGTATGACGATCTCCAACTTCAGCTTATGTCCAACACCTACCCTAACTTCCAAGCACCTGTGAATTGTGCTATTGTGATTGATAACAAGCGCAAGGATATGGAAGCCAAGAAGAGGAGGCTTCAGGGATAGGCCTCTAGAAGCAACACTTGCCAGTGCGTCAACCCACAGCAAGGCTTGTAGCAAAGGTCTCCAAGGGCCATCTAATCAGTGGAACCGTGCTCCGTACCCACAGTGCAACCAGTTCCAGCAGCGCCAGCAGAACCAGCAGCAGGTTGGTCAGCAGACACCACGTCAAGGGAACCCCAATACTACTCCAATGAAGACTAGTGCCCCTAACACCCCCAACAAGTGTTTTGGTTGTGGAAAAGAGGGACACATGTATTACAACTGCCCTGAAAAGCCAAACCAGCAAACTCCCTAGAAGTAGAATAGCAACCAGAAGCCAGCACCCAATACTAGAAGGGTGAACCATGTGTCTGTTGAGACAATGCTTGAGGCACCGAAAGTTATGATGGGTACGGTCAGTGTCAACTCCATCTCTGCTATCGTTCTTTATGATTCTAGTGCTTCGCATTCCTTCATTTCACAAATTTTTGTTAGAATGCATAGCATACCTTTATGTGCCATGAAAAACCCCATACTATTAAATTCACTGGGAGGGGGTATGCAAGCTTCTTATTGGTGTCCCTCGGCTAGTATTTCTTTAAGGGGGGGTAGACTTCAAAGTGAGTCCTATTGTGTTGAGAATAGCTGGTATTGATGTTATTCTGGGTATGGGCTAGATCAAGCAACATCGGGCAGTGATTCAATATCAGGAGAAGGTGGTTGTTTTGACCACACCTAATGGAGATAGAATCAGTGTTGATGTGCTAGTGCAAGCACAACCGATAGCCACTGTGAATGAGCTGAATGATGATGTCAACTAGTAGGATCGTGTTGTGGAGGAGTTTTCGGATGTTTTCCCCGATGACTTGCTAGGTATGCCACCTGACCATCATATTGAGTTTATTATTGAATTATTACCTGAAACTACACCCATAGCTAAGTGTCCATATAGAATGGGGGTTAATGAATTAGAGGAACTTAAGAAACAATTAAAGAAGTTGCAGGAGAAAGGTTTCATACACCCCAGTTCATCTCCATGGGGGCGCCTATGATCTTTGTTGATAAGAAGGATGGTACTCAACGAATACGTGTGGACTATCGGTCTCTTAATGAAGTCACTATCAAGAATAAGTACCCGCTACCAAGGATTGATGACTTACTTGGTCGGTTGAGAGGTGCTTGTGTGTTCTCAAAGATTGATCTACGTTCTGGTTATCATCAATTGAAGATTCATGCGACTGACATACCCAAGACAACATTTACTACAAGGTATGGGTTGTATGAGTACACAGTTATATCCTTTGGCTTGACCAATGCACCTGCATACTTCATGTACTTGATGAATAAGGTGTTCATGGAATTTCTTTATAAGTTCGTGGTGGTATTCATTGATGATATACAGGTATTCTCCAAGATTGAAGATGAGCGTGCTGAACATCTAAGGTTGGTCTTGCAAAAGCTCAGGGAACATAAGTTGTATGCTAAGCGAAGAAAGTGTGAGTTCTAGTTGAAGGAAGTTTCTTTTCTGGGTCATGTTGTCTCCAATGGTGGAATAGCAGTGGATCCTAGCAAGATAGATGACGTGTTGAACTAGAAACCGCCAACTGATGTGAGTGAGATTAGTAGCTTTTTGGGATTGGGTGGGTACTACAGAAGGTTCATTGAAGGGTTTTCCAATCTTGCCAAGCCTATGATAGCTCTGTTGGAGAAGAAAGCTAAGTCTGTGTGGTCTGAGAAGTGTCAGGCTAACTTTGAGGAGTTGAAGAAGATATTGACTACAGCTCTAGTATTGGTTTTGCCAGATTTGAACAAGAATTCTCTATCTATTGTGATGATCTCGGTAAGGCCTCGGATGTGTTCTTATGTAAGAAGGAAGAGTTGTGCCATATGCATCAGGGTAGTTGAGGAAGCATTAGATGAACTATCCCACTCATGACTTGGAGTTAGCAGCAGTGGTTCATGCTTTGAAGATCTGGAGACACTATTTAATCGGGCATAAGAGTGACATCTATACAGATCATAAGAGCTTTAAGTACATCTTTACCCAGTGAAATCTGAATTTGAGGCAACATCATTGGTTGGAATTGAATAAGGATTATGATTTGGAAGTGCACTATCATCCTACGAAAGCAAACGTCGTGGCCGGTGCTCTAAGCAGAAAGAGTTATGTTAATGATGTTCGGGTGACACCATGCCAAAGGAGTTATGTGTAGAGTTTGAGCAATTGAACCTAATCATTGTCAGTAATGCCATAGAGCTAGAAGTGACGCCTACCTTGGAGCAAGAGACTTGCAAGGGTTAGTTGGAGGATGAGAAACTTAAGGAGATAGCAGAGAATGTAGTGATTGGAAAGTCACAAGGCTTCAGGATAGATGAGAATGGCACTCTATGGTTTGGAAAAAGGATACGTGTACCTAAAAGTGAAGGCTATCCATGATGCAATTCTATGAGAAGCCCATGAGTCAGCTTATTCCATACACCTCGGAAGTACCAAGATGTATTTGGATCTTAAAGAGAGGTATTGGTGGTATAGATTAAAGAGAGATGTAGCAGAGTATGTTGCTTTGTGTGATACATGCCAAAGGGTTAAAGAAGAACACCAAAGACCTATAGGGTTGCTACAACCAATGAAGATACCTGAGTGGAAGTGGGAATAAGTTGGTATGGATTTTATTGTTGGATTACCTCGCACGCAGAGAGGTTATGATTCAATATGGGCAATAGTAGATCGGCTTACTAAAGTTGCTCACTTTCTATCGGTCAAGACTACCTATGTCGGAGCAAGGCTAGCTGAAAGGACCGAGGATGCCCCCTAGAGGGGGTGAATAGGTGTTTCTAAAAATTCAACCCTTGAAAATGCAGAAATGATTAATATAGGAATTTGACTTGGAAATCCCAAACCAGAGAAACAAACCCCTCATGAGTTAAATAACAATGCAAACAAGGTATAGAGAATATATCAATGAGCTACAACCCTGCAACACAAAGTTAGAACAACAAATGAATAACTTCAGCTCAGTCAACTAATACCCGGCGTGTCCGGCATCAATACCGGACGCGTTCGGTATACACGGGTTCTGCCCGGCCAGCCCTCAACTTGCTCCGATTGATTTCTCTTTTCAATCCAAGTTGCGCACCACCACTCGGTAACCTATTGACAAGCTCAAACAACACACAGAGATCTCAAATACCAAAAGTAAAGAGAGATTGAGACACGGTATTTGTTTTACTCGAATTTTGAACTCTCTGTCGAGTCCTACTCTCCGTTGAGGGGGCTGCAAGTGACCCAAATGAAGGTCGACTTGAGAGAACCACGAAGGCCACTCTAGTCGGAGTCTTTTTCAACTCCTTTTCCTTCTTCCACTAGTTGATCCCTTCCCTTGAGGCGATGGAATCGAACTGTTATAAACTTTTTGAGGCACACCACAATCTCTTGGGTGCTCTCCGGCGACGCCTAGCTGTCTAGGACCGAAGAGTCCAAGAGTAACAAATGCAAATCATGAGATTAACAAATATGCACAAGTGCTCAAGGGTGGCTTGCTCTCCATTTTGAATCTCACTCAACCCACAAGATGGATTTAGCAATTTGGATCAATCACTCACTAAGAGAGGGTTGGAGAGTGTTCTCAAAGCTCAAAAATGTGTAAGAATGTCAGCAGAAACATCAGCCTCCAAAGGTGGAGGCTAAGGGGTATTTATAGCCCCTTTGAAAAACTAGTCGTTATAGAGCCGTTGGGAATACCAGACACGTCCATACAGCTCTAACGGTCACTAAGTCAGTGGCGCTGTGAGGCGTTGGAACTCCTGACGATTACCAGGACTTCCGGCTCCTAGAACTCTCGACGCTTGTCGGAACTCCCGACGAACCAAACCGAGAACACCGAAGAAGTTGCCGCGGCTGACCCAATACCAGACATGTCCAGTATGATACCGGACACATCCGGCATTTCTAGCTACAACAAAGTGAGTTAGCACTTGTGTCACTCTTTTACTCAATCCTAACATGGGTTGGCTTGAGCATGTATGAATAATCATCTATCAGCATGATGCATCCCTCTTAATAGTACGGCATACCTATTTACTCAAGATCAAATGAAAAAGAAATTTGAACCGCTAGAGTTGATTTCTTTCAAACCACATGCCATAGATTCCGATATTCGACAAGTGAGGGTGCCAATCATGTTAACTTTGATTTTCTCCTTGAGCAAAGCCATCTTGAGCATGTGACTTGACTACATTCAATAAATATGAGTTAATTCCAAATGTATCAAGTGACTTCAATAATTCATCCAAGATTTGATTCTCCACTTCAATGTGATCGTCATGGTTTGATTGGTACCTCAACTAAATGCAAGTACTTCCTTATTCACCCTAGCTAGGTTCCTCGGTCGCTAAGCCGTCGCTTGCCCTTCACCCTTGAATAGTACCTCGAAGCCTTTCCTTGCTATCTTCACCATCTCAAGCCATCAAGTCACATCTTGTGTTGAATTATCCATTAAGTTCAATTGTATAATTGTCTTTCAATATAACAAGCTCTAAAAAGTGAGACCATTCCATATGCAATCCCTTATGTCTCATTAATTATTTTTCAATGTGCTTGTTTTCATATGAGTCATCGAAATCCCACAATGAATAAGCCTTGCATCAGTTCCATTTGCATTGTTGACTTGTGTTTGAACTAGATTGTTTATACAACAACACATAATTTTGACTTTCATCAAATACCTATGAGATAACCCATTTCCTGTCCAATACTTAGCAAACAGGTTAGTCCTTTAATCACGTTGCCATTCAATCATCCAAAACCCATTAAAGGGCTAGATGCACTTTCACTAGCAAAGTTGTACATGGAAAGGATAGTGTGCCTACATGGAGTCTCAAAGAAGATCATGTCTGACAGAGGTACTCAGTTTACATCATTGTTCTGGCAAAAGGTTCATAGTTCTTTAGGAACAAAGTTGAATTTCAGTTTTGCTTATCACCCCCAAACTGATGGACAGACTGAAAGGACCAACCAGATTTTGGAAGACATATTGAGATCTTGTGCACTGCGGTATGGTACTAGTTGGGATAAGAGTTTTCCATATGCAGAGTTCTCATACAACAACAGTCACCAGAAGAGTCTCAAGATGGCACCTTTCGAGGCGTTATGTGGACATAAGTGTAGAACACCTTTGTTTTGGAATTAAACGGGTGAAAGTCACGTATTCGTGTCTCAACTAAAGAAGTTTTTGCGTGTACCAGAAGAACAAATATCTTTGGAGGAGCTTGTTGTTAAGGAGGATCTCACATATGAGGAATACCCGGTAAAGATCATGGAGACAATAGAAAGAGCTACAAGCAGCCGAGTTATAAAGATGTGCAAGGTACAGTGGAATCGGTACATAGAGGACAAGGATACTTGGGAAAGAGAGGAAGAACTGAGGAAAGCATACCCACAGCTGTTTGAGTAAGCACTTCCAAATCTTGAGGACAAGATTCATTTTAAGGGGGGTAGAATCACATATAAATCACTTATAAAAGATAAAGAACAATGCTAGAAGTTTTCTAGGCGAGTTCCATCAACAGCAGATCGGTAAAACAGTCATAAGTCGAGTTGCAGATATCCAACAGAGACATTCTTTATATGGTTGGAAGGCTTAGGAAGTTATCTACAACATTTATTAAAATCACTTTTTCAGATTCTATCATTAAATTAGCCAAAAATAGAGGGCAATAGAGACTGCTCAAAATCCCAGATAGCACAGAAACTCCAATTTGTAACAGTCATATCTCACAACTAGAACAGATAAAAAGATGATTCTTGCAATGAGAGAGAAAGATACAGTAGTCTATTGCTTCCCATAAAAATTTTAGAATCTTTGGTCGTACAGGATCAAATGAGCATTATGATAAAGACAGACTAGTTTGGAAATAGAACTGAGAGAACACATATAACCAACCCAAACTATTTATTGATCAATTTTAAACTTATGATCCTTATCTATGGGACTTGTGGACATGCCCACAAAACTCCCAGCAATCATTACAAAAACTCAAACTCAAACATAAGCATAAGCACAACCCAACCATGCACACCAAAGTTCATAAGCACACACTAGACTCGACTCGACTCAACTTGACTCACACTACTAGCGACTTATTAATAAAAAGGGACTCATATTACTATGGTAGAGGGTCTCAGAGAATCTTCTCATACATCCTTGACATCTTGAGGCTCTCTCTATAGTCATCCACCATCTTTTGACTTCACTTGCAAGCCTCCTATTGTGCCTTCAGCTCTTCCTCAAACTGCTCATCCCGCTTCATCAGCTCATGGGCAAAGTTGACCATCACTACAGTAGTTAGGTCCAGACCTATAGGCTTCATCATTGCCCATCCTAGTTCATGGTGATAGCGACGAAGGAACCGGAATTGATCCTCCATCATATTCCAAAAACATCGAGCGTGGAGACCCATGTAGGCTTCAAAACCTACATCATTCATGCTTTCTTCCATAGTGGCATGACTAACCATATTGTTGTAGACTGAGTACACCCGAAAAGCTCCCTTAGCTTCATCCCAGACGGAGATGCACACCCTAGACTTCCAATAGGTGTCCTCAAGGGGATGCTTGTTCTCCTCGCAGAAATATTCCACAGATGTCTCCATGTCTGAGTAGTAGGCCTGTAGCAACCCCATTAGTCAGCTGTGGGATTCGGACGCGTTGTTTCCTTGCTTGGTGTAGTTCTCCTTGATCCATCCCAAAGTAGAGCACAGCTTTGTGGTGGTGCGTGCGATGCTTGCTCAGACTAAACACCAGCAGGGGTGTCGGCCCGATGCAATGGCCAGCGAGGGCGAGGGCAAACCCGCCCAGAGAAGCAGCGGTGGGGTGGGGTGGTGCAGGGCACCCGAGACGAGGTGTCATAGTGAAGCTCACCTTAGCCAGGAATGATGAAGAACGAAGAGCACCCATGGAGTTCACCGGAGAACTCGCCGGCAAAAGAGAGGAAAAAGAAAGCATTAGATGATTCGGGCATAGATTCCAAAGAAGGAAAATACCACGGAGTAGAGAATGACAAGACAAACCTCGTGCTGGTGTTGGTTTTCGCAGGAGACGCACGAGGTGGCCGAAAAAGCTCACCGGAGTTGTAGGGTTTCGAAACTTCGGCTTTAGATCTACGAGATAGGAGCGGCGGCTACGAAAACAGGTTGTACTTCTGAAAAGGTCGCATCGAGTAGATCGCCGGCATATATATATTGGTAGGGTTTGAGGTAGGTGGAAAACAAAGATATTTTATTATTTTTGGAATTAATTAATTTCATAAATAAAATAATTCTAGCAAAGTCTAGAATTAAAGTTTAGGCCGCGAAAAATACTCCTAAGGATCCAAAAATTCGGGGAAATTTCCCAAAGACATTTTAGAACATGGTGAACCCAAATAAAGCATTTGGAGCTCATGAAAAGATATTTTGGAGCGTCAAAAAATTAGATTGTGCTCGCGGAAAAAATAAAAAGAAGTTCTGGAAAAAGCCAGAAAAATTCATGAGAAATTTTGAGAGATAGATTGATGGATGATGATCTCAAATGAGTGATTTGGAGTAGAAGAAAAGGATCTTGGGAAACTCCAAATTAAAAGATTAACATCGAGAAAGCTGGGATTTGATTACAGAAAAAGACAAAGACAAGCCAAAGAAAGATAAACGACTTACTAAACGCGCTTTAAAACTTTTCACAATCACAACACATAGTCATGTAACAAGCAAACATCACATCAATCAAGAGCCAACCAAATTAATTTAGAAAAGTTTGAAATACCACAATTTTCTATAACTAAATTTGCTAAAACTTAAATTAGTCTTGTCAAGTCTTATACAAATATTTAAACCATTTGTTTTATTTAGTGTTTTATATTCATAACCCAAAATCAGAAAGCTTGCATCAAAGTAGTGGAATCATAAATTCTAATCTTCAAGCGAAGCCTCCAAACACCACAGGGACGGTCGACTAGGGGTACATAAGCCTAGCAGTTCTCAGAAAACTCACTAGGTTTCACGTTCTCTTACCCATCCTGGATTTTTATCCATGCAGTAAAAATAAACAAGCATAAGTTCATCTCGTACTTAATAAGAATAACATGGGGTTCATAAAGCTTAAAAGAGACGACACTTGTTTACTGTGGTTCGCATTTTAATAGGTCACAATTTAGCACTAAATTAGCATATAGTTGTGCTTAAGCCCCAATTAAACCACATGATCAAATAAAGCAATGTTTTATCTCATAATTAATCAACAACATAAATGATTCTACTATTCTGTGAGTTTTTCGGGCCGCTCATGACCATGAGCACGGATGTTATAGCAGTTTTACACTCTCCAGATGTTGTACACTTTCACCGTGAGCCGTGATTTAACCTTTCGCACGAGGTAACTAATCTCTTGACCCACTACCAAGGAAGGTTGACAGGGTTCACTATGAAGCTTTTCAAGGATCTCTAACAAATTAGTAGCCACTAGATTTCCAATCGGCAAGAAGATGTAGAGCTCCCCTTGTAAATGGCACATTCCGCACAAGCTATACACATAAGGACAGAGGCCGCACTATACCTGACTCGGCAAGCCCCTTTTGTGCCCTTTCGGGTAGCCACTAACAAGCTAGAAAAGGTCCCCCTAATTGACTAAAGCTAGAGCAATGTGGCACTCTCGGTTGTACTGTAAGTCTCAGCTTTTGCCAATAGATAAGTCCTTAGGGAGGGCCAAGAGCATCATGTAAAAATGCAAGAGCTCTCTCGCCCTATAATCAAGTTGCTAAAAAGCAAGTTTTACTCCTTGTTGCATAGAACCATAAGTCATTATTCAGAGCATGTGTAATTAACTTGAGCGCTAGCAAACTACCCATATGCAAGTATATCCCATCGGTAACATGGAACAAGATAACAATTAACTAGGATGTCCTTACTGGTAATAAATAAGACACATGCATATGACTAAATAATTAATGGTGAATAGGACATCAAGGAAGAACCCATGCTATACTTACCTTGTTCAAAGTGCTCCTGTTGATCCTGCTTGTCAAAACACTTCTGGTCACCAACGTAGTGCTCACCGTCTATACTCGATCAACACAGCAACATACGAGCATCCAGCAACATATGATCAACACAGCAACATCATGCATAGAAAACAAAGGCTATAGATTAGAACAATACACCAACGGTGGAAAAATATGTTTAAAAAGCTTATAAATCTAATATACACATTGCTACGATCACATAGACGCAAATTGCACTTAAATCGGACCTAAAATGGAGAAGATATGATGAAAATGGGCTCTAGATGGCAGTTTTGTAAATAACACGAACTAATTTTTGAATCTTCTATACCTACCTAGGAGAACTCCACCGGCCTATTTTCCTGTAATTTCGTGAAGCCATGCCATCCAAGGGTCCCACTCCCACCACCGTATGTTCTCATGCAGCAGCCAAAGCGTGGCCCACAGGTCTCTATCCGTCACCTAGATTGCCCACAACTCTTCATTATCCCATGCAAGAACAGAACGCACTTGGCCATTCTTCTTCCCAGCGACGACACCCCCTTCCTCTGCTGCCCCTTCTCCTTCCCACCCCTTGCGCTGCCACGACTTCCAGCAACGGACTGAATCAGTAATCCAATCCCATCCCATTATGTGGAAGAAACTAACCCTATCCTCATCATTACATAGCCACCGAAGAAGGCAATCCGTTCATCAAGGACTCAAGGGGCCTGTTCGGCAGGACTGAAAAATAAACCAAAATACTGTTCCGGCTAATTGTTGTGAGGGAAAAATATTGTTCTGTCTAGGAACACAACAGTGCCACTGTGACAGCGCTGGCCAGCCCAGCCGCAGCTGGCCAGCCAGCCGAACGCGGCCAAGGCAGCTGATGCGCCTCTCCCCCTGCTCTCTTTCCCACTATCTACCTTTGATTTTTGCTGTTGTGACCCGTGATCTCCCATTTTTTTTATGCAGCCACAAATGAGCGAGGTTAATAAGAAACTGCCCGATTGACGTGTTTAAAAACCTTACAGCACACTGCCATTGTCATCCAGCCCTTCGTGTTTAAAAACCTTATACTGCACACTGCCATCGTCATCGAGCACGGCTGCCTGCTCGCATCGTCATCTATGGGCTATGGCGCCGAAGGAGCCGAAGGCGCTCCAATTTGTAACCTCTCTTGCCTCGGCTACGATCCGTGACATCGCCTCCCTGCTTTATTGTATCGACCCCTCATTTTGTCACATTGTGTTCCAGATCAAAAGGTGTTCGACGTCTTGCCCCAAGGTACCATTGCTGACTTGCTGTAGAGTTCATGCTCTATTGCTTCATAACTCTCTTGCTGATTCGTACACAAGCTAACATCTCTTATATTTTTTTTCTTATTTACATTGGGTGAGCGAATGCATCTTCCAGCTTATGCTAAAATTTGGCTTATGCTGATGCTTATATTAAAATGTTGTGAGAGAAAACACTATTCCATAACTGAATATAAGCTCAAGCGAACAGGGTTGTGGTTTGCCGGCCGTCCGCGCCACAGAGCATTCGCACTGCAGCTCTCCTAAGCCGTGACTAGGAAGCGACAACACGATGAGAGATACTGCTCAGCATCAGCAGTTAATCATGCTCAACTACCATAGGCACCATATCCTTCAAAACAGCATTGAAGCAAGACAGCAAGTTCATTGTGACTAGCGACTGAGACAAATTCCTGTGACATAAGTACGTACAATAATAATCTAAGAGCACTACAATGGATATTGTCATATTGACCTTGCAGTCCAGAAGCAAATCGTTCACATCACGGATGCAACGTGAAAAATTTATCCACCCATCGTAAGAACACATGTTCCCAGATTACCAAATATAATTTTTTTCTGACTGCAAGTGCAAGTTCCTGCTACCATCTCTATGCTTGATTCATCCCGTGTGTCTAAAACTTCCCCTAATTCTTATAGCTTATTTTCTTATATATAGATACAAAGTTCCCGCAGTAATGCGCGGGGTGTCATCTAGTTCAAATAAATCGGAAATCTGTATTTTTAAATCTGAGCAGGACTGCGGGCAGAAATATGAATAAACCGAGGGTATCTTTAACTAGATTACCGACGAAGGGGTATCGGCTTGGACGGCTTAGATTAAATGAAAGAGAGGGAGATCGGAAGCAGTCGGCCGGAACAGTGTCTCCGGCGTGGTGCCAGCCATTGACGGTGGCGAGGAACTCGCCGGCGAGAGCAGAGATGGCCCTAGAGAACACGATTTGACCCGGGAAATACATGGGGAGAAATAGGATGGAATGGGGTTCTCACCACAGACGAAAACGAGGGCGGAGACGGGTCAGGGACGGCTTGCGGCTCGGTACGGCGGTGATCCTGTTCCTGCAAGGTCCAGCGACAATTAGCGAGCGACCGAGAGCGAGAAAGAAAGAAAGCGAAGCTCTGCAGCCTTGCTCACGGCACGGAGAGTCTCGGCGGCGTGCTTACGACGGTGTTGGAACGGTGGAACAGCGGGGTGAGCTCGGCGGCGCAAGCTAGGGTTGCGGGCTCTGTTTTGGGCGATGACGGCTTGTAGATCGACAAAGGAAACACGGAGGGAGGGCGTCAGCTTAGGCCCTGTTTAGTTCCCAAAAATTTTCACCCCAAAATATCACATCGAATCTTGCGGCACATGCATGGAGTATTAAATATAGACGAAAAAAAACTAATTGCATAGTTTGGTTGGAAATCGCGAGACGAATGTTTTAAGTCTAATTAGGCCATGATTAACCATAAGTGCTACAGTAACCAACATGCGCTAATGATGGCTTAATTAGGCTTAATAAATTCGTCTCGCAGTTTTCAGGCGAGCTATGTAATTAGTTTTTTTATTAGTATCCGAAAACCTCTTCCGACATCCCCCGAAACATTTGATGCGACATCCAAAAATTTTATTTCGCGAACTAAACACACCCTATATAGAGGCTTGGGCGTGCACTCCACACGGAAATCACTGTGGAAAACGGGCTTGGGTCGCCGATTTTTTCCCCAGGTGGAAACCGGCTCGGGCACGTGGAGGAAGGTTGGGGACGACATTGTAGTGCGGGTCCCTGATGGCAGTGAGAGAAAGCGGGGCCGGCTGGTCAGCAAGCCTGAGCGAGGAGGGGGGCATGCTACCGCTGCGGCTCGGCCACTGGACCGGCGGGATGAAGTGCAGAGCGGGCCGTCAGCCAGCAGAGAGAGGGAAAAGGGCGCGCTGGCTGGGCTGCTGGACCGCGGCGCGGTGCTGGGCCGGCGGGTGCGCGCTGCGCAGAGATGGGCCAGCGGCCGAGAGAGAAAGAAATTTCCTTTTTCTTTTTCTGAAACTGAAAGTCTGAATTTTCCAAAGCTATTTTCAAAAAGAGTTCAATTCAGTTTGAGTTTGAATTCAAAACCAGAAAATACAGAGATAAATATGTAGCAGCATGTATGAATCAACATGTTCCTAATCCTTATGATGGATTTTAATTTAATAAAAATTATTATTTCCTATGTTTGAATGCACACACAATTGCATAAATAAATCAATTTTGGCTATTTCAAAAGAATGCAAATTTTAGGGTGTTATAAAAGATGAAGCTAAGTGCATAAATAATATAATGGCACACTCTATGCATTCAAAAGATCAAAGATGTGAATCTAGTTAAAAATAGGAACAAAACGTAACCTATTATCCCTGCCTCCAAATGAGATAGATGCAACTAGAAAGCAACGCGCGGCGTTGCCGCGCGGTCTCGTCAGATGCCAGCGTCATGGAGCTAGTTGTGTATAACAGTAGAAGACCAATCCATTGTTGGCTCTTTTTCTTTTGAAATTTATTTAATTTGAAAAAAAAAGTGAACAATTTTAGAAAAAGGACTGTAAGAAGCATTGCGAACCAAACATCTTATTAGCTAGCTCTGAAGGTAAGAGTTGTAGGAAACTGAAATCCCTGAAATCTTTGTTGTCTTTTGTGGTGTGAGTAGCTTGCCAGCATCGGAAGTGAGGGCCAAAGGCATGGTATTATTGTCCTTGTCCTTGCAAACTTTCTTGGATATGTCTGTCTCTCTCTCGTTCTTTGCCTAGCTACACAAAACAAAGGGCAGGTTGATTTATACTGGAAAGTGTAGTTTAGCTTCAGGAAGGTTCAATTCCATGATGATGATGGCTCTCTGGCAAAAGAAGCAACAACATCTGGAACATGTAAGGGTGTTGCCAATCCTAATATAGAAGCATTTGAATCTGACAACCTCATACATAGGAAAAGCCATGTCAAATATACTTGGAATTATATCAAAGGAAGTATCCAGTTGGATTTGAGTGCTTTATTAACCCCAATATAGTACATGTTTTTTTTCTTGAATATGCAAAAGATCTACGTATCATTGTAATTAAGAAGAAGAGTTTAATCATTCAAACGACGCGCTTCAGAGGAACGCCCTCGGAGGTCTTACAGCCGTCGACTGGACCGTCCTAGCAAACCATTCGAAGCTTCGATATTACATAAAAGGTCTACAACCGAGCTAAGGACAGCGCTGCAACCTACGAAGCCGGGCGCCTCCGCTGCTGGCTGCGCGGTCCTACTCCGGCGTCCTAGAAGAGCTTTCTACCTGCCCTGGTATTGGCTACTGGAAATAACTCGTCCAGGGCATCAACTTGGCTCGACGTCAAGTTCGCAGTGAAAATGGCGTCGTATGCTCCCTTGGACGCGGAAGAAACTGGTGCCGCCGGCGGCGCAATACCTATCCTCTGCATGAGTAGTACCTCGCCCCGCTTGGAGGTGGGTACATGCGACAATGGCTGAGCGGCAATCCACCTACTCCTGATTAGCATGGGGCGCTTTGTTACCGCCTTCTGCCTCGGAGGACTAGCGATCAATGGCGACTTTCTCTTGCACTGCACCTCCTCGGTGAACCTTATGAGACGCCGAGCAGCCTCACGTGGCGTGGGCGTCACATCGTCATCCTCGACGTCAAGGCCCACCCGAGTAGGCGTAAGCTGTGGCAGCTCCTGCACCAGCGGTAACTGAGGCGAGGGAGCAACCGACGCCGGAGACATTTCCTCAATCCCAAAGAGGCAGCCTCCAGAGTACAGCTCACGACGAGCGAGGCGGCGAGCTCCTCTAGCATCGGGTCGAACGAGACAACCAATGCGGGAGGCCCCGCACTCACGCACAGCGCCAGTGCCAGCGGATCTGGCTCAGGGAAGCATAGTGCAGCAGTAGAAGTAGGTGCCTTGTCGGCGTGGACGGCAGGCGCACCCGTGCCGATGTCCTTCGGCTTAGTCTTGCGTCGCCGACGTCGTCGTCGTCTCCCACCTGCGCCCCCCACGGCCACCAATGCGGCACCGTCCGCACCGCCACACGGCGCGTGCTAGGAGGCCGGGGGGTCGTTGCGAGCAGAGTACCGTGGCAGGTTGGCACCCACTGCCACCGAGGTCGAAGCAATCCTTTGCCTGCGGTCCTTGGCTAGGTGTCCGAATCCGCGATAGCGCAGACAACGCCATGGCAACCGGCAAGTCTCTACTCGGTGCGAGTAGGAGAGGCAGTTGAAGCATCTGCCGTGAAGCTCTGTCGGGATCTTCTTGACCTGCGAAAGCTGCTTTTGGCTGGGGCAAGGCTCCGTCGAGGCAGCAGCAGATCCTGTCACATGCCGGGGGAGGATCTCACCCCACCCATCGGTGTTGGGGGCGGAGACCCGTCCACGGCGGCCGAGGCGTTGGCGGGCAGAGACACGGCCATCCACTGGCCGAACAGGCAAGCCGTTCACCAGCTGCGGGCATGGCCAGCTGCGCTTCCTCCGCCTACGGCCATGTCCCTGTCGGCCAAGTTCAGCACCAGCACGGCCTTGCAAGGGCCCCTGTCCAACGTTCGCTCCGCCGCGCCCCAAAACTGCGGCTGAACGAGTCTGGGGGCGCAGAGGCCAGCTTCGCCGGGCGACGAGCGACGTCTAGGTATGTCGCGGGGTGGTCGTCATCGGTCTCCTCGCCGTCGTCGTCCGCCCACCGCCGGCTCTTCGAACGCCCTCCTGAGGAGCATCGGGCGGAGAACGGTGCCGCGTCCGGCGAGAGGGAGGAGCTTGGGGCGTCCAGCGACGCCGTGCTGGGAACCCAAGGCCCGGGCGTGGCCACGGCGTTGCTGGCATCCAGCCCCAGCGGCGGAGGGGACGAAGCGCCAGAGCTGGCCCCCTCGGCCGTCAGCGGTGCGGCCGTGGTGGCGTCTGTGGCAGCATCCTCACCCACCCGGCGGTGTTGGCGTGGGCTCCACGGGTGGAGGCGGCGGTGGAGCGGCCGAGCTGTCAGCGTGAGCCGCCCCGACACCGGTGGAAGCCGCGTGCGTCGGTGTTGGCTGGGGGGCGGGGTTCTCGGCGCCAGCTGGTGATGAGGCACGAGATCCGGCGTCTGCCGCCGGCAGGCCGTCAGATCCGACGGGCTGGAGGCCGGGGGCGGCGGAGTGGTCAGGAACGGCGTCCGCGGAGCGCCAGACACCACGACGCCAACAGTGGAGGGCAGGGGAGGGGAAGGGGAGGGGAGAGGGAGGCGGGGGAGGAGGAGGAGATGGTGGGGTGCCGTCGCCGGCGGGGTCAGGGCGCTAGGGTTCAGCTTCCCAGCCACACGCTCCTCCGTGGATGTCATTTAATTTTCCCTTCGTTCCAATATAGTACGTCAGTGAGGGCCGTGGAAACAATTACATTACATTATTCTGAAATGCAAGCCTATAAACCAGACAGTGGATTTGAGTGCTCCACCCCACTAAGCCAAAGCACGAACTTTATGTTAGCACCACCATTTTGCATAGACGCTGCAAAGAGGCTGGCGACTTCTAGTATTATGAAGCTCCTTGAATAGCTTGATATCAACGCATTGCAAGGCTCCGATCTCCATGATGACAATGCTCTCAAGAGCTGAACAACATCACATAATGTCTATTCAATAGATTGCTGAAATTTAACAAAGAAACAAGTCCAGAGATAATCATGGAGGAGGAAAGACGCGGGCAGTGCTCACTGTGACACTTGCTGAAGGTAGCATTGGGCAATTGGCAAGGGGAGCACGAGCTATAGAGCAGAGGCGGTCGTCAGCAGCCTTGACCTCCCTGCAGCAAGTACGGGATAGTACGGGAAGGTAAGATCGTAGTCGCCGAGAGGCAGTCCTTCACTGTGTCCTTGCGACATGTATTTCTATAAGTGGAAGTAGAAATTTTAGTACATGCTCAACCAACGGTAATGATCCAAGGATGCCTTTGTTCAGTTTCGAACTGAACAGTTATCTTACAGAGGCGAAGCATTGACCATCTCGTCTACGCGCTGCCTCTGCCCATCGCAGCCAGGACTACACTCGCCATAGCATAGTCGACGTTGATCATTTGTAGAGGCGCGCTAGCCTCATCGAGTGCAGCAGCAAGGAGGGAGGCAGTGACCGCGGCGGCTGGGATGAGGGCCTGAGGGGGATGGTGGGCTCCATGGCTGCGAGCAGGGGAGGCGGTGGGCTGCCACGCCTGGTGCTGTTGCGGTCTTGCCGGTAGCCTGCGCCTACTTACGCCAGCGCCGGTGGCCCATGGTCATGGGCGCGGCCCCGCCCGCGTCTCCTCGCCAGCAAAATCAAACATTCCGATAAACATACACAATAGTAGTAAAAATATATGATAAAATATACATGCTCATCGGCTGAAATAGGAACTCCAATATTATAAGGGAGTCCTTTGGATAAGTATAAATCAGAATAGAGAGTCATAGTAGCTGATAATAATTTGATGATATCTTTGGAACTAATGACAGAAGATATACTAAAATTAACTACAAATGTAATTAGGGGAAGCACACGGTACATATCTAATCAGTCCATACATGGCAGTTAATTTAATTTGGGGGGGGTTCTTTGTCATGTCAGGAACAATCCTTTGATCATGCAGTAGGTAAGCTGGAGAAGCTATTAGCAAGTTCAGAGAAGTTGGGATGGTGAGCTACCACGACATAGAAGAAATGGGGAGATATTTGCCTTCGATTAATTCTAAGTACGAATTCCTTCTTAGGTGCAGATGCTTAGGACACAAATATTATGAACTGTAATGCCACACAATTTAGATGTGGGCACCAAGAAGGGCATCGACCGAAATCTATCCTAGCCTATCTATGGTTAACAGGAAACAGGTGGACATGCACAGTAAGATCAGGCCATACCACGGTACCACACCAAGCAGTCAAGCACTGAGGAATAAGTGACATATTGGGGATCAGCATCATGGTGCAAAGTAATCAGAGGCAAAGTAGAGGAAACCAGGGGAACCTTCAGGCGTCGTTGCCACCCGCTGCTCGAGAAGATCCCGGAGTGCGCCGAGAGCCACGGCCGCACAAAATCTCGCGACCTTGTCACTGAGCTCAGCGAGCAGTGCACAGATGCACGTGGCGGCGGCGATGACATCGCTGTTACTCTGTAACGATAGAGATGTGTATGTACAAATCATCTAGAAAAATTGAGACGAAGCGATACAGAAAAGAAAAAAAAGATACATTGTTTCCATTTCATCAAAGGAAGAAATCTACTTAACCCCTCGCCTTTCATACATGGTCTACTTCACCCCTCAACTATGAAACCGTCTGTTTTACCCTCTGAACTTTCCAAAACCGTCTATTTTACCCCCCGGGCGGTTTTTGACAGCGGTTTTGCTACAGTAACAGCGGTTTGCTGTCAAAAAACCGCCCGGGGGGTAAAATAGACGGTTTTGGAAAGTTTATGGAGTAAAACAGACGGTTTCATAGTTGAGGGTAAAGTAGACCATGTATGAAAGGTGGGGGGTTAAGTAGACTTTTTCCTTTCATCAAACACATTGGCTTCATTATCCATGGAACCGGCGATGCCGACAATGAGTTCATTGGTCGCTGGCAACGGCGAGCACACGGGAACAGGAGGCAGCCGGCGCTGTCCAGCTATGGTCTTCACCATCGTCGGGCCCGGATCGCTGCAGACTGGTGCCGGCCCACCGCGGCCTCCAGCCTGGCGCATGCGTTCTGCGCCGCCGCCAGCCAAGGTGGGCGCACAGCAGACGCACGAGCATGGCAGGGCGAGGCGCCCTCGGCCACCGGCGCGGCGTGGTGGCCCCGGCGTGGGCG
Organism: Miscanthus lutarioriparius; assembly: GCA_904845875.1. Classification (NCBI taxonomy): domain Eukaryota; kingdom Viridiplantae; phylum Streptophyta; class Magnoliopsida; order Poales; family Poaceae; genus Miscanthus; species Miscanthus lutarioriparius. Next base: position 52,304,573 of record CAJGYO010000003.1, on the reverse strand, counting down.
TGGCTGGCTCTCCAGTGTGGGATGCGACCGGCGGCGACTTGCAGCCTGCGATGCGCAGGTAGGGGCCGCCGCCGTTCAGGCTCGCGCTGGCTCCTGCCCCTGTCGTGCGCCTGGCGGCGATGGCAGCTCCCGCACGCGCTTGGCATGTCCCACCAAGAAGAGCTTGAGGAGGAGGAGGAGGTGGCGGCGGCAACGACAGTAGCAAGCGTCGACCAGCGCGGGGGCATGGCGTTGGAGCCGCCGGAGCCAGATGCTCATGGCCTCGGCGATACGCCGTCGGCCCATGGCAGGCCGAGGTGGAGGGTGGCGCCGGTGCGTGTTGAGGCGGGACGAAGACTCTAGAATGCAGCTCATGTGCCAATGTTTGAACCGTCCGATCAAGATTCATCGCCCTAGAGTATCCTAATGACGTGGCCCAATAAAATTGCAGAGCTTGGCTCTGATTTAGAGAGAGAGAGATAGAGATTACACAATCTGCGCTAGTGTAGGGATGGGTGCAGCAAATCTCTTATAACTAAAAAGACTAAAAGTAAGACTATTTTTTTGTGCGACTTTTTTTTTGTCGCTCCTCCCTTCCAGCCATGCGAGACCCCGTGCGATAGAAAAAGAAACTATCATCCCCGCGATCCCCGTCTGCTTTGAAGGAAACAAATCGATCACCTGAGACCACATGCATAGAAAGAAACAATAATCATGCATGGAAGGAAACAATTGACAAAGATCAAGCAAGACTCCTCCCTTCCGGCCATGCGATACCCCGCGCGATAGAAAAAGAATCTGCCATCCCTGCGATCTCCGTCTGCTTTGAAGGAAACAAATCGATCACCTGAGACCACATGTATGGAAGGAAACAATAATCATACATGAAAGAAAACAATTGATAAAGATCAAGCAAGACGACTCAATGAGGTTGGCCCTTAATTTTAGTGTTTCCAGCATGCAGACCTGAAATTAAAAAGTGGTTGCTTCTAGAGAACATCAGTGGTGCCAAATAAAAGATGTGTAGGTTATACATGGTGAGACTGGTGAACCTTGTGTAATTTCCTAAACGAATATTCCCACCATTCGTATATAGGTCCATTCCCCTGCATTTTTTCGTGCTCCAATTAGCATATAATATGAAAGTATTGTTTTGTTCATCATGACTTTCAGTTGACTACTCCCATTAGCATATACTTCCTCTGCCCCAAAATATAAGTCATTATGGGATGTGTGCAGATCAAACTTTCTCAACTTTGACTAGGTTTGTAAAAAATACGTGCAATATTTATATCTCCAAATAAGTTTATTATGAAAATATATTCAATGGTCTATGTAATGATACTAATTATATATTATAAATATTAATATTCTTTAATATATAATTAGTCGAAGTTAAAACAAAGTTGACTTCTCGGGAAGCGAGAATGAATTCTATTTTAGGACAGATAGAGTATATGAAAGCGGTGTTGAAAATATTTTAACAATTAAGTTCGTTTTTGTCTGATTGGTAAGCTTAGACATCATAATGGCATCAAAAATTTCGACTCTCATGAACACCCTCATGAATCAGTGCAAAGCATCTCAATCTTACAACATACACAAATGGCAACCTTAAAGTTATGATATTTTCAAAGGGTGGACAATAAAGACCATCTTAGACATTCTGGCATTAAAGTATATACGTGCAGACACATAGGCATGGTGATGCAAGTGAGCAGTCAGCAGGAGTCGAGAGTTAGGAGGTGTTTGGATCCTAGGACTAAACTTTAGTCTCTGTCACATTGAATTTTTAGATATCAATTAGGAGGACTAAACATGAGCTAATTATAAAACTAATTACATAAATTGTGGCTAATTCGCTTACCAGCGTCGTGTACAGGATGATATGAAGATGTGGTGGAACTTATTCGTGGATTTGTTGGCGCACGAAAGAAATGGATATCGGAAATCTCTTCCTGCTGGTATAAAAAATGATCTTAGCCGCATCACGAAAAGATCTACACAGTAGAGTTTGTGAGCCTGCGACGCCATGCTCTCTGTGACTGTGTAAATTTTGTGAACTTAGTTTTTTTTATTAAATGTCACTTTAACGTCGGTCATATACTTTTACAGTATTGTTATCTTATCGTGCAATATGTGTGTTTTTAGTATAAAAGTTTAGTTGTCCTGTAGCAACGCACGGACACGAACCTATTTACATATATACTCGAACCTGTGTGTACATGATTATATGGAGGTGGAATGGAACTTATTCATGGATTTATTGATGCATGAAAGAAATGGATATCGTATAATTCTTTCTGCCGATATAAAATATTATCTTAACCGTATCACGAAAAAGTCTATACAATAGAGTTTGTGAGCCTGCGACGTCGCACTCTCTGTGACTGTGTTAATTTCACAAACTTTGTCTTTTGAATTAAATATTATTTTGACGTCGGTATTTAATTTAACAGTATTGTTATCTTATCGTACGATCCGTGTGTTTTTAGTATAAAAGATTTAGTTGTCCCGTAACAACGCACGGGCACGCTACGTAGGAAAGACAAAAAGAGTGAAGATAGAAACGTAGTTATAATATATCCGTTAATAAGGCGGTGAAAGAAAAAAAAAACATGTCACGTTCTTCCTATTATGTAAATGGAGTACGGTTTGATGGGCCGATGATGCACATGCTCACTCTGCAACAACAGAATGGCATGGTTACAGTGTCAGGTTGAACATTGGACATAACTGTCATGATGATACAGAACCAGGAGATGAGTTTTTGGAGCACAAGCTGCATTGAAACCAAAAAAAAAAAGGTACAGTACCCGATTTTTTTGGGGTCTATCCGTGTAATTGTAGAGGCCCCCTCGCTGGTTAAAAGTGGTTCAAATTAGAATGTCTGGAAGAAAAAATTTAAGGGATACGGAGTCAGAGACGAGAAGAGAATAAAAAGAATGCAATTGCGTAAAATAAATCAACCAGGGCGCGTTGGAGTCCATAGATTTCCCAGCATATTATTTTGCCCATGTAGAAATCTCATCTGATCGACTTGAATCTAGGCTTCTTCACTTCATCTGGGCTTCAATTAAATGGGCCGACGGAAGAACCCCAGAGACGACAGCAGATCTCTCGAGTCTAGAACATGTTAGGGTTAGTGGCGAGTACTGTAGGTGTCATTCTACTTGACTTCTAATCGAGTAAGCTTGCATTTTGCTTTAAATATTCCATGCGTGGAAGTTTCTGAAGTGACCTTTTGCTTTGTGAATAGATGGCTAGTGTCGACAACAAAATTCTTCCCCGGAAAGAAGGGGACGGAGGACCCATGGAATTATAAGCAAAAGCTTCGGCTCAATATTCCTGCGTCGTTGATGCACAAGCATTTTGCGCACAAAGCATGCAGTATATGGAAATTAATATTTTGAGGAAGTTTCTACACTTTCAACAGAAGCGTTCTAGGTTCAACTGAACACTTGTTTTCACGATTAACTTTTAAAAAATAATTATCGTTGGGGATGCACGAATTTATATATATAGTATATATAGTAATGAAGATGGAAAGGAAAAAGTAACTAGAATGCAATAGCATTTTTTTGAGGGATGCAATAGCATAAATATAAGAGTGAAAACACAAGACATAGATAGAATGATGTGTTCGCCAATGCAAAACAACGGGTTTTTCATTATGGGCCCTATTATTTGACATAGATAATAAGGTCTCTTTCGGAAAGCGGAAAATTTTCCTCTTTTTAAGTTTTCCTATAAAAATAAACTAATTTTTATTTAAATTTTGCACTAGTTTTTTAAAATTCCTGTTTTCAAAGGAGACTAAGAGTACATCTTCATTACAACCGAGGCGCCTAGCTAGGGCTGATTGAAGCATATATCAGGATATAAACTTTGGAGAATAAGGAAGAAACTCAAACTTGGAGCTCAGTGGGGAACACAATCTTTAGAGGCCATTTTCTTCCAAAAGAATAACTACTTCTGTTGTTGTTTTTTCGAAGGCCTAAATAACCTACACTTCATTCATGCTTTATTAGTTTACTAATAAACACCTATATTCGTTAAAAATATAGAGCCAATTCCCTACAAACCATTATAAAAGATCCAAATTTCATATGGACCACCGAAAAAGTTATCGTGACCTTCGCATCATCGTTTTATTTTTTGGCTGTCTTTGTTCCTGCCATCACCTTCATTACCAAAATTACAATTAGGATGTCAATTCTTCTAAAAAATTACCATTTTTCCCTTGCATTCCTCTGTCTATGCGAAGAACCATTCTGGTGTCATAAGCAATAATGGTCATGTGGAACCTACCTGCCAGCCGTGTGCCTAAACCATCAGCCTCTACATGTATTTCTTCTTATTATTTTCTTCTAGAGCCGCCCATTTTTCTGCCCCTAATCTTCCACCACTCACCATGCGCCACCACATCGGCCTATCCTGTTAGCGCCACTCGTCCACCCACCCGTGTCATCGTACCAGGCTGCCTTACCCACGCCACCATACTAGCATGTCTCGCCCATGGCACCATACCATGCCGAACCGTCCCATCCACACTATATTAACACATTGCCCTGCCCTCATCACCCCGTTCACACCCCTCAATGGAGGTCTAGTTATTGGTGCCAGTGACGATGTTCCAAGGAGGGGAAGGCGACTTGACGGGGACGACGGTTTGAGTCAATGGGCCACAACTCTAATGGCGAAAGGCGGCGGAAGACATATTGCAGCTCCGAATCAAGGTGGCGAACCATGGCAGCGCAAAAGGCAGTTACCTCGACCTACGGAGAAGAGAGAAGAGAGAAGAGAGAAGCCAATGGGAGAGAAGAAAGGAGAGGAGAGATGTAGGCACAAGTTCCTATCAGCTACTGCCATGGTGTTGTACTTGATGCTCTGGCCGCACACGGTGCTAGTAAACTATGTGTGTTTCTGCACTAACCACAATGACAGCGTGCCATTCACGATGTTCCTAGAGCACAACCAGTCATATGCCTAGCATTACATCCCACCATCACTTGACCTAGAGCCTCCTGTGCCTAGACCAAGCTCGTCATATTCTCGGCCATTGATGACCTGTTCACCATGACCAACATCTCCCCAGTGGACATTGACATCTTGGTGGTGAACTAAGGCGTTGCCCAACTGGTTGTTCCACATGGGCGGCGTTGCTATCCACCAACAACGCCATCATTCATCCAGGTCAGTGGTGTAAAGAACTATCGGCCGTAGCTGACCCTCTTCCAACACAGAAATGATGCGGCGAGGCCCACCCCTCCCACCCTATCTGTAGATGTAGGCAGATTTGAGTCTTTCTTCCAATTTCTGATTAGTACCAGAAGAGGAGAAGAGAGAAGAGAGAAGTCTAGGAAAAGAGAAAAGGAGGATGAGATAGCATGGGCAAAAAAAAGACATTTCAAACCTCTCTTAGCTGTCATTTTAGCTAAAATTGACAAGAGTAACATAGAGGAAGACATTTGAAAAATGATTTCAAATAAAAAGTAGTCAACTACAAGATTTCTCAAGTAGTCAACTTTGGTTTAAGCCATTTTTTCATTTGAGGTCATTTGAAAAACTTTAAAACTTGAATTTGAAATTATGAAAATTTTAAAAAAAAATTTAGGGCCTTAAATTATTTCAAATGAAAATGTCGTGAACTATAAAGTTGTAGATTTCTTTGAGTACTACAATTTTTGTATAAATTTTGAAAAGTTATGAAATTTACTGTGGTGCACCTATTTTTGAGGCAACCAAATTGCTAACCGACTCTAGAAGGCGGTTCGGTTTGCCAGCCGCCACTAAAAATAGAGGGCATTTGTAGAGACGTTTGGGCTTTCCAGCGACCTCTAAAGATCGATTTCTAGAGATGGTTGATCCATCTCAGAAACCATTTTTAAAGGCGGTTTTTGATAAACTTACCTCTACTAAAAATGGAGGTATTTCTAAAAATTATTTTCGGTAGTAGGGCTACCAAAATAATCCTAACTATCTAGTTGAAGTGCCTAAGGCTAAGACGTGCCTATGTGCATACGCATATATATACTCATAAACAAACATTTTGTTGAGCTAAGTATCACCTATATATAGTGGATATTAGTGGTTAATTTGTACCACTATACACCTATAAACGATCATTTGTCTTCATTAAATAAATGCTGCATATGGTATGGCACTTTCATTTAACCGACCGTTTATTGCATTTAAATAACCGTTTAGTCTGAATAATGGCTAAGCGGTAGGTGACCAATTATTTACCACTTATCCATTCGAACAACTCACGCAAAAGACTTGTTTTCTCTGTATTAATTGTCATCTTTAGACGACCAACTCTATTATATCTCTCCCTTAATTATATATTGAATGGTGCAAAAGCATGTTAAATTAATCAAACAGAGCAATCCAACTGCACTATCAAGTACAGACACATCATAGGTTAATAGAATACACACACATATGTAATACACACACCAACCGATGCATCACTACCGGACACCCTCTCTTTGCCGAGTGCCTGCGGCACTCGGCAAAGCCCGAAACACACTCGGCAAAGGCTTTGCCGAGTGCCGCACTCGGCAAAAAATTAATCGGCAAAGAAGCCTTTGCCGAGTGTTTTTTGTCAGGCACTCGGCAAAGCCTTTGCCGAGTGCCGGAAAAGTACTCGGCAAATATTTACACTCGGCAAAATAAAAATACGAAAAAACCCAAAAATAATAGCAAATTTTTTTTCGGGGGAGGCTGCCACCGGCCAGCGCCTGCCCGTCTCCATCGAAGTCGCTGCATTTTTTGCGCAAAATTCGCGGCTAACATGGCCAGTGGGATTCGAACTCACGACCTCTCCCTCGCATGTCTGCTGCTCTACCACTTCACTACACTGTCACTTGTATCTAGATTCCGTTATCTATCCTCGTATATTATAATAAACCGAGAGTAAATTGCTTGTTTGAGGCCCTAAACGAATTCAAATCAAAAAGTGGTCAACTACAAAGTTTCATAACTTTTCGAGATATACAATTTTCATTTAGGAAGTTTTTCCATCCGAGATCGTTTGAAAAATTCGAATTTTAAATTTGAGAGATTCAAACGTAGTTTTGCATGATAAGATGATTTCAAATCAAAAAGTTGTCAGCTACATAGTTTCATAACTTTTGGAGATCTACAATTTTCATTTCGGAAGTTTTTCCATCCGAGGTCTTTTGAAAAATTCAAATTTTAAAATTTTCAAATTCAAATGCCGTTTTTGCATGACAAGATGATTTCAAATTAAAATGTTGCCAACTACAAAATTTCATAACTTCTCAAGATCTACAAAGTTTATTTTGATCATTTGTTCATCCGACATAGTGGTAGTAACATTGTTCACAAATCTTATATATCTCTCTTCTACTTTCATGAAACTAATATGAGAGATATGAGAGAGATGTAGATTTTATGAACAACATTATTGTTGCTTTGTCAAATGAAGAAATGACCAAAATAAACTTCGTAGATCTTGAGAAGTTATACAACTTTGTAGTTGAAAAGTTTTCCATTTGAATTCATTTAGGGCCTCAAAAATTGCTTTAAAAAAATGATTTGCCGAGGGCAAAAAAAAAATGCACATGACAAAATGCCTCTTTGCCGAGTGCCAAAACTGCCGAAAAATGTCACTCGGCAAAATACATCTTTGCCGAGTGCCGAAAAAAAAATACTCGGCAAAGCCATCTTTGTCGAGTGTTTTTTTTTTGCCGAGTGTATTTTATTTCGCACTCGGCAAAGACCGTCTTTGTCGAGTGCCCAATAAAATACACTTGGCAAAGCCTCCGGCACTTGGCAAAGTGCCGGTTTCCGGTAGTGCATTATGCATACATGCAACACACAACTCTACATATGAAATCTATAACAATCTAAAGGCGGTAGGCTAAGATTCGGCAGCACATGCAAGAAGAAGGAGACGAACCTTGGAAAAAATCTCTCTGTGCTCGCTTTTGGTTGTATCAATATACAAAGCATACAAACATATAGCTACGTACACATGTGTCATGGACATGAACATCCAACCGAGACGATCCTATATACAGATATATCTATTATATTTTCTTCACATCCACGATTTTGTGTGATCGAAGAGAGCTGCGTGCACCCACTGCACACGGTCGATCTGTAGCTAGCTATTTGACTGTAGTAATTTACATGATGGAGCATGCGTTGGGGTTGTCGTCGCTGAACATCGTGACGAGCCGCTCCTCCTGCGGGCCTGCCGCCGTGGGTCCGCCGTAGCTGGAGACGGGCATGACGGCGTCGACCCTGCGCACGTACCCCGGTGGCGCCTTCTTGTCGTAGGCCGGCGCGGCGTACGGGTGCGCGACGAGGCTGTAGGGCACGTAGGGCCAGATCTCGGCCTTCTTCCCCGTGGCCTGCACCCGCTTCACCACCTTGTGGGGCTCCACGTACCCCTGCACCGTCACCTTGTACTGCTTCCGGTTGATCTCCACGGAGTGCACCCCTGATGAATCGAAGAAATCACGCATCAGGAAGCGTCATCAAGTTGATATGCTTTGAGTACAACAGAAGGTTGTATTTCTTGAGAGTACGTAACATCTGATGAAATTGAAATAGGCACTGTATGTACCTTTCATGCTGGAGAGGGCGTTCCTGACTTTCATCTCGCAGCCGTCGCAGTCCATGCGCACCCTGAGCTCCACCGTCTGGAACTGCTTCCTCTTCTTGTACCGGCGCCGGCCGCCGCCGCCGCCCAGCAGATCCGACAAGTACTCCAGCGTGCCTCCCATGGTGGTTTAGTTAGTTCCAAGCACGAAGGGACGACCGAAGAAACAAACCGATATGATGATGAACCAAGCTTCTGCTGTTCTGTTCTTGAAATGGTCACCACTCACTCACTAGTCACTACTCACAGTCACAGCGCGCGCCACACAACAGCTTTTCTTTGAGCTTTGATGTTGAATGGTAGCTAGAAGAAGGTTGCGGTATATATAGGCCTCGCCTCCAGCAGCAAGCTCAAGCAATTCAGGCACCAGCTCACTGACCTGATGAGCTGCTTCCTTGCCGGGTACGGTTTGTATGTGTGTGTGTACAGCTAGCCTATAGCCTAGGCGCGGAACCGTGTCTCGCTTTGCGCGGTGACGCCCGCCAGAAGTTTCCCAAGATGCCTTGCCGCGGCGCCTGCATGCAGCAGATGCACTGCCGCATCCGCATGCTTTCTACCTGTCCGTCCGCGGTCCGTCTGCCGAATTCAGCTCAAACCGACTCCGCGGAAAAAGCCAGCTTTGGGGTGGCACAATGGCAAGGCAGTTTTAGGCCTTGTTTAGATAGCGGTTAGAAATTAGTATTTGACACTGTAGCATTTTATTTGTATTTGACAATTATTGTCCAATCATGACCTAACTAGGCTCAAAAGATTCGTCTCGTAATTTACCATCAAACTGTATAATTAGTTATTTTTTTATCTACATTTAATACTCCATACATGTGTCTAAAGATTTGATGTGACGGAGAGAGAGTGAAAAAACTTGGAATCTAAACAAGGCCTTATTTATCTTTCCCCTGTGCTAAGCAAGGGGAACAGGGGAGGGCACCACGGCGGAAACGGACATGTCCTTGCGTCCCTTGTGTTGTTGGGTACCGTACCGCTGGCTTCTTCAGGCGGTCCTCCACACAACCATCTTCTGTCCACCATTTTTCTTTACAAATTTCGTATGGTTGATTACACCTCAAGACAAATGTCCGTGGTCTTCTCTCCGCAGATGGGTTTCTATTTTCATAACATTTTCTATATAATTTTGTATAGTTGCTTATTACAAGTTGCTGTTTTTTAGGTAACTGAAGACTGACAAATTTTCCCTCATGATTGCATTGCCCCTCCTCAACTTGCTCCGGCCGGTTTTCTGGAGGCGATGAACCAGCGTAACAGAAAACCCTGCTCTGCTGCTCATGCATTTGCCGTGGGCTGGTGTGAATGATGCCATGCCGGTTGCTCAACAACTGCTGGGGCTGGGCTGTCTCAGCTCTGTGCTTCAGGTGTAAGCAAGTCGGCAGCGGGAAAGGAAGGTAGTAGTGGAGTCCCAGCAAGGGACAGGTGGGCAAGAAGGACTCCAATCAGGGGCCGCCAACTGCCACGCTTCCTGCCGACATCCCCTCATTGGGTACCTGCGTGTGGGCCCCCACTCTGCGGGTCATAGATAATTCCGGCGATTATGCCGTGACTGTAGGACGAGGCGTCCTTTAGTATAATTTCTTATTACAAACTCTCACCCTTCCTTCGTTACTTGTGCGTCTGGCATGGGTTCACTCCGATCCGCATGCGCTAGTTCCCCGTTTTTTCATGGAATGATTTGATTCCTGAGATTGACTTGCGGAAGTTACTAAATAGAATCGTCTGGTGACGGACGACACAGACTGACGACGAAAACCAAACAAACATCTCAGGTCCGGTCTTAGGATCGGATCATTCCGGACGGAACGATCTTCTAAACCAAACACGTTGTACATGTCTACATGTCTGATGATGCGTCCCTCAAAACAACGAAGAATGAGACATCCTACAAAATTTCATTTGAGTTGGTTTTTTTTTTGTTGTTTTTTTAGAGAGAGAGAGAGAGAGAAATCTAGCTAGGAAGATGAGATCTACATATAAATATCCGGTTGATGGAGTGTTGTCTTATGCTAAATACAGAATTTCATTTTTGTTGTTGGTTTTTGTTGTTTATGAAAATAAGAACATGAGTGGTTGTGATATATGGATGCATGACCAAACCTCTCACCCCATAGCTAAGCCCACTTTCTAGTTTTTGTTGTTTATTACATAGAATGTTATATAAATATCAGGCAATACTAATGTTGTGCATGAACTTGGGGGCAATTGTATTTGCGCTTCTAAAACATATGAATACGGCTGTTCTTTGATTCATATATACGGCGAACCCTTAAACATGGGGGCAATTCTTGACATGACAAATTCATATGGGAAATGTAGCAATGTTCTATTATTATTCATGTGGAACGTCTATCATGGGCGTGGAATGCCAATATGATGCTATGTTGTCAAATGTATGTCTCGCGCTTTTATATCTCGCAAAAAAGAGTGTGCTAATACTGTAATGGACCGAAAGTTGGAACATATATGTAATTCTCAAAAAAAAAGTTGGAACATATATGATTTACCTTTTGGAAGTAGTGAAGCCTACTCTTTTACCTTATGTTGAAAAGTAAACTTTGATGGAAACCTCATTTTGTGGGTAATGTGAACAAAAGGCTAGCTACTCGATCATGTGTGGCATATGGTATTTCTTCTCTTTGAAGGTCCTGGCCTAACCTTCTCTTTAAACCCCAGCCGTCCAGTCCTCTTTTATTCAATTTTGTTTCCACTTCTTTGGAGAGAAAATAATGCACTCTTTTTTAATAGACACCACCTCATAACATTCTGCTGTAGAAATAATAAATTATCTAATTATTGAAGGTATATGCCTTGGTATATCAATTATATGAAACTACTAGGCAAAGATAGGTAAGATGTATATGATGTGAAATTAAATACGATATCTGTTTCAGATGGATTAGTTGGGTTACATGATTGTCTTTATTCTTATGGAAAAGCTAAATGCTGTCTGCATAAATCGTCTAGTACCAATTCGTGTTCCAAACGAAATAATCATGTCAAGAATTGATCCTTTGGATCAAACAAAATGAATATATCCTTCTGATAATTGATGTCGATGTTGTTGCATGAAAAAAGAAAAGAAAATAGAAACATTTAAAATAGACCAATGAAACTTCGAATCAATGAGCCTGTAGCACTACATGCATCTTTTTCAGATCGACAAGCATCATATGTACATGTTCCGAAACAAAAATATAAAATATAAAATTTACTAGCTAGGGGGCCTCAAATTCAAATCAAGACATTACTAGGTGGCTCTGTTACGGGGATTAATTGGCATGATATACCAACTCAAAAGAAAATTTACTAGGGGCCTTAAATATAAAAGAAAAACGAAACTGAAAAAAAAAACCTGAACTCAATATGCACTATGAAAAATATAGGTGTGCTGGTTGAATTTTTCTCCAAACATCGTGTGTAGGTGCGCGTGTTGTTTGATAGTTTCTTGACTTTTAAGATCTAATGCTGAAACAATGCACTATGAATTGATTATTATTAGGTTGTGTGAAGAATCAGACCATAATTAATTATTGTTTTTCCATTATTGATAAAAAAGGGTCCCAAATAAAGATGCAAATGAAGGGGAGTGTTAGTTGAAGTGAACCCTGCAGCTTTCTCCACTGACAGGAGCGCGTGTGCGGCATGCATGGTGTGCTACCATACCACCACTCAACATGAACTTGAAGTGAGCCTTGGCACGAAAGCAGCTAGCTGTACCGGCAGGCAGGCTTGGCAAATCAACGTGACAGCGGCATCACAAGTTGGCATGAGGAATATATCATCATGTCTCCCCCCAGCCGTTATCTTTCTACTAGTAGTAAAGTTAGGCGCAATTATTAATACTAATAACCAGTATCTTTGACTCATTGAATTGGCCTTTGCGTCCGTATATTTTTTGTGAAGCTACCTTTGCTTTGTTCTCCTTCCTTGCATTGCTTGGCGCATGCCGCCGTTGGAGACTTAGCCAGTAAGAAATGGGACACGTGCGCCGTATATATATTATTAGGTGTTGATCTCATGGTTTGGTTTCTATGATGCACTGCAGCCTTTAGTTTTACAGTGCTTTAATCGGTCAGATCGACACGTTTGTTTAATTTAGAAACTCTGAAGGAAGAAAAAGAATCCAAATTAAAGGAGTGCAGTATTCACCAAAATCCTCACATTTCAGACAGAACCAACCTCATTACGATTTCAAGTAGGGTTGTCCAGAAGACGAAGTGTGACAGACAATGTACGCGTACGCATTAGCACCAGTACCGACGATATTTACGTGCTATGCACTGCCGAGTAATAAACTAACAAGAGCGCAATAATACAGCGTTGCCTCACGTAGAGTATACGTATTTGGTGTTTGGTTGCTCTACTGGTCTGGACATCACCGGTCAGGCAGCCATCACAGCCTCCGGACGCCTGAGAACGCTGTCCGGGAGGCTCCTGCGTGCACGCCGACATGCATAGGACGAATAAATGGTGGTCTATTTGTGGACAAGTTTATGTGCAGGGGCTATACTCTGTATAAGTGATACTTGTTTATGTCACACAAGTCAGAGTATATTTGTGACGAGCTTCGTCTTGCAGCCAGCCGAGAGGGGATCATCCCTAACCTGCAAACCAGCCGACCTGATCGGAAATGCCTCCCTTTTTCCATTTTTGAGATCAGAAAAGGTGTCACTCGAGTACCAATTATTGGTGAACATGTCGACATGCATGTATTCCTCCTGTTCGATCGGTGGCGCTCACAGTCACGCCCGATCGACGTGCCTGACCACATTGTTTCCAAGATATCAGAACGGCGCCTTTTCCCGTCAGTCAGTCTCCTATGGACTGACTCCTGATTCTCAGCTGCGATATTTAACTTTTTGCCGGTTGCCACCTTTCGTCCTAAATTTTTTGCCCCCAAACTGACCAAAACTTCCAGTTTATAGACATTTTGGCTGCGTGGCACGCCCAGTCAGTTTACCAGCGTGGCAGGTGCACGCAAAAAGACCTCGCTGCCCCTTGCCTTATCCCTTAACCGTGTGAGCTCACTCCCTGTATCCTCAACTACACCCCCCCCATTCTTCTTCTCCCTCGCGTTGAGGAGCGGCGTGAGGATCTGTGGCGTTCAGTGAAAGCAAGGCCGGCGGTGCTCGTGGATGTAGGTGTACCTTCCTCTACTCTCTTTCCCCTCTCGTCTCCTCTGTGGTTCCGGTTGCCACCTAGGGTTCCCCATGTGGTTAGGGTTTTGATTTTGTTTGCGGTCATTAAAGTTCATGGTTTGTGTGTTACTGTGCTTCGTAGGTAGTGGATTTGTTCGTCTTGCAGAATGAAGTTGTCAAATTGCCCTCCTTGGTAAGTAGGATATTGTATGGATTGTATTCACTGTGATGGCTGTGGAGTTGGGTCAATTCTAATTCCAAAGTGTTTTCATTGTCGACACGTGCTAGGATTGATCCTGACAATGCGTTTAGAATTGTTGTTGAATGTGCTAAGTTCACTGCCAATCTGGAGTATGGGCCACTAGAAATGGAAGATTCAAGGCATGATGTCTGGTTTGACAGTAGGTCTGTGTTCAATCTAAGTAACTTTGTCGAGGAAATGGCTAGCAACATTATCTAGGGGCCTAGTCAGCAGCTGATTGTGTGGGGAGTAGAAAGTGAGACTGAGTGGAAGGTAACAACTGACAAGCAGTTTGTTGAAATGGTGGGGGCTAGGATGGATGTTAAGCTGTTGTATCTTGCCTGTGAGGTCAGGAAAAAGGGTCAGTCAGCACCAGCTAGGCATAATGATAGTGGTCGTGCAACATCTGGGGTTACTGCCCAATCTATAGCACAGTCAGAAGCAGCTGATGATACAGCTATGTCTCCATAAGCTGAAACTTTTAGTGCACCAGAACCTGTTGTTGATTAGAGCACACTAACCATAATACCCAGTGATGATCAAGATGGTGAGGCTACTATGTTGCAGATGAAGATACAATATTTGAGGCATATGGGTTCAAAGCTGTAGAAGAGGAAGCAGCAGCTGCTGCTGCTGAAGAAGTTCCTATCCTATCTATCCCACTAGAGATCCAACAAGAAATGGAGGAAACAACTATCCCTGTTGATGGCAAAGCTAGTTCAGAGCCACTTATTGACTCGGATAGAGACAATCCAGATATGGATGTTGGAGCCATTTATCCCTCAATGCCTGAGTTCAGACTTGCAGTTAGACAACATGCAATTGTTGGGGAGTTTGAGTTGCACACTGAGAAATCAGACAAGAAAAGGTTCTGGGGTTGCTGCAATGCCAAGGGATGTCCTTGGAGGATTAGAGTTAAAACACGGTTTGATGGCAGTGTTAGGGTACATATTTTTTGTTTGTATTTTGTAATTTGTTATTTACACTTGAGCATCACCATCCCTTTACTAATATTGGTGGACTGATAGTCAATATGTTGCATGTGTAGGTACAGATAAATGACAGGGAGCATAATTGCCCATCAATAAGCAAAGTTGAAGGTAGGATGGCATCTCAAGCATGGGTTGCAGAAAGGGCTATCCCACTCTTGAAGAGGAAACCAGGATGGGTGCAAAGGAAGTGAAAGATGAGCTAGAAGAGAAGTACAAAATCCGGATACCCTACCAGTGACTGTGTGGTATGGAAGACAAAGAGCTTCTAACATTTTATTTGGTAAGTGAGATAATTCTTATGATTGGTTGTATAGGTTCAAAGTTGAGGTAGAGCTTAGATCCCCTGGAAGTGTTGTTGAGATAGGTACAACTAAGGTAAATGGGCAAATTCATTTTAGCAAATTTTTATGTGTATTCAAGGCTAGCATTGATGGTTTTTACAAGGTTGTAGGCCTTACATTAACATAGACTCCACTGCCCTCAATGGGCAGTGGAATAGGCACATGCTTGCTGCAAATGCTATTGATGGACATAACTGGATGTTCCCTATAGCATTTGGTCTGTTTGATGGAGAAACCAAGAAAAATTGGACATGGTTCATGGAAAAATTGAGAGAATCATTAGACCCGATGGACAAATTAGCAATCTGTACAGATACTTGTAAAGTATCAGAGGCTGCTGTGAAGACTGTTTTCCCTCAAGCTGAACATAGGGAGTGCTTCAAGCATCTAATGGACAATATGAAGAAGAAATTTAGAGGTGCAATTTTATTCGAAGTACATGTGGCATGCTGCCAGGGCCTATCTCCATAACAAACATGAGTATTTCATGAGCAAGGTCATCGCTGCTTCTGCTGCAGTATTGCTATGGCTAAATGAGCATCACAACTTGCTGTGGGCTAGATCCAAGTTCTCACCTGACATCAAATGTGACTACATCAACAACAACTTTGCTGAATCCTAGAATTTATGGATCAAGGAGCACAAAGATCTTCCTGTATATGCCTTAGCTGATGCTATTAGGGAGCATACATTGAAGTTATTTGCAAAGAGGAGGACTATATCTAGAGCTCTAAAGGGAACTATACTGCCTGCTATGGTTCATCAGATGAATGCTGCATCAAAAGGATTGGGGCACTTGAAGGTCACAAAAGGGGATAGAAACCAAGCAGAGGTGTTAGTAGTGTACAAAGATGAAGAAGTGGGAAGACATGTTGTCTACCTAGATCAGAAAATATGCACTTGCAGAGATTGGGAGGTCAGTGGGGAATCCCTGCTAGCATGCATTGGCAGTCATCACCATAGAGAGAAACCCAAACATGGAACAATACATAGACATGGCCTTCTCAGTTGAGAAATTTAAAGCTGCATATGTAGGAGTAATACCAAACATCACTAACAGGAATCAGTGGCCACAAGTGGACAAAGGTTTCAAGTTGCAGCCACCAGTTGCCAAGCCAAAAAAGAAAACTGCTGGAAGGCTGAGGAAGAAAAGGATTTTATCTTGCTTGGAGAGGACAGGGAAAGCCACAAGACAATCAAAGCGTGATGGCTGTGGTGAACTTGGGCACAGGAAAGGAAGCTCCAACTGTCCCCTAACTGGCACTAAGAAAAGGTATCACTCTAACCAAATTTACATCATTGTTGTACTAATAATCTGTACTAATTAACTGAAAATGTAGGAAAAGGAACAAAAAGACTGAATCAATAGTGGAAAGGAAGAAGTCGAAGACTGATGCACCCAAGGAAGGTTCTTCATCCAAGCAACCTTCTCCCTCCAAGCTAGCTCCAAATACTCCAAGAACAAGGGCAACAGCTGCTAGGGAAGCAGCAGCAGTAGTCGAAGCTGAATCTCAAGCACAACCAACTCTAATTCCACTTGCTAAGAGGAATGTTTCATCTAGTTTCCATGTTTCTGGTCCATATTATAGGTTCAATTACCTAACAATGCATCCCACGATTCAGGAGGTTGCCCTTAGATGAGCATGTACCACTAGAGATGGTTGTATGTGAAGATCACCCTGCACCTACTAAGAAGATGACGCCCAGGAAGAAACAGTTGGCTTCGAAGGTGAAGAAGGCCAGTCCAACCAAGACCAAATCTGTTTGATAAGTAAGAAGTCTGAATTTGGACTATTTTGTAATGGCTATGTAGCCTTGAAAACCTACAAACAATGGCTGTGTAATCTTTTTTGTGCTGTCAATACTGGCAAAAAACATGTAATGGCTGGGGATAATGATTTTGTTGCCCTGCAGCTCTCATTAGCAACTGCTGAACTTTGTTAGCTAGAAGACTGCAAACTTTAGTGCCTATGTTGCTGGAACATGTAATGGATGTGTTGCCTTACTCCTTTTATTACAAACTGCATGTTTGTGGACAATTTTTCAAGCACTGTCATATTCAGTTTGTAAACCACAACATGTAGCTGAATCAAATGCATTAGACATAACATGATCCATACATGAGGATGAGGTTCATAGGTACATCAGGTTCATCGGCATTTGTCAAATTACATATCACCCAAATACTACTTGATAAGGTACATAATCCCTACAACTAGCAGTTCACCAAGATCCAACACCAACAGCTTCACAATTGAGATCAAGTTCTCCATCTGTGGTTGTATTTGCCTAGCACTGGATAGAATAGACTCTACTTCAACCTCTCCTTCTCCTTCATCATCAGCAGCCACATCGTGCAGTGTCACCTTGCCTAGCTCAACCAGCTTCTTTAGGTACTTATTTTGCCATTCGAAGAAGGGACATGTAGTTGGATCCTAAAAACATATCAATGAAAATGAGCTTCAAACTCACCAATGCAGATCCCAATTAGCAAAAAAAGGGAAAATGGATAAGAAACGAGATCAGGTGCAAACAGATCTCACCCCTTGCACGTTCGTCGGGCACTTGAAGAAAACCCTACCATAGTTCTCCTCTGTCCATGCTTGTAGCTCGATGACCCGAGCCTGACCACACTCAGGGCACTGGATCAGTGGGAGCCCGGTCTCATCTCCAACCAAGATGCGGCGCCTAGGGCAAACGGCCTCGACGACTATCCCCACCAGCGAGGGGAAGACATAGCGCAGCGGATGGCGAGGTCAGCAAGAAGAAGAAGTGGGAGTGCAATGGAGAGTGTGGCGTTCAGATCCACCGGTGGAGAAGAAGAAAAAGGAGCCGTTGGAGAAGAAGAAGAATGGGGGCAGCTGAGTCCCCAACTGAGGATACGGGGAGCGAGCTCACATGGTTAAGCGATAAGGCAAGGGGCAGCGTGGTCTCTGCCCATCTTTGGTAAGCCGACTGGGCGTGCACGCAGCCCAAAATGTCTATAAACCGGAAGTTTTGGTCAGTTTGGAGAAAAAATTAGGACCGTGTAGAAAGGTGGCAATTGAGTTCGTGCCAACCATAAAAGTGGCAAAAGTTTAATATCCCAGTGAGAATCGAGTCACCCATAGGAGACTGATGATGGGAAAAAGACACCGCTCGATCTCTTGGAAACAACGTGGTCAGCACGCCGATCGATCAGGCGTGACTGTGGAGCGCCACCGATCGAACAGGAGGAATACATGCATGTCGACATGTTCACCAATAATTGGTACTCGAGTGACACCTTTTCTAATCTCAAAAGTGGAAAAAGGGTGGCATTTCCGATCGAAGCGGGCCGGTTTGCGGTTAGGATGATCCCTCTCTACTGGTCGCACGACGAAGCTCGTCACAAATATACTCGACTTGTGTGACATAAACAAGTATCACTTATACAGAGTATAGCCCTGCACATAAACTTGTCCACAAATAGACCACCATTTATTAAGCAATACTAACTGGCGTTAGTGATTATGGTCACAGATCTCAAAAGTTGGTGATTGCCATTAACTAATGGAAATTGTTTTGTTGCCAACTCATGTCTTATGGTGTGTTCGGTTTGTGGAGTCACCCCATGCTTCATGAGTTGATCCATCATGAGTTCATCCCAAGAATTTTGGTGGCTCATTCCTCATCCATATACTAATTATTAGCTTGTGAGAAATAAGGTAACGATGGATCAACCTATTCTATTTTACAAACTAAAAAAAAAAAGTGAGGAGTGAGAAGAAGATTGACCACCCCATTTCTCAAACCAAACACACATTTCTCCTTTCATTCCCACGCCTGACTTCCGAACCCCGCAGTTTACCATTAGGTTTGAATGATCCAAGTGAGACGAGAACAACTCAAAACCCTCTCGGGAAATATGGAGACATCGAAACAATGTCGTATTCGGACATCAGCGCGCCAAGCATAGATCACTGGGTGGTACGCTTGCAAAGAAGCGACCAGATCATGGACATACAGGATACCAAACAAGAATGAAGCTTGAAGAAGAACTGAGTAACGTAGTTGACATGTAATCTCATCCCTCCTTTGCTACTCTTGGTCAGAATCAGAACTGGAGGGTTTCATTTATCCACCCACCGGTCTAACCGCATCATGTGGAATGAATGAATCAAGTGGGGATTGGTTTTGATCCCCAAGCTTGACCTCAAAAAAAAAAAACCTCTGGGTTCAAGAATCGATCTACTCAAACAATAGCCAAGAAAATTCTCAAACCGGTCGAGGTAAATTTTTGTCAATTGTACATAGTCCACAATTCCAAAATTCGATGTATTGAATCGAACTCTTGATATCGGTGGTGGAACAATACAGTGTGTGAAACTCCCTCAAGAATCAAAAGATAAAACACCACAAAGCATAGCCGTCAACAACCGGCCTTCATATAAAGTGATTTGGCGCGTTCCTTAGATTAATCCAAAAGCACATACTTTATGTCAAAGGTGGCGACATCTCAAGATTTTGGTTGGAAAGAGTCCTCATATCCCCTAGCAAATCTTTCAAACAAGATCATCCTTTTTTCTTTTGTATGCAATGTAACGTATTAAATAAGTGTTTGACAACTTAAGAGACGAATCAGGTGGAGGGACTAATGTTACCATAAAAAATAGGACAAGGCTTGGTTTACATGAACTCTATGTTCTGACATATAAATTATAATATAATCTTCAATGTCTTCATAGTTTCAGACATCCGTCCATTTAGCATACTAGAGACCGACTGCTGCTATATATCCATCAACCACAAAGACAATCTTGTATATTAATACTGAGACAGGACAAAGTATGCGCTTTTTCGTCATCGGAAGCTCCAAGCCTCTTCACTCTTAAGCTAAGCACGACTCATTGTTATTGAAATGGTGTAAAATCGAACTTGAGCTTTATAACTTCAACCACCCGAAGCATAAGGGAATGAAACTGAATTTAAAAACAATGATGGGATTCAATACAATATGCAAATGATCGTCCAAAGAGCCCAACAGAAATTAAGAGAAATTTCATTAGAAGACAAGTCGTGGTCTCGAGAAAGATGCCCACAGGATCTATAATGCAGTAAATGTTGACGAAAAACAGCACACTGCAGACATCCGTGGAACCTATATCAAAGTTCAGAGCTACAACTTTACAAGGCACAATCGTGAAAACTAAAACTGAATAATAAGATCAAATGTAAACCAAAATATCTCTACACCTTCCTTTTAATGCTTTGGATTTCAAGTGCACATGTTGGATTATATAAGTTAACATCAAAACATCTCACGTAGTATTTCCTAACAGACTAATCATCCAAATAGGTCTTCCAGTAATCGATCGATGACATCTCGGAGTATTTACATTTGTTCTAGGCCTTAGCATTCGAACACTGGGCTATCACTCGAGTTACCAAAAGCATAATAATGAACGAACAAAAGGAACAAGAATAGACGAATAGGCACTCATAAGTAATGGCAAGGAATTAGGGTTCCATTCCTCCCCTTACATTGCTCTCCGGAGCTCTATTTATACACTTCCATATCAGTTATAATGCCAGTAATGCCCTTCCAACCGCCTAGATCCTAAGGCATATTCCATACTTTTGAGCCCTTCTTGGTCCATTCTGTCTTTGACCTCCCTTGGAAAACACCTCCCTCGTCCGGTCCGCCCATCCCGAACTCTGCCACTGACGCAACGAGGGTCCATGTCAAGGGAAATGCACTGCTCCTGTCCTTTCGACCGTTCCTGCCGTTTCGCAACACCGACGAAAGAACTAACCTGCATGTCGAATAAACAGAGTTGTACCGAAAATGTCATGAAGAGCGAAAGGGGGTTCGCACCCTTCTGACGCGTCGTGGTTAGGATAGCCGAAAAGCTATCGGCAGGATAATGGCCGAAAGCCTTTCGTGCGTCCTGCCGATAGCCATGGGGCTTTGACAACAATGCCGGTAATCAAGGTGTGAGTACCGAAGGGTGTGCATTGCCTCCTGGCACCATTGGTGGTCCTTTCGGTTCTCATTGGAGAAAGTAGTGTCGAAAAGCACAGAAAAGGGGAGTCGAAACTATGTGCCATCCTCCAACAGTAGCCCCTCGGCGCCTCTATTCGTCGCTTGCGTCGAAGAGGGCACCATAACTTTGTAATGTTTCAATCCCCGGCGCCGTCCCGAAGGATGCGAAATGCGCGTGTGAGAGATTCTTGCAATGTAACTTTGAACGTTTCTGTTGTGCACAATTGTGCTAATATAATTAATTAATTTTTTTCTTGGTGTTTTTTCAATCGACGCGATGCCTGGGGCGACGGTTGGATTCCGCCCTTTTTTAGTTTCGTGTGCGCCTCTTGGCCTTCCTTCGCATGGGTATATATGCCCCCATTTGCTGATTTGAGTCGTGCTTCCTATGTTTCAAATGACCAAGAGATCGTTTCGAGCTCCCAGCGCTTTCGAAGAAGCGCTTCACATCTTCTTGAAAATTTTGCGCTTCGGTTTCGCTTCACAACCCGGTAATATTTTGTCTTTCCCTCGTTATTTTCCTTTTTGTTTCCTTTTTTTTTTGCTTTCGTCGCATTTGTGATTTTGCCATCTCTTTAGATGGCTCGCACGGTTGAGGCGACTTCCTCCTCTAATTCGTCGAGCAGAACGATACCAACTCGAAATCTTTGAGCAAAAGGATTGTTGACGGTTCAATGTCTAAGAGGGCTAATGATGGTTCGATCGGGTCTTGACTTCGTCCGGCCAACAAACATTCTTATTCATCTCGGGTGAAATGAGCGCAACTCTCATGACCGTCTTCTTTGGAGTTGTATCGACACGAGCCGACCGATTTGGATGAATCTGAGACATCCGTAATGGTGTCAATCACGCACTCATTAACAATTCATCTGTGCTAGATTTGATCAGAACACCTTTTGTCTAAGGCACTCTCGTGTTCCTCATATGTTTGATCCAAGATTTCGTGAACAAGGAGTGCCCGACTCCTAACAATCGTCCGCAATTTTGGCTCCTGGCGATGAGGTTGTGCCGCAACCACGACTATATGAAGCGGTTGTCTTTCGCAACTTCTTTGTGGTCGGGCTTACAATTCCGCTCAAAAGTTCATTGTCGATGTCTTTGAAGCAGTTTGAAGTCCAACTTCATTAGCTTACACCGAATGCTATCACGTGCCTTAGAGTTTTGGCTATGGCCATGAAGATGATGGGATGCGAATTGCTGGTGGACATGTTTGTTCGTTTTTAAGAGATCCAACAATGCCGAAACAAGATCCGGAAACCTAATACAACGGTTTACTCCGAATTTGGTGCTTATATTTTCGTTCCAAAGAAGACCCGAGGCACCATTAGTAGTGTGACCCCTTATCGGAATAAATGGTCACAATGGACCAAATATTGGTTCTATCACTGTGTCTCCATGGACTCTGATGTTGTTGACGCTTGTAAGGAAAATGGATCCTTGACCCATTTACTTTGGATTTTGGTGTTTGATGACCAACACAACCAAATTGGACTAATGAATTTGCAAGTGTTTGTTTTGTAGTCCAATAGGGTGCAAAACGTGACTTGGACGAAGGCGACGTGATGATCCGATGATCAACACCTCAAGCAAGACCTTAGAAGCACAAGAAAAGACCCAAGATGTCAAGCAAAGTCCAAGCATGAAGATAGGAACCAAGCCGTGCGCAAGATCGCAAAGAAACGAGCTCGCAGAGGCGACCGGACGCCGGACCGGACGCTGGAAGCGTGACCGGACGCCGGACCGGTGGCTTTCGGCGAACAAAGCGACCGGACGCAAGGACCGGACGCTGGCGGCAGAACTCGACCGGACGCAGAGCACGCAGCGTCCGATCGAAAGTCTGAGAGGTTCCAGCGCTGAAATCTGCGACCGGACGCGTCCGGTGGCGGCGCGACGGACGCCGCAGCGTCCGATCGGTGGTTCGCGGCTTAACGGAAGTCGGGACGACCGGACGCGTCCCGGCCAGACGATTCAGCGTCGTCCTGTCGAGCGTAATTGCGGAGTTCGACCCCAACGGCTACTTTCTCAATGGGGCTTATAAATACAACCCCAACCGGCCATTTGAGAAGAGTGGAGCCGAGGAAACATATCAAGAGTGTTGATACACCATTTGAGTGATCTCCACATGCATAGTGCTTAGTGTTTTATTAGGTGATTAGCATAAGTGCTTTGCGAAGTGCTTAGGTTGATTAGACCATCGCTTATGCGCTTGCTCTAGGTGTTTGCCTAGTGTTTAAGTGAGGTTTGCATACCTCTTGCCACCCCGTGCTTGTGAGCACAAGTGTTGTACATCGGAGGGGCTTGAAGTCTTGCGAGATCACACCAACCGCGCGTTTGTGGTGTGGCCGCCACCGTGTCTTGGGAGGGAACAAGGCCCGCAAGGCGTTTGGCCGAAAAGCTTGATAGTGAAGACGGCGGGGAGCATCCGGAGAGAGCTTGCCGGAAGGCACATCGGAGACCCACTTGCTGCGTGGGGAAGGCCCGAGGCTATCCACGGAGTTACCCGACCGGGAGCTTGGCCCTTGCGAGGATTCCTTGCGAGGGGCTCCAACGAGGACTAGGGGAAGCTTGCGCTTCTCGATACCTCGGTAAAAATACCGGAGTCGTCGACGGGAGTTTGCATATCTCTACCTTGCTCTTTAAGCTTCGCCATTACATTGATCATATTATTATCATTTGCGGTAGAGATAGCAACACACTAGCAAAACCGTAGTTGCACATCTAGATAGATTATCTTTTGCATAGGTTTTGCTAGAAGTAGAAAAAGAGGCCATAGTTTAGAGTTAGTTTTTAAGTTGCCTAATTCACCCCCCCCTCTTAGGCGTCCACGTGTCCTTCAATTGGTATCAGAGCCGGTTGGCTCATATTTGGACCTTTGGCTTAACCGCCGTTGAGCCGACGCTTGTAGAGTGGTTGGGATGGATACCGCTAGGCCTCCACAATTTGACGGCTCTAACTTCCCATACTATAAAGCTAGAATGGCTTGCCACCTTGAGGCGGTTGATTTGGGTGTATGGAGAGTCACTCGTGACGGGATGAAACCCATCAAGAATCCCGAAAAACCCACAAAGAGTGATGAAAAAGAAATGCATTTTAATGCTAGAGCTAAGAATTGCTTGTTTGAATCATTTAGCATGGATGTGTTTAACCAAGTGTTCACCTTAAATACGGCACATGAAATTTGGTTAAAACTTCAGGAGCTCCATGACGGTACAAGTAATGTCCGTGAGCAAAAACATTGTCTAGCTAAGCAAAATTATGATTCCTTTGCTATGAATGATGATGAGCTTGTTCGTGATATGTATTCTCGATTGAATCTAATTATCAATGAGCTCCATTCAATAGGATTATTAAAGCTAGATGATGCGGACATCGTGAGGAAGATCATCTCCGTTCTACCACAAAAGAAATATGCAAGCATCATCACCATCCTTCACAACATGGAGAACTTGAGCACCATGAACCCCGGGCATTGTCATTGGCAAGCTAGTGGCATTTGAAATGTCACGTAAGATGGGTCAAGGAGAAGCATCTTCATCAAGCAAAGGCAAAGCTCTCGCTTGTAGCGAAAAGAAAAAGATGAAGGGCAAGAAAGTTGAGTCAAGCTCAAGCTCAAGCTCCTCAAGTGAAGAAGAAGAAGATGAGGATGATGATGATGATGAACAAGAATCAAGTGATGATGATCAATCTTCCTCCTCCACCTCCGACCTTGATGAAGAATCAATCAAATTAATCAACAAGGTGGAGAAGATGATCCAAAGGCTCAATGTCAAGGGTGTGCCCATCCAAATTCAAGATCTCATTTTCACCAATCAAAGAAATGAGCAAAGAAAGAGAGGATGCTACGGATGCGGCGTAGATGGGGCACTTTGTGGAAGTTTGTCCAAACAAGCCCACACCCAAGACAAAGAAGAAGAAGCGTGCAAAAACAAAGCCCTCACAACAATAAGGTCATGGGATGATTCTTCAAGTGAAGAAGAAAACCATCACAAAAGGCGAGGTCATAAGCACTCATCAACAAGGAGCTCTTCTCGTGTGTGCCTTATGGCACGAGGTAACAAAAAGCTCATCCTCTAGTGAGAGTGATAGTGATGATGACTTGCCTTCTTACAATACAATTGTGCAACAAAATCTTAAATATGCTAAAGTTTGCACTAGTCAACAAAAGAAGCTCAAAACTTTAAAAGAAGAGCTAGGTAGTTCACAAGAAGCATACAAGAATTTGCTTGAACAATATGAAAACTTTGCAAATCTCAATGTTGAACTATCTACTAAAATTGAGCAACTTGAGGCTAGTGCAACAACAAGTGCATGCACAATTAATGATAAGCAACTTGAAAAGAAAAATGAAAAATTAAAAGAAAAGTTAGCTAGCTCACAAAATGATTATCAAAGTTTGCTTGCTAAAATGGAAATCATGTGCAAACATTGTGATGAGCTAACAAATCAAGTTGCTAATCTTAAGGCCGTAAAAATACCCCCACCAAGGCATCTAAAAGAAATGACATAATTAAAAGGATGCATCTACCTCTTGCAATGATTTATGTTTAGACTCACCTTTGTGCAACCAAGTTTGTGTTAAGAAAGTGATTGTAGATACATGCACACAAGAGGTTGCAAAAGAGAATGAGCAACTCAAGCAAGAAGTAGCTCGCCTCACCAAGGACTTGACTCAAATGAAAGGCAAGGCGAAGAAAACCCAACTTCATCAAGATAACACCGTCAAGGGAGTGAAGAAGCTTGATGAAGGACAAATCGTGGTTTGCTACGTAGCCACAAAGAAGGCCACAAGTCCTATGAGTGTAAGGTGAAGAATGGGGAGGAGCAAAGAAGAAGGAGAAAAGCAAACAAGCAAGCTCTCCAACACCTACACCAACAAGGTGGACAAGAAGGCCTCCACACCTTATCTCTTGAAGAAGAAGAAAAATGACAAGGTGGTGGCCATCAAGGTGAACAAGCAAGCAAACAAAGGGGTCAAACGCTTTTGGGTGCCAAAGGAAATCATTTCAAACATGAAGAGCACCAAGAAGGTTTGGATCCCGAAAGGGAAGTGAGAAGTCCGTCGGACAACGGGGAATTTGGAGACTTGGCAAAGTATGGGTGCATATCATGGGGTGCATCATGATGGACAAAATCATTGCCAAGTGGGTTAGTGAATACTTTGGACCCAAATTCCCCTTCCCATGTTAGGTAACTAGATGTTATTGCTTTTAAATTGGTACATCTTGCAATTAGTTTTTCCTACAATTGATATCTTTAAGCATCTAGTTACTTTTCATGCCTAGGGTTGCATTTGCATGCTTATATCTTTTGTCATGCATACACTAGGTATTTCATATGGTAGGCTTGCTCGGTCTCATTTGTAACCCTTGGAGCAAACCTACATGGTTTAAAATTGCTTAGGAGCATGGCACATAGCTTGTCTTACTATTGTTTATCAAATATGTGCCAAAGTCCAAATTGTAGATAATTTTCTCCCAAATATCATCTTTCAAGTGGTATTTTGACTCCAAAAACAATTGTGCATGAGTACTACAAGTATTCCATGTCTCCATGCACAAATTTAGGGGGAGGATCATCTACAAGATGGATGCTTTGAGACTAACACCTTTTTCAAGTTTATCATGTGTGTAGTGGTCTCATTGCAAGGAAAATGGAGTCCCCGAAGAGAAGCATCGTTCTTCAGTTGGCATCATCATGTTGATTTCATTTCATATTTATATGCTTTCTCCATGCATTATATAGATTAAACTCTCTCGTGCAACAATTTGCTAATTATGCATATGCTTTGCTTTCTACCATATGTATGCATATATTTAGTCTATATAATGCGAGAGTCAAATTTTGTGATCCATTTCACTCTATACACAAAGGATCATGAAATTTGACCCTCCCTTGTGCTACTAATGTCTTCCTTTTTAGTGTTTGATGCCAAAGGGGGAGAATTTGAAGGACCAAAGGCAAGCATCAAGTTGATGTCTACAAGTGGTAATGGTCCGAGAAAGGGAGGAAAGTGAATTATGGATTAGTCTATGTAATGGGAATTTTTTTTAAAACAAGATAGGCTCTAATCCATAATATCACATGGGGACATTTGCAAGGGCAAGACATGCTTTTGAGTAAAGTTTTAATTGGTATCTATCAATTAGTATCATATAACCTTGCTCTTTGCATTGCATCCTAGCAAGTAGATAATTTTTAAATTTAAATTTTTTATCATTTGCTTGCTTTGGTCGTGTTGTCATCAATCACCAAAAAGGGGGAGATTGTAAGGAAAATGGATCCTTGACCCATTTACTTTGGATTTTGGTGTTTGATGACCAACACAACCAAATTGGACTAATGAATTTGCAAGTGTTTGTTTTGTAGTCCAATAGGGTGCAAGACGTGACTTGGACGAAGGCGACGTGATGATCCGATGATCAACACCTCAAGCAAGACCTTAGAAGCACAAGAAAAGACCCAAGATGTCAAGCAAAGTCCAAGCATGAAGATAGGAACCAAGCCGTGCGCAAGATCGCAAAGAAACGAGCTCGCAGAGGCGACCGGACGCTGGACCGGACGCTGGAAGCGCGACCGGACGCTGGACCGGTGGCTCGGCAGACAGGCGACCGGACGCAAGGACCGGACGCTGGCGGCAACCGACCGGACGCAGGAACGCAGCGTCCGATCGAGTACAGAGAGGTTCCAGGCGCGCGAAACTGCGACCGGACGCGTCCGGTGGCAGGCGACCGGACGCTGGCAGCGTCCGATCGGTAGTTCGCGGCTACAACGGTCGGGACGACCGGACGCGTCCGGTCAGGACGATTCAGCGTCCGGTCAGTAGCAGAATTGCGGGAGTTCGACCCCAACGGCTACTTTCTCAGTGGGGCTTATAAATACAACCCCCAACCGGCCATTTGAGAAGAGTGGAGCTGAGGAAACATATCAAGAGTGTTGATACACCATTTGAGTGATCTCCACATGCATAGTGCTTAGTGTTTTATTAGGTGATTAGCATAAGTGCTTTGCGAAGTGCTTAGGTTGATTAGACCATCGCTTATGCGCTTGCTCTAGGTGTTTGCCTAGTGTTTAAGTGAGGTTTGCATACCTCTTGCCACCCCGTGCTTGTGAGCACAAGTGTTGTACATCGGAGGGGCTTGAAGTCTTGCGAGATCACACCAACCGCGTTTGTGGTGTGGCCGCCACCGTGTACCGGAGGGAACAAGGCCCGCGGCGTTTCGGCCGAAAGCTTGATAGTGAAGACGGCGGGGAGCATCCGGGAGAGGCTTGCTGGAAGGCACATCGGAGACCCACTTGCGCGTGGGGAAGGCCCGAGGCTATCCACGGAGTTACCCGACCGGGAGCTTGGCCCTTGCGAGGGATTCCTTGCGAGGGGCTCCAACGAGGACTAGGGGGAAGCTTGCGCGCTTCTCGATACCTCGGTAAAAATACCGGAGTCGTCGACGGGAGTTTGCATATCTCTACCTTGCTCTTTAAGCTTCCGCATTTACATTGATCATATTATTATCATTTGCGGTAGAGATAGCAACACACTAGCAAAACCGTAGTTGCACATCTAGATAGATTATCTTTTGCATAGGTTTTGCTAGAAGTAGAAAAAGAGGCCATAGTTTAGAGTTAGTTTTAAGTTGCCTAATTCACCCCCCCCTCTTAGGCGTCCACGTGTCCTTCAATTGGTATCGAGCCGGTTGGCTCATATTTGGACCTTTGGCTTAACCGCCGTTGAGCCGACGCTTTGTAGAGTGGTTGGGATGGATACCGCTAGGCCTCCACAATTTGACGGCTCTAACTTCCCATACTATAAAGCTAGAATGGCTTGCCACCTTGAGGCGGTTGATTTGGGTGTATGGAGAGTCACTCGTGACGGGATGAAACCCATCAAGAATCCCAAAAAACCCACAAAGAGTGATGAAAAAGAAATGCATTTTAATGCTAGAGCTAAGAATTGCTTGTTTGAATCATTTAGCATGGATGTGTTTAACCAAGTGTTCACCTTAAATACGGCACATGAAATTTGGTTAAAACTTCAGGAGCTCCATGACGGTACAAGTAATGTCCGTGAGCAAAAACATTGTCTAGCTAAGCAAAATTATGATTCCTTTGCTATGAATGATGATGAGCTTGTTCGTGATATGTATTCTCGATTGAATCTAATTATCAATGAGCTCCATTCAATAGGATTATTAAAGCTAGATGATGCGGACATCGTGAGGAAGATCATCTCCGTTCTACCACAAAAGAAATATGCAAGCATCATCACCATCCTTCACAACATGGAGAACTTGAGCACCATGAACCCCGGGCATTGTCATTGGCAAGCTAGTGGCATTTGAAATGTCACGTAAGATGGGTCAAGGAGAAGCATCTTCATCAAGCAAAGGCAAAGCTCTCGCTTGTAGCGAAAAGAAAAAGATGAAGGGCAAGAAAGTTGAGTCAAGCTCAAGCTCAAGCTCCTCAAGTGAAGAAGAAGAAGATGAGGATGATGATGATGATGAACAAGAATCAAGTGATGATGATCAATCTTCCTCCTCCACCTCCGACCTTGATGAAGAATCAATCAAATTAATCAACAAGGTGGAGAAGATGATCCAAAGGCTCAATGTCAAGGGTGTGCCCATCCAAATTCAAGATCTCATTTTCACCAATCAAAGAAATGAGCAAAGAAAGAGAGGATGCTACTGGATGCGGCGAGATGGGGCACTTTGTGGAAGTTTGTCCAAACAAGCCCACACCCAAGACAAAGAAGAAGGCGTGCAAAAACAAAGCCTCACAACAATAAGGTCATGGGATGATTCTTCAAGTGAAGAAGAAAACCATCACAAAAGGCGAGGTCATAAGCACTCATCAACAAGGAGCTCTTCTCGTGTGTGTGCCTTATGGCACGAGGTAACAAAAGCTCATCCTCTAGTGAGAGTGATAGTGATGATGACTTGCCTTCTTACAATACAATTGTGCAACAAAATCTTAAATATGCTAAAGTTTGCACTAGTCAACAAAAGAAGCTCAAAACTTTAAAAGAAGAGCTAGGTAGTTCACAAGAAGCATACAAGAATTTGCTTGAACAATATGAAAACTTTGCAAATCTCAATGTTGAACTATCTACTAAAATTGAGCAACTTGAGGCTAGTGCAACAACAAGTGCATGCACAATTAATGATAAGCAACTTGAAAAGAAAAATGAAAAATTAAAAGAAAAGTTAGCTAGCTCACAAAATGATTATCAAAGTTTGCTTGCTAAAATGGAAATCATGTGCAAACATTGTGATGAGCTAACAAATCAAGTTGCTAATCTTAAGGCCGTAAAAAATACCCCCACCAAGGCATCTAAAAGAAATGACATAATTAAAAAGGATGCATCTACCTCTTGCAATGATTTATGTTTAGACTCACCTTTGTGCAACCAAGTTTGTGTTAAGAAAGTGATTGTAGATACATGCACACAAGAGGTTGCAAAAGAGAATGAGCAACTCAAGCAAGAAGTAGCTCGCCTCACCAAGGACTTGACTCAAATGAAAGGCAAGGCGAAGAAAACCCAACTTCATCAAGATAACACCGTCAAGGGAGTGAAGAAGCTTGATGAAGGACAAATCGTGGTTTGCTACGTGTGCCACAAAGAAGGCCACAAGTCCTATGAGTGTAAGGTGAAGAATGGGGGAGGAGCAAAGAAGAAGGAGAAAAAGCAAACAAGCAAGCTCTCCAACACCTACACCAACAAGGTGGACAAGAAGGCCTCCACACCTTATCTCTTGAAGAAGAAGAAAAATGACAAGGTGGTGGCCATCAAGGTGAACAAGCAAGCAAACAAAGGGGTCAAACGCTTTTGGGTGCCAAAGGAAATCATTTCAAACATGAAGAGCACCAAGAAGGTTTGGATCCCGAAAGGGAAGTGAGAAGTCCGTCGGACAACGGGGAATTTGGAGACTTGGCAAAGTATGGGTGCATATCATGGGGTGCATCATGATGGACAAAATCATTGCCAAGTGGGTTAGTGAATACTTTGGACCCAAATTCCCCTTCCCATGTTAGGTAACTAGATGTTATTGCTTTTAAATTGGTACATCTTGCAATTAGTTTTTCCTACAATTGATATCTTTAAGCATCTAGTTACTTTTCATGCCTAGGGTTGCATTTGCATGCTTATATCTTTTGTCATGCATACACTAGGTATTTCATATGGTAGGCTTGCTCGGTCTCATTTGTAACCCTTGGAGCAAACCTACATGGTTTAAAATTGCTTAGGAGCATGGCACATAGCTTGTCTTACTATTGTTTATCAAATATGTGCCAAAGTCCAAATTGTAGATAATTTTCTCCCAAATATCATCTTTCAAGTGGTATTTTGACTCCAAAAACAATTGTGCATGAGTACTACAAGTATTCCATGTCTCCATGCACAAATTTAGGGGGAGGATCATCTACAAGATGGATGCTTTGAGACTAACACCTTTTTCAAGTTTATCATGTGTGTAGTGGTCTCATTGCAAGGAAAAAATGGAGTCCCCAAGAGAAGCATCGTTCTTCAGTTGGCATCATCATGTTGATTTCATTTCATATTTATATGCTTTCTCCATGCATTATATAGATTAAACTCTCTCGTGCAACAATTTGCTAATTATGCATATGCTTTGCTTTCTACCATATGTATGCATATATTTAGTCTATATAATGCGAGAGTCAAATTTTGTGATCCATTTCACTCTATACACAAAGGATCATGAAATTTGACCCTCCCTTGTGCTACTAATGTCTTCCTTTTTAGTGTTTGATGCCAAAGGGGGAGAATTTGAAGGACCAAAGGCAAGCATCAAGTTGATGTCTACAAGTGGTAATGGTCCGAGAAAGGGAGGAAAGTGAATTATGGATTAGTCTATGTAATGGGAATTTTTTTTTAAACAAGATAGGCTCTAATCCATAATATCACATGGGGACATTTGCAAGGGCAAGACATGCTTTTGAGTAAAGTTTTAATTGGTATCTATCAATTAGTATCATATAACCTTGCTCTTTGCATTGCATCCTAGCAAGTAGATAATTTTTAAATTTAAATTTTTTTATCATTTGCTTGCTTTGGTCGTGTTGTCATCAATCACCAAAAAGGGGGAGATTGTAAGGAAAATGGATCCTTGACCCATTTACTTTGGATTTTGGTGTTTGATGACCAACACAACCAAATTGGACTAATGAATTTGCAAGTGTTTGTTTTGTAGTCCAATAGGGTGCAAGACGTGACTTGGACGAAGGCGACGTGATGATCCGATGATCAACACCTCAAGCAAGACCTTAGAAGCACAAGAAAAGACCCAAGATGTCAAGCAAAGTCCAAGCATGAAGATAGGAACCAAGCCGTGCGCAAGATCGCAAAGAAACGAGCTCGCAGAGGCGACCGGACGCTGGACCGGACGCTGGAAGCGTGACCGGACGCTGGACCGGTGGCTCGGCAGACAGGCGACCGGACGCAAGGACCGGACGCTGGCGGCAACCGACCGGACGCAGGAACGCAGCGTCCGATCGAGTACAGAGAGGTTCCAGGCGCGCGAAACTGCGACCGGACGCGTCCGGTGGCAGGCGACCGGACGCTGGCAGCGTCCGATCGGTAGTTCGCGGCTACAACGGTCGGGACGACCGGACGCGTCCGGTCAGGACGATTCAGCGTCCGGTCGAGAGCGTAATGCGGGAGTTCGACCCCAACGGCTACTTTCTCAATGGGGCTTATAAATACAACCCCAACCGCCATTTGAGAAGAGTGGAGCCGAGAAACATATCAAGAGTGTTGATACACCATTTGAGTGATCTCCACATGCATAGTGCTTAGTGTTTTATTAGGTGATTAGCATAAGTGCTTTGCGAAGTGCTTAGGTTGATTAGACCATCGCTTATGCGCTTGCTCTAGGTGTTTGCCTAGTGTTTAAGTGAGGTTTGCATACCTCTTGCCACCCCGTGCTTGTGAGCACAAGTGTTGTACATCGGAGGGCTTGAAGTCTTGCGAGATCACACCAACCGCGTTTGTGGTGTGGCCACCACCGTGTACCGGAGGGAACAAGGCCCATGCGTTTGGCCAAAGCTTGATAGTGAAGACGGCGGGGAGCATCCGGGAGAGGCTTGCCGGAAGGCACATCGGAGACCCACTTGCGCGTGGGGAAGGCCCGAGGCTATCCACGGAGTTACCCGACCGGAGCTTGGCCCTTGCGAGGGATTCCTTGCGAGGGCTCCAACGAGGACTAGGGGAAGCTTATGCGCTTCTCGATACCTCGGTAAAAATACGAGTCGTCGACGGGAGTTTGCATATCTCTACCTTGCTCTTTAAGCTTCCGCATTTACATTGATCATATTATTATCATTTGCGGTAGAGATAGCAACACACTAGCAAAACCGTAGTTGCACATCTAGATAGATTATCTTTTGCATAGGTTTTGCTAGAAGTAGAAAAAAGAGGCCATAGTTTAGAGTTAGTTTTTAAGTTGCCTAATTCACCCCCCCTCTTAGGCGTCCACGTGTCCTTCAACGCTGAAGCGAATGGAAGAGATAGGGCATCGCCATTGGTCTCTAAGCTGACGCCTCTTTTGGGGACTCGTTTGCCTACCGTTTTGTCATCTCGGCCGGAAGATGTGTGGAGCGGAGAAGCTTTCGCTCTTACCTCTTTATGGCAGACCAGTCAAGATTTGATTGAGGAATGGATAGCTTATGGTCGAAAGCCTCTATGCTCTTACACCATGTTTCGTAGAATAGTTTATCTTAACGGATATAAGGGCCCGACTGAGTGCGAATGCCCTAAGTCTTTCTCGCAACGACAAGGTATTTGTCCAATACATCAAGGTCAAGCCAATAGGGTTTGTGGACCGTATCTTGAGAAAGAGCTAGACACGAAAGTTGCTAGCCTCGGTTCAAAAAGGAGGTTGAGCTGAGTTTTCGACTCTATGGGGGTGGTTTATGAGGACCAACCCCATTTGGAAGAAGGTGAAGATGAAGCCAAAAAAACCAAAGTTGCCCCGATACCAAAATTGAAAAAGGCGTTAGCAAGGTCATTTGGTAAGCATAAAGCACGTGAGCTTGAAGACTTGCGAATAGGATAGGACCTAACAAAACCCGTGAGAAGAAAAGGCCACAATGTCACATTCTACCTTGGCAGTGACGCTGGCGAAACTAGCGAAAGTAAGGATCAATTATTAGTAAGCTTTTCTACAAAAGTTAATATTGATTCTTGCTTTAGACTTACCTTGATTCCTGTAAGCCTGCATATCCTTGGAGTCTTTCTTTTTCATCGGTTAAATATTGTTGAGTACCTTTGTACTCAGGGTTTGTTAAACCCTTATTGCAGGTGAACCTCAGCAGCAAGTAGGCTTTTGCCCATGCTGTATGATGGTTCTAGAGGATGAGAGCCAGCAGTAAAGCTAGATTGTGGTGCACCCTTAGGCAGGGTGAAACCCTTTTGATGTGATGTATTATGTGGTACCGTCATGCTACCCTACTGCCTTACTAGCTAAAACTTATGATTTGTAATAATTAACAAATGGTTTGTAAACTTATGGTTTGTAAGACTTCCGCTGTTATTCCGATGTAATATATTTGTATATTTGTATAAACTGTTGTAATACTGCAATGCTTTCCGTAATGTATCCTACTCGAAAAGAAAACATGGATGATTCGGGTTTCTCGAGGACACCCGATAGACTACCGGGGTTGTGTGGCTTACGTGTGCAGCAGTCAGAAGTCTAGGAGACAATGACAGGTTCACGTGGGCCATATAATTTGGGTGGTTCTGCCACAACTAGTATCGGAGCATGTCATTACAGAGGTTGTTGTAGTAACACTTTATAAAACTTCAAAATGAACAATACAAATTAGTTTCAAGCATACTTTGGTCAAAAAGGTTGTTTCTAACTCACCCTTATGCTTGCTTAGGATGCCTCGAGGAGTACCGTTCGTCATGACCAGGGCTGAGAACACTGAAGGATTTCTGGCCATGTTGCGAGAGCTGATGTGGCGTGCCAACTTCTCCTATCATCCGGAGTACTTCGTCTACACCACTCAAATAGGTCCCAACTCTGTAGAATGTTATGCTAGTGTCCTTTTACATCCTCGACTCATGACCGGTCTACCACAGAGGTATCATGTTTTCTCTAGTATTGGAAGTTCTCCTGAAGCTGCAGTCCAAGCCTATGCCTATAGTGCTTTTACCAGCATTAGACGTAGATACTCAGAGCTTAACAATTCCTATACCTTTGCCTACTTTCCTTATCGAGTCAGCAGGGGTGTCAATGAAGTCCTATACCCACATCCTTTGTATGAGGATGACACCCAAAGCTGTAGGATGTTGGAGCTTATCCGAGCTCTAGATGTCTTGTATCGAAGCATTACTTCAGAACTAAACACAACTTGGAGACATTGGGGGATTTAATGTCAGATCTAGAAAATCTTCGTAACCGTCATTCTTATCCTTCTAGGGAGAGTGGAGAGCGTTTTACTACTCTAACTCAGCATAACCGCTATACACCCCAAGACGAGCTGAGAGAGGCAATGGGAGAGCTAGGGAATCTTACCCGTCCTGAAGCACCAGGAGATACCGATCAACCTATCTTCTACTCTCTTCCTGCTTTCCCTGTCGTTGTTTTTCGTGTTTTCTATATCACCGTGAGGGTAGAGGATACGCCTAGAAGAAGAAGTTGTGTAAAGTGGGATAGCATGTTTAATATCGCCCTATGTTGTAAAACTTAAGTATGTTGTTCGTTTCTGTAATTTGTAAAAATATGCAATAAAGTTATGTAAATAGGTTTGTAGTAAGCGTAAGATCGTTCATGCATCATGTCATTAATTAAATTTTTATTTACCTTTCCTTTTACAAGTAAGTTGGGGTTGAGTATGCTGCCAATCCTATTCATGCTATCTTGTCCTGTGTAACTCTATCTGTTTGTGGAATCCAGTAACTAAAGGATCATTACTTCCCTATAGTATGAGGACTTGTTCTGGAGCTACAGGTACACCTAGTTCTTCCTGTGATCGTGCTGCCACACCTCTGCCTAATGGCCACTTTGATAAACATCAGTGCCGACAATGCACGTATCCATCAAGCTTTGGAACAAAACAAAATGCCTGCTCCTCGGGGTCATTAGGATCCACCCGCAAATAACACATATGCCAACTTTCTCAAAACCCATCCTCCTGTCTTCTTGAAAGCTGAAGAGCCACTGGAGGCAGATGATTGGATCTGAACCATTGAACAGAAACTTGGTCTTATCCATCGCGTTGATGTCCGAGAAAACCCTATTTGCAAAGACACCAACTTGAGGATTTACTTGGCGCCAGGTGGGCAAATTACCTCACAACCCAGCCAGCGGGACATCAGGTTCCATGGGCTGCCTTTCGCACTGCCTTCCGAGCACACCATATTTTGGAGGGTGTGATGGAGATGAAGTTGGAGCAATTTCTTAGGTTGCAGCAAGGAAGCCAGAGTGTGATGGAATACCTAGGCAAGTTCAATCATTTATCACAGTATGCCCCAGAACATGTCAGTAACGATGCTAAGAAGAAGCGTTGGTTTATACGTGGCCTTAACACCAAGATTCAGACTATGCTGACCACTTGTACCACTGCTAGCCATAATGAGATTGTCAATATTGCTATTGCTTCTGAAGAAAAGAACCACCTGCACAAGGAGGCAAAGAAGAGGAAGAATGTGCATGTTGGATTCTCTGGTGGCAATAATCAACGCCCGAGGATTGTGTATCAACCTGGCCATCATCCCCGCTTATCGTCCCACCTCAAAGAACACGGCAGGCGCAGCGGTCATCTATCGACTGCTGCGGTTCCTTCCTATCCCCGCCGGGCGAATACCACTGGTGTTCGTCCCAATAACCCACCGAATAATACTAACCTCCCATGTTACAAGTGCGGAAAGGTTGGGCACTTTTCTCAAGTCTGTCATCTTCCCAGGCAGAACAATGCTCCTAGGTCACCCATGAACCAGCAGAACAAATAATCAACAACAGAATAGTCAATAGAATGCTCAAAAGAAAGAACCTGGTCCAAAGACAGGTTAGGTTCATTATATTCAGGGAGAGGCTATTCTTGAAGGTGAACCTATCATGATGGGTATGTTTTGTATCGCCCATACCCTACTGTTATATTCTTGAATTCCAAGTGCATGGCTTGTTTCTTCGATAAGGCATTTGTCATAGAATATCAACTACCCTTGGGAAATTACAGAGTTACCTGGATTACTGAGTCTCCGTTTGGGTTACTAACTCCTCCACAGTTATAACCTTTCTAAAGGAAATTGGAATAGTAATACCACTTTTCCCATGTTGACTATGAAACATCTTGCTTATGAATGTGCTTGACACATTTCCTTTTCCATTACTCAACCCCAGGCTTTTAAGTGTTGCTTAATCTCAGGGCGAGATTTCTGTAAGTGGGGAGGAGCTGTAACACCCTTGGTGTTAAGCATCACTAAAACTTGATCATGTCATCATCATGCATAGTAAGCATCCATTTTAGCTAATCATGCCTTGCATTCACTAAAATCAATGTTAATTTGTAGCAATGCAATGCATATACATGGTGCATTGAGCAAGAAAAAATCATTTTTAAGGTATTTTGTGACCTATTTTTGAATTTCACTAAAATACTTGGAAATGTGCCTGTTGACGGTAGTTAACACTCATCATCATCCCTCAATATAACTTGTATAATGCATGAAAATAATCACCAACATAGGTTTAGGGGTTTAAACTGATAAACTCTACGAGTTTTGGTGAATCCATATTTTTTGCTGGGTTTATCTAGAAAACCGTCAAGGAGAACCTAGTTGTCAGATTTAATCGCGCTTATCCACGATGAAACCAACTCCAGAAGACTCTAGAAGACACCAAAAGGTGAACCACGATAGTAGAGGGCAGGAGGCTGCCAGGTGGGGCCGGCCTGCAGGCCGCCCGGACCCTTAGGTACACCCCTCAGCCTCTCCTTTAAATGCCGGTGCTCCACCGCCTCCTAGGTTCAATCTACGCCATTGCTTTAAGTCGGTTTGATCGAAGGGCTCAGGGATTGATGGTTCCTCCTATATATACTAGCCCCTACCCCCTGAGGCATCCTCCATAACTCCATCATCAAGAGAAAGATCAGAAGAAGAAGAACCTCGAGAGCTCCACAAATATTTAGGGCATAGCTAGGTAAGTTAGATCTAGAGGGAGGCAAGCTTAAGCTTGATTCCCGATTTTGTCAAGAGCGTGGCTTGGTATAGCCTTTTCTATCCTCTCTTGTATCTTTCATATTCCATATGTTTGCTATATTTGTTATGACATTATTCTTCATATTATTCATGTTCTTGGTTATCATATTCATCGTTTACTTTGATTATATGCTTAGTATAGCTAGATTATCTTTATGTTCAAGCATAAGTTCGTATAGCGCTCGCTCAAATGTACACGGGGTGAGTGGTCGACATTGTGTAAGTATGGTGCTTATACGTTGTTTACCTACGGATGCACCATATATTCAGGGACATGTGCTATATCGCGAGTGTGACACTCTCATTGAGTCCTTTGTAGTCCACTCCCTGAATATAGGTCATGTAGGATCTAGTTGCAAAGGAAGTCAGGCTCTGTTCTTGATCTTCCTTAGTAATATCCCTTACGTGTAGATATGAAGTTGATCTTAGCCATGATTATTAAGTATAATTGCACTAATCATAGTATGCTTTGACTTATAATTAAGAATAACTTGGGAATTATTTCTCTTTTGTATCTACTTAGCCATGCTAGTGCCATCTAAAGGTGTACTCTGAGTGTTCAATTATCATTTATCATTTATCATTCATATCACATTTATCTCTTGATTTACCCCTGTTGTGAGTAGAAAAATGGTTATAGTTTATCTCTCCATCATAAGTATAAGTTATCAATTTATTTCTTTTGCCTGTCCTTTCCTGAGGTAAAAATATAAATAACGATACCTGGAATACTCCCGAGTGAAGTGCAACAATGGTATATTATCTGTGCGCTTGCAGAACTCTTCATTTATATATTTGCATTATTTCTGAGTCACAATAAAATACCAAAGTACTTCTTAGTGTCATTCTAGTAGTGATGATAGGAAGTATCAACAAGCATTTCTGGCGCCGTTGCTGGGGAGGGTAGCTAGGCAAAAAGGAATATTGACAAACTTTTACTTATTGATGTGATCGAGAAAACTATATACCTCTGCTCAAATAGGCTTACCCTTGTTCTATCTACTTTCATATCTTATGCATGGTAATGTATGACTGGTTTTAACCTTCCAACAAACTATGTTGAGGATCCAGAAGCACTATTTAGGAGGACTAAAGCTAAACTCAAGAAAGTTTTAGCTTTAGAATCGGAAGACAACCAGACAAGGCGAAGCTTAACACCATTTTTTGAAGCCATGGCTGACAAGACTCTCCGTGAATTCTCTGCTCCAACTACGACCAACATCCATACTGGACCAGCAATTAACACTAGAGGCAATGCTTTTGAGCTCAAGCCAGCTCTCATCAACATGGTGCAAGCTAGCCAGTTTTGTGGAAAGGCGCATGAAGATGCGAGCGCTCATCTCCAACACTTCCTGGAGATATGTAGCACTTTCACCATCAAAGGAGTTACTAGAGATGCCATCCTACTTCACCTCTTCCCATTCTCACTTTTGGGGAATGCGAAGCAATGGTTCTATGCCAACAAAGATAGAAATACTATATAGGAGAACTGCTCCACTACCTTCCTAGCAAAGTTCTTTCCTATGGGAAAAACCAATGCTCTGCGTGGAAGAATCTCAAGTTTTCAACAACAACATGATGAATCTGTCCGTGAGGCATGGGAACGCTTCCAAGACTACATTTCAGAATATCCTCACCATGGGATGGAGGATTGGCTACTCATGCAGACTTTCTATCACGGGTTGACAAACAGCACCCGTGAAAATATGGATGCCACTGCTGGAGGTGCATTTTTATCACTCACAATCACACAAGCAACAGCTCTTGTGGAAAAGATGGCCTCCAACCAAGGTTGGAATCAAGAACGTTTTCAAAACCGCAAGAGAGGTAGAGTAATGCATCAACTAAAGGGGGTAAATATGATGTCTGCTAAGATGGATCTACTGATGAAAAGGCTTGAAGACCGAGCCAATGAAAAGAAAGAAGTTATGCACATTCATGATTCCCGCATGACCTGTGAAGAATGTGGAAACACCGAGCATTCAGGGAACAACTGCCCTGAAACCCATGAGGATGTGAACTTCATCAACAACAACAACTATCGTCCTCAACAGAATCAAGGATGGAATCAACAACAAAGGCCAAACTATCAAGGTAACTATTAAGGTAACAATTTCAATAATTTCAATAACCAACCATCTTTGAGAGATTTAGTCTCTGGTCAAGCTAAAATTATGGAGGGATTAACTAGAAAACTAGCTTCCAATGACAAAATCTTAGAAAATATAAATAATAGGATGGATAGTTTCTCCTCAGCCATTAAAAACAAGCATAGCTTTAATAAAATGATAGAATCACAAATAGAGTTGTTCCTTTGACCGATAAAGAAAAGATTCCGTGGCAACGTAAAGATCCCGAAACTACAAATCTTATCGATATTCACAATGTAGGATTTTATAGAGAACCATCTAGCGAGGATGGCGAGATGACTCACTGCCCGTCAAGAAGGGTGATCCAGGAAGACCTGTCATCCCCATAGCCATTGGACCACATGTGTTCGAAGAAGCTGTCTGTGACTTCGGAGCAAGCATTAACATCATGCCAAAGGTAATTTATGAGAAAAATAATGGAGATACTTTGTTGTACATAAATATGCGTTTACATCTTGTAGATCAATCACTCTGCTACCCCAAAGGAATTCTTGAAGATGTCTGTGTACGAGTTGGATCCTCGTACGTACCCGTAGACTTTGTGGTTTTAGAGACATGTGGAGATGTAAAGGCACCCATTATCTTGGGCCGACCTTTCCTGAGCACCGCAAAAGCCATCATCTATGCGGACAGTGCCAAAATCTATTTCACGATTAAGGATAGAAAGGGGAAATTTACTTTCAAGAATCATATATTGCATTCTCCTAGTCATCCACAGATGGCGTACCTACCCGAGGATACAACAGTGAGCAAGAAGAGAAACAACCAAAGAAGGAAGGACAAGGCCAGGCAGCCAAGAGAAGAATCAGTCAAGATGATCAATACACTTCGATCGGAGTACAACCACCTCCTCACTTCACCATTCCTTACCAAGAAAGAAGATCCAGG
Organism: Miscanthus lutarioriparius; assembly: GCA_904845875.1. Lineage (NCBI taxonomy): Eukaryota > Viridiplantae > Streptophyta > Magnoliopsida > Poales > Poaceae > Miscanthus > Miscanthus lutarioriparius. Next base: position 52,262,972 of record CAJGYO010000003.1, on the reverse strand, counting down.
CGTACCGACGATCGAGTGCACAATTGGGTAAAGAATATTTCACAACACCTTCTGCGATATTAGATCGGGTGTCAACATAATGTCCAAGGTAACATATGACTATTTGTTTGGTGATAAACCTTTGTTTCCTATATATATGCAATTGCAGATAGCAGACCAAACAATCCAATTTTAGGAGGAAATAGCAGAAGACATCGTGGTGAAAATACAAGATCACTATGTCCCTGCCGACTTCATGATTCTTGACATGGGAGAAGAAGAAGAGGATGTACCTATCATCCTTGGAAGACCGTTCCTCAACACTACCAACACGATCATCTACATCGGATCAGGGCAAATCTACTTTCAATTTCTAGGACAAAAGGTACGATACTATTTCAATAGTTATACAACTTATGAGCAGGCAAAGAAGATCCGTTCCAAGAGAAGACATCGATCATCCCAACACCGGAGGAATCAACTTTCCAAGAATGAAGGAGAAGTTGTGAAGGATGAATCTACTTCACCAAAGGCAAGTCCACAGACCAAGCAGGTTTGGAAATAAAAGGTGGCATCATCATCAGAATCACCGTCACAAGAGGTGCAACCATCAAGGTCTCCATCTCTGGGACCGATTGATGTACCCGAAGAATGAAGGACTTCTCCGGCCAAGTCCGGTTCGAAGGACTAAAAACATCAAACCCTTGTCGGGAGGTAAAATCGGTAGTTATCCATATTTACTCTTCCGCATTGCATAAACTATTTTTACTTTAGCATATTTACTTTGTTGCATTCGCACTATATTTAAAATAAAAAATTAATTATTGCATTAGAAATCCTAAGCCCCATGAGAATACTTTTTACGGTGTGTAAAAACTCCCAAGAATATTCACTATAGTGGCATAAAAAATAAAATTACTATTCATACATTTAGTTATAATCCATTATATCATAAAATCCAAAAAAATATTAGAAAGACATCCTGCTAAAATTCTGCTAGTTAAAAAAACAATAAAAATCTTTCTAATTCCAAGAACGACTAACCCTTGGATAGCTGACCGCTAACCCTTTTATTCTACTCCGTTCGACAAGTTTTGTTGTTCTTGTTGACATTTTGTCGGATGATGCACGAGATCAAGAGCGATGTCACGCGGTCGTCTTTATCTCTCCTCATCAGGAACTCAGCTTCCTGTTCGATGAAAAGGACATCCACCGACAAAACTGCTCTAAGAAAGACAACTTCAACATTCGACCACGCCAACAACCAGCTTGAGAGAAAGACATCCCCATATATCTAGATAAGTATTCCTTTCCTTTTTAGTTTTAGTTCTAAGTTTGCTTTATAAAAAAATGCATAACTAAAAACAAAATAAAAATTTATCTAAATATAGTAGTAATGTGTGATCTAAAAATGAAAACCAAATAAAAAGTGTGTGTCTAGTTTTCTTTAAGTTTGATTTTTAAGAGCTGAATAGAATAAATAAAAAGAACTCTGAAGTGATCTCTTGAATAGAAATGATGAATAGTTGCTCGGTTGTAATTCCTTTCAAGTACCTAGTTTTTAGCCTTAAATTCTCCCAAGTTTTGGGTAAGATTGTTTTCATATAAGAATTTACTCTGAACTTGAAACTCGTGGGTAGAGCGGATCGGATACGGACGGATATCACTGATATTATATTTGTTTTCATATTTCTATCCGGATTCAGATTCGAATATGGATAGTGTTAACCATGCCAGATAGGATATGACTTGATATCAACATCATAAATATACAATTTAAGTATTCGGATACGGATACGGTATCGGATGTCGGATACGGACAGATCTAAATCCCTCTAAACGGATTCGGTCTCAAATACGGTCGAAAAATATCCATAACATTTTCATCCCTACATATGCTTGATCTAAGTCTAGGTAATTAACGGATATAATATGAGAAAGTCTGAGCTGTTATCTATCTTGTTCCAAGTGATACTAAAGTTTTGAAGATTTATCTTTTAAAAAACATAAAAATGCTACATGATGAGTTCCTATATGACAAAGCTTAAATTCCTACCAGAGCCATACATGTTATTTAGGCTTGGAAAACTTTCACTTATATGCTACTTGTTTTGCATTGAGTTTAGTTAAGCTTTGTTGACCCTTACAAGAGGTTTGTCATGCTCTTAAAATCAAGATCACGTACACTCCACCCACTACTACTACACTGGGGGTAGACGCAAAAAACATGACATTCCATTTAGATCCACCTAAAAATGTTTTACTCCTACACTTGGAGTAAACAACAAAAACATACTTGATAGGATATCCATCAAATAAATGCTTTAAGTTCTTGTTGCTATCTCTCAAAAGTTTATTGTAGAAAAGAAGCATGGGCTATGCAAAAGTTATTCATAAAAAAAGAGTTGAGAAAAAATGGACAAGTGTCCGAGATATCTAAAACAATGGGTACTTACATGCCCACCTGAAAAAAGAAAAAGAAAAAAAGAGATGAATAAGATGGCCCATGTTTTCTTGTAAAAATATTTCCAAATTTCAAAGGAGAGATATGTTTTCAAGGAGCATAGTAGAATTAGGTTAGCCACCATATATATCCACCATATATTCCACACACATGCACATCTTGATTTGATGGTATGACTCAACTCTCTTTAGATCCGAGATTTGACTTTACAGTATATGTATTGCAAGTATGCTCTTTCATGCTATTTCCACTCCTATGAGCTGCACATAAGCCTTAGTTGTAGGAAGAGAAAGACATAATATCATTATTGTCTTGGTGAGGATCCTCAAATACCACATATATTGAGAGCCTCGAGAGTGTTATACAATGGAAGCTCTGAGTTTTTATTTTGAAAATTCATAAAAACTCCGAAATAATGGTTGAGCAAAGAACTTGAGACATAGTGCTTGACTTGATGGTTCTATCTTTCAATTGCTCAAGACCCAAGTGAAGGCTAAGAAGCCCCATGGTTGAAGGTAATATGGGTAAGTTTGAAAGTCCGAATAATTTGATCTAATCCAGAGGAGAATTCTTGTTTGAATGCTTGTGTACTTTTGAGGAGTTACTACAATATTTTCAAAAATCTCAAAACTCCTGATCTATTGCTGAGTTTAGACACCCATCATAAACCGTCAATATAACTTGCATAATGCATGAAAATAATCACCAACATAGCTTTAGGTGTTTAAACTGATAAATTCCACGAGTTTTGGTGAATCTGTATTTTCTATAGGGTTTATCTAGAAAACCGTCAAGGATGACCTACTTGTCAAATTTAGTCACGCTTATCCACGACGAAACCAACTCCAGAAGACTCTAGAAGACACCAGAAGGCGAACCACGATGGCAGAGGGCAGGAGGCTGCCAGGTGGGGCTGGCCTACAGGACGCCTGGACCCCTGGGTCCACCCCTTAGTCTCTCCTTTAAATGTCGGTGCTCCACCGCCTCCTAGGTTTAATCTACGTCGTTACTTTAAGTCGGTTTGATCAAGGGCTCCGGATTGATGGTTCCCCCTATATATACCAGCCCTTACCCCCTGAGGCATCCTCCATAACTCCATCATCAAGAGAAAGATCATAAGAAGAAGAACCTCAGAGCTCCACAAATATTTATGGCATAACTAGTTAAGTTAGATCTAGAGGGAGGCAAGCTTCGCTTGGATTCATGATCTTGTCAAGAGCGTGGCTTAGTATAGCCTTTTGTATCCTCTCTTGTATGTTTCATATTCTATATGTTTACTATATTTGTTATGACATTATTCTTCATATTATTCATGTTTTTAGTTATCATGTTCATCGTTTACTTTGATTATATGCTTAGTATAGCTAGATTATCTTTATGTTCAAGCATAAGTTCATATAGTGCTCACTCTAATGTACACGGGGTGAGTGGCCGACATTGTGTAAGCGTGGTGCTTATACGTTGTTTACCTGCGGATGCACCCTATATTCCGGGCCATGTGGTAGATCGCGAGTGTGACACTCTCGTTTAGTCCTTTGTAGTCCACTCCCCGAATATAGCTCAAGTAGGATCTAGTTGCGAAGCAAGTCAGGCTCTGTTCTTGATCTTTCTTAGTAATATCCCTTATGTGTAGATATGAAGCTAATCTTAAGCATGATTATTAAGTATAATTGCACTAATCATAGTATGCTTTGACTTGTAATTAAGACCCACTTGGGAATTATTTCTCTATTATGTCTACTTAGCCATGGTATTGCCATCTAAAAGAGTACTCTGAGTGTTCAATTATTATTTATCATTTATCATTCATATCACATTTATCTCTTGATTTACCCCTGTTGTGAGTAGAAGAATGGTTGTGGTTTATCTCTCTCATCATAATTATAAGTTATTAATATATTCCCTTTGCCCGTCGTTCCTCGAGGTAAAAATATAAATAACGATACCGAATACTTTCAATAAAGTGCTACAATGGTATATTATTTGTGCGTTTTGCGAACTCTTCATTTATATATTTGCATTATTTACGAGTCACAATAAAATATCAAAGTACTTCTTAGTGTCATTCTAGTAGTGATGCTAGGAAGTACCAACAGTGCCCTAATAAACTTTGAGGTGTAAAGTATGTACTTTACACTAGTGTCAAGTGTAGAGTATGAACTCAAGTTCAACCCACTAAAATTTGAACTCCAAATTTGAAAACAGAATTGAATTTCAGCACTTAGGCAGTTTTGGGTGTCTTGGAATTTAGTTTTGAGTTCAATTTTGGGGGAATTATTAAAATAAAATTCATAAATAAACTTGTTCATACAACAGCATCATTTCAAAGTATGAAGTTTATACTATGCAATGGTGTCATTGGTTGTTATGTGTGGTTGATAATTAATCACTAATTAATTACCAAAGTAGCTAAGTTAATAGATTTTCAAAACCCTAACTGAAAATGCTAAGTTCAGTTTCAATGTGCCTCTGTTCTTGATCCTAGATCTCTCTAACCACTTAGAATTAGATGTTGATGCTTGAAGCAAAGTTGTAGACCAGAGTAAGGGGAACAACTTTTGTTCTTGGAGATTTTTAAGTTGCTACTAAGATTCAGGAGAAAAAGGGATGAAGAAGATGCACTGTCAGGCTGCTTGCTTGCCGCCGCCGACCGGTTGCGCCGCCCTCAAGCGCGCCAACACGTAGCTGCTTCGATGGCAAGGCCACAAGCAGGAGCTAGACGCTTCACCCACGCCTATACCTCGCCAAGCCGGCCGCCGTCCTCGCTTTCTCCTCTTTCCGCAGCCGTCGAGCACCTCCATTTCTCTGGTTGTGTTCACCGTACTCGGTCGTCCATCGCCCAATTGCTCTTGCAGCTAGCTTCACCTCGCCCTTGCGCATCTGCTGAGCCCGCTCACGCTAGCTCTACCCGCTGGAGTTGGTTGGGAGACGCTTTCTTCCTCGCCGCTGAGCGGAGCGCCGCCGTGCACGCCTCCGTCGTGGCCAGGCCACTCCGATGAGTCTCTTGCCGTGCTGTTTCGCGTGCTAGCTTCACCTTCACACCCTGATGCTCATCGGCTGGGTGGTTTTCTTAGACGAGCTCCAGGTGTGTCGGAACGCCGCCGTGTCCGCCAGTTCACGCCGCCGCCTTCGTCCTCAACATCGACCACCAAGCTTCGCCTTGTGTCAGTCTCAACCAGCAGGCGCAGCGACTTCGTGGTGAGCTCCTGATGCTGCCTAGGTCTTTAGCTAGGCCGATTAGGCCAGTTTTGACCGGAACACCGCCGTATCAGCGGACTCTGCCCCGCCATGCCGCCATGCCTGCAAGCGAGCTTACTGCTAACCCTAATCCGCCTGATCGATCCCTTGGGCGGGTTCGTGTGGTCGAGTGGAGCATGTAGGAGTAGTTTCGACGCCGGTGATCTCACCGTCGGCCGCCTTCGCCTCTTTAGAGCGCTGGAGCCACCATGGTCGCCATTGCGCGTGTGTGCGATCGCGCTAGGGGCTCGAAACGAGCACCACCGTGGTCTTGAGGAAGAGAGGAGTATACCGGGTAGGTCTCGTCATTTGGCGAGCTCGTCGTCAAGCGAGCACTGCTGCCGATCAACGGCGCTAAGCGCCATGATTAGCGCGAAGGCCCCGACCCCCATCAGTGAGAGCGGGTGAGAGAGAGGAGAGTGAGAAAATGATTTTTATCTTTTTTATTTTCAGAAAATGCCAAATTATGCTGATTCTTTTTTAATTCATAACGAAATAAATAGAGCTGATAAAATTATGAAAAATTTTGTGTAGCCTTGTTATGATGTGCTTAATCATGGAAAAATATGACTTTTCCATAATCGGTAGTTTTGCTATTCTCAAAAATTACCTATTTTAATTATAAAACGAACCTTGTATGATTTTTGTAGATTAAAATAGTAATCCAAAAATCATGAAATTTTTTATGAATGCTTTACATGCTTAGGCCAGCCTTCACAAAAAATTTGGTATTGTTTTGATGAATGTTAGTTATCCACTTAATTTAGGTATGTTTAAAATGCCTTTTATTAATATAGGGCCCTGATGAAGATGGATAACCCTGCGCGACGCTAGAGTAGTAGTCAATAGCGTAGACGTAGTGTCTAGGCTAAAGACTACCTTCGTTTGGCTCGTGCTCCACAGTTAAGGGGTAGGTGGCAGGTGGTGACAGCCATGTTCGTCCCTTGTAATCCCCCACGTCTGGGTACGGCGTAGAGCTACAGGCTGGTATCGCTTGTTGCGAAAAAGAGCATCCAATGGCTGAGCTGATATGACTCTGATGCGATGGGCTTGGAAATAGTGCTTTAGCTTTTCGGAAGCCATCACTACTGTGTATGCTATCTTTTTGAGTTTCGAATAGTTCAACTTTGCCCCTGACAAGGCTTTATAGACAAAATTGATGGGAAACTGCTTCACCTTGTTTTCTTGCTCCTTCTCTTCTACCAGAACAGCATCGACTATTCTAGGTGAAGTTGCCAGATAGAGCAGCAAGACTGCCCCAGGCGATGGCTTGGACAAAGTTGTGAGGTTTGTTAAGTACTTTTTTAGGTCGTCGAAAGCTTGCTGTTGTTTGGGACCCAGTCGAATAGGTCGGAGTTTCGGAGTACTCTGAAGAAAGGTAAGCTAAGCCTTCCGCAAATCTGGTGATAAATCTATTCAAAGCTGCCAATCTGCCTGACAACTTTTGCACTTGTTTTCTATTTATCGGTGGTTGCATGTTTGTTATCGCCGCTATCTTGCCTGGGTTTGCCTCAATGCCCCTCGCCAAAACCAAACATCCGAGCAGCTTTTCCTTCTGAATGTTAAAAATACACTTGTCAGGATTTAGCTTGAGACCGCTCTTACGGAGATTTGTGAAAGTTTCTTGTAGGTCCTGTATGTGTGTTTCTTTCTTATCACTCTTTACTACTATATCGTCAACGTAAGCCAGTAGGTTATTTCCCTTTTGTTCGTGAAATACTCCATTTGTCATCCTGGAGAAAGTAGGGCCTGCATTTCGCAACCCTTCCGGCATACGACAGTAACAATACGTGTCACCTGGGGTGATGAAACTTATTTTCTCTTCATCCTTGGGGTTTAGCCAGATTTGGTGATATCCTGAGAAATAATCCAACAAACTCATCATTTCGCATCCTGCTGCGATGTCCACCAACTTGTCAATTCTCGGCAAAGGGTATGGATCTTTCATTGTTTAGGTCTGTGAAATCGACACACATTCGTCATTTTCCATTCTTTTTTTTTTTTTTGACCATGACTACATTTCCTAAGCATTCCGGGTAGTGAACTGTCCTGATGACTCTATCTAATAGTCTCTATACCTCTGCTTTCGCTGCTTCGGTTCTTTCAGTTGACATCTTTCTCAACTTTTGCTTTCTTAGCTTGGACCCCTTCGACACATTCAGGCTGTGCTAGGCCAGGTCTCGACTGACTCCTTGCAAATCCTTTGCGGACCATGCGAGAATGTCACTGTTTTTGTGCAGGAAAATGAAATGAGGTCCTGATTCTCTTTGATGGATAAGTCTATGCTGATATGGACGCACTTATCCTGTACTGCTTCGGTTAGAGGAGTTTTCTATGTGTCTTCTCCGGCTTCTGCCCTTGGACTGATAATGTTTTTGTTATTTCGCTCGGCTTCTTCTGGCTTCTTGGCCACTTCGTTGATGAGGCTATAACCGGGTATTGGCTTCCCTTCTATTCGCCTTGATGCAATTTGGTCTCCATGCACTATGATTATCTCGAAAGGGGATGGCATTTTCATGCACAAGTAACTTTGCTTGATCACCACTTCGAATTTGTTGGTGAAACCTCTGCTGAAAATGGTGGTATACGAGTAGTCCATATTGACTATGTCGAACATTATCGTCTCGGTACGAACCCTTTCGCCCTCCTCCAATGATACTGGGATGGCTTTTTGCCGATGGCGTCTATTTTCTTCCCACCGAATCCGTATAATGAGTTTCATGCTGGCTCGAGGGTACGTTTATCTAAGCCCATAGATTTGAAAGCCTTGATGAAAAGAATGTCTGTTGAACTCCCTGTGTCAATGAGAATGTTGTGCAGTGTGTATCCGGCTACGTTCGCCATTGCAACGAAAGCATCACAATGAGGGTAATCTTGCACTTGGAAGTCGTTTTCGTCAAAGGTGATGGGGACAAGGGACCAAGCTGGCCTGTTCGAAGGCAATCTTGGGGATACCATATGGACGCTTCTCTCGTAGTCCCTTCTTGCTCTTTTGTTGTCATGTTCTTGATTGGATCCGCCTGTGTTATGGCAAATATGTGACCATGCGACGGAAGGATGTTGTTCACTGTATGCTGGTCTTGCGCGTTCTCTTGCTTAGTCTGGTGCGGCTGGCTGGACTGTTGCTGATCTGGCTGAACCGGCGAAGACACTACGGCTGATTGAGTTGGGTATTGAGTGAATTGCTGGTAGGGAGGGTATGCTGGGTGCTTCCAGGCGAAAGGTGTCTGGATGTATCCCTGCGAAAAGCTAGGCTGATGCATTGCGCTGCTTCTTGTCGAAAGGAAGGGTTGATTGTAGAACTGGTTATGCATGTTTTCGGCGCGAGGCGCGTTGTGGAAGATGTGCTTTGGTGCCTCACAGCTTCTGGATGCATCGTCTTTTTCCTTGAGCTCTCTCGCCATCTTGCTGTATTTGCACTCTTTGGTGATATGCTCGGCGTTTTCGCCGCATAAGAAACAATACGAAGGTCTCTATCCTCTTCCTCTTCCTCTTCCTCTACCATCTCGCCCCCTGTGGGAGCCACGACTGCCTCTGCCGCCACGTGACGATTGGTCGAAACTACGGTATGGTTGAGATTGTGACGGGCTGGATTGAGCTTGCTCAGGTGCAGATTGCCCTGAATCTTCTTGTAGGTTGTTTATCGAGCGGAATGGTCTTTCGTTTTGCTGCGCCGGTGTCTGGGTCGGCCTTTGGACTTTGACTGCCTGTCTTTGGTGATTACGCGATGCCTTCCATGTCCTGTAATCATCATCTGATCTAGCATATCGGTTCATGATTTCTAAAAGTTCCTTTAGGCTCCGTTCGTTTCTTTAGGAACGGGCCGTTCCGGCGGTCGTTTCGGGTGGAACGGAGCCATCCGTATTGAAAACTGGTGTATTCTGGCCAGGAACCAAACCTGGTCCGGCTGCTGCCGAACGGGCCCTTACAGTGGTTGGTGGCTCCCGGGCAAAACGCGCTGCACACTGTACTGTAGCTAAACCTTCGATGGCTGCTGCTATAACCGCTGCTTCCGGCACATTCAATACCTGTGCCTTGAGCTGAACAGATCTTTTCAGATAGTCTGATAAGGCTTCGTCATCTCGCTGTACGCAATTCATGAGGTCCCTTGTGGTTTTCGTCCCTAGCTGGTATCCTTGGAAAGTTGCCAGAAGTTCCGCGTTGATCTGCTGCCATGAGCGAATCGAAAGGGGCTTCAGAGACGTATACTAGTCATGGGCGATATTCTCGACGGCCAAAGATAAGTGATTTCGCCAGGGTCATGGTGTCTCCTCCGGCCGAAAACACCGCAGTTTCATAGCATGCTATAAATTTTCTTGGATTGGTCTTTCCATCGAAAGGTGGGATGCGAGGTTTGTAGTTCATTGACCATGGGTGTTGCTGCAGCTCTTTAGACAACGGCGAAGTTGATCATATGCTTCTATGTTTTCGTCCGGTATGCTGATATCCGGCAAAACTATGTTTTCGCCAGCCTGATTGATACCTTCGCCACCTGCCCTTTGCAGCTGTTGTATTTCCCTGATCAATCTTTCTCTTTGGTTTTCGGCTTGCCTGATGGCCCTCTGAGTCTGCTCAGCTCTATTTCATGTTGCAGCCTGCTGCGGCAGTTGCTCCTTTTCCTGTTGCAGCCTTATGATTTCCTACTGATAAAGATCCAACCTTCTCAAGTCTCTTGCTTGATCGGTGATTTCGCCGTCTTCATCATCATTCCCGTCTTGGTTGCCAACCACTTCTTGAACATGTCCTTCTAGCGTCTCTTCTCGTCCACCTGGTTGTTCTGTCATGTCGCCATGCGCCTGTGGTGCATTCGGTCTTCCGTCGCTGTAGATTTCATCACGACAACGGCCGCCGCTGCCTTGGACGTTTCCGCGTTCTCGGTACCTGTTCTCACTCCTTTCTTTGGGGCCATAGTAAGCTCGAGCAACAATCACGGTGAGCGCCAATGTTGTTCTAGGCCTTAGCCTTCAAACACTGAACTACTGCTCGAGTTACCGAAAGCACAATAATGAACGGACGAAAGGAACAAGAATAGACGAATAGGCACTCATAAGCAACTGAAGGAATTAGGGTTCCATTCCTCCCCCCTTAAATTGCTCTCCTGAAGCTCTATTTATACACTTCCGTATCAATTATAATGCCGGTAATGCCCTTCCAACTGCCTAGATCCTAAGGCATATTCCATATTTTGAGCCCTTCTTGGTTCATTCCGTCTTTGACCTCCCTTAGAAAACACCTCCCTCGTCTAGTCCCCTCTTCACGGACTCTGTCGCTGACGCAATGAGGGGGTCCACACCGAGGGAAATGCACTGCTCCCGTCCTTTCGATCGTTCCTGCCGTTTCGCAACACCGACGAAAGAACTAATCTGCATTTCGAATAAACAGAGTTGTACCAAAAATGTCATGATGAGCGAAAGGGGGTTCACACCCTTCTGACGGGTCGTGGTTAGGATAGCCGAAAAGCTATCGGCAGGGGCAGGATAATGGCCGAAAGCCTTTCGTGCGTCCTGCCGATAGCCATGGGGCTCCGACAACAATGCTGACAATCAAGGTGTGAGTACCGAAGGGATTGCCTCCTGGCACCATTGGCGGGCCTTTCAGTCCTCATTGGAGAAAGTAGTGTCGAAAAACACACAAAGGGGAGCTGAAACTATGTGCCATCCCCAACAATTTCCTAACTGGCTCTCCAGCTCAGCAAATTAGCAACAGTTCAAAACTTAGAGCTTCATAAAACATAGAAAATCCTTCGATGAGCCGATGAGGGCAGGTTCCTTCTGGACTCTGGAGAACAATACGTTGTACACTAGGTTTCAAAAAAAAAAAATACATTGTACACAGCCTCTGCTTCTGAATTCAATTAACGGTTTCTAGGGCCAATGCGGAACATTGTGGGCTCAAACATGATCACCAAAATGATACTCCAGTCACAGGACTGAATGAAAACACTCAAGCATCTATGTTGGAAGCAGGTTCTGAAGCTTCCGGCTCTGTGACGGGAGAAGCACTTCTCGTTCTCTCCTTGTTTGGCTTCTTGGTGCTCTTCAGCTTATTGGTCATGCTATCTGCCTTAGAAACAATCTGTGAAACCGTGAAACCAGCTTCCTCAAAAATTGAAGCTCTCTCATGGACTAAGGAGCTCCTGGAGATGACATCAACACCATCATAGGCCCATAATCCTAACACCGCCTCTCCTTTCAGCCCAATTCCAAACCAGCCAAGACCAGCAATGGCTATATCCTTAGAGTTTGTATCCCAACTGTTCCCAGAAACTTTGAACTGTTTCCTCACCCATTTACCAAGCTCCTTTACCCGCTCCTGGCCTATGGGAGGCTGCAAAATTACCAGAACAACAGTGGAAATGTAGTTTATGCAAAGTACTAGAACAATATCTGGGGAAAGGCATGTAATGCTGTGCTACCTGTAGTTGTAAGCCAAAGTGTTCTTTCATCAATGCTGCTGAGTTTTCTGTCTTTCCCATGTGAAGTGGGACAAGTGGTGATGCCCAAACTGTAACATAAATCGATCCTACAGTTAACTCTTCAACATCCAGGCGCACCAGTCCACCAATATGTATAGACTGTCCTGTCTGGAAACGATGCAAGAACAAAGTACACTTCAAGTAATGATCATTTGACAACTGCTGTTTAGTAGTGAATAATCATGTGTCACAAATGCTTTATCTAATGATGCTCCAAACAATTTAAGATCAAATCAACAATGTCAGTGAAGAACATCACAACCTAATAACTGAAAATTCATAAACTTAATTATTTGTCCATTATCTAGTTCAATTCATAACCAATGAACTGCTAAGTTCAGTTTCACAAAAACTGCAGTACTATATTTGAGTAGACATTTTACAGATTAAACCAAGTTGCAGCGTGCTGTAGTTTTGACAAGAAACTTTTGTGGAACTTGAGAAGATAGGAAGCAGCCAGACCATTGGACATATTGACACGTATCATTAGGGAATATATCAAGATAAGGAAAATAAATGTGACCTTTATTCTGTAAGTTCTGGGACTCATCTCCTTTCTCACTTGAACCAACTTCATCTCCTCGCTCGTCAGTCTAGATGTCAACTGATGCCCATGGAGAAGTCCAGGAGTATCAAACAGCTTCGCTTGAGCGCCAAGAACGCCGTCTAGCTTAATCACGTCAAGGGTCGTTCCCGGAACTGGAGCCTCCGTCAAGGTGGGTCGCCCGACTATGCCAGAGCATCTGGCAATCGCATTGAGCAGCGTTGACTTGCCAACATTCCGCGCACCCACGGCCCAGACATTGCCGCGCGTCCCGGAGAGCTCGCGCACATGTTCGAGCAGGTCGCGGACGCCCCATCCGCGCGCGGCGCTAACCAAGTGCACCCCAGCGAGCCGAAGGTCGGAACCCGCACCGGCGCGAGCGCGGGGAGTGCGCCCACGCGTGCACATCGTCGGGGACAGCGACGGCGTGGGGAGCAGGTCGAGCTTAGTGACCACGAGCAGCGCGCGTGGGAGGTTGGCCGGGGCCCCGTGCTTCCAGTCCGCGCGGTGGGCCTCGCCGGCTGCGGCCACCAACCGCGCGACGGCGCGCGGGAACGAGCCATCGAAGTCAGAGGCGTCCGCCAGGAGCAGCACTAGTGACCTGGCCCCGGAAGGCGACGCGAGGCGCGGGCCGACGGCGGCGACGAAGTCGAAGTCCGGGAGGAGCCGCTCGGCGTCCGGATGCTTGACGCGGCCGTAGTGGCGCAGCGAGTGGCATCGCGCGCACACCAACACCTTGCCCTCTCCCTTGGCCTCCGCCGTCTCAGCCGCCGCCGCGGCCGGCTTGTAGCCCCCCGACGGCTCTAAGTCCTCCCGAAGGTGACCGGACTTGAGGGAGGCGGATATTCGGGTGTCGTCGACGGTGACGCGCGCGAGGCGCGCGCGGTAGTCGGGGGATTTTGCGGAGGGGAGCAAGAAGAACCCCGGGAGCGCGGGGTCGGAGGATTGCATGGCGATTCCGCATCCCGGGCAGACTTCATTGACGCGGAGGGCCGGGAGGTCAGAAGATACCATCGCTGGAGGCGGTGATGTGGACGGCGGCGTTGCGGGTGGTGAGGAGCAGAGGTGGCGGCGGAAGAGGATCGATAAGGTTTTAGAGGTTTGGGCGGAAGCGCTGTGTTGAGGTGGGAGCGGAGGAGGACGGGAGGGTGCAGGCGTGTTTGGGAGGAGGAATCGGCGGACGGCGGGGTGGAGGCGCCGCGCGCGGGATAGCATCTTGCTGTGCCGCCGCCGCTTGGTGATCGGCGGGCGGTGGGTTTCAGGTGTTCGACACGAGAGGACAGGCTGCTGCTTCCAAACCTACAAGGTGTTCGACGTAAGTTCGAAATGGAGCCAACGTTTTGGGCTTTGGCCTTGTGATGAAGTTAATGTGGGCCGTTTACACTGGGCTTTCATTCAGTACTGCTATCACAATTCACAGGCGGAAAAACCAATCTGTCACTGCACTACCGTCGTAGCTGATTTATCTTCTTGGACTCTAAAATTAGGGCCTTAAATGATAATTGCTTTGAAAGATCTGTGCATACAAATCTGTTGAGTGAGATTAAAACTTTTTATGTATTTAGAGTTCTCTGAGTGTACCATTTCTCAGGTATCCAGAGAGTGTAGTGTTGTAGTAGATACTCTGGCGGCTATAAGCCTGAATTGTACTATGGTCCTCTTATGTGGCAAGACCATGCATCAAACTTTGTAGCTTCATTGGTGTCCGGGAACTATGATTTTCATTTCAAAAGAAAATCTAAAATTACCTTCATGCTTTGGTTTGAAGTGATTTGGAAGACAATTTTGTCTTTTGCAATTTAAAAAAAGTTTGATAAATATTTGATAAGGTTTTTGTAACCACAAAAAATGTCTCTAATCTTATATAAATTCTGGAAAAAAGAATCTAGAGGTAGTTTGGGATAAAAAAAATTCAAATATAATATTTAAAGCTCGTGAAAATCTCTCTAGAAGCTTGAAAACTAGATTTAGCTCTAGGAAAATGGGAAAGTATCTAAAAAACTAGAAAAATTTCCCAAACATTCTAGTTGATAAACATGATTTAAAAACTTTGGACAACAATAATATGATATGTAACTAGCATTAATGCAACATACATTAATGTTGGATGTATTCATGCTATGCATTCATGTTGGTTGTGTCTTATATTTTTGTTGCAAAAAGTTCTCAAAATGTTCTTAGACATGAACTATAATGTTTTGGGACTTTTCTATATTTTTACGATGTTTTCCATTTTTCTATAGCTAAATATGTTTTGTAAGTATCTAGAGATATTTTCACGAGCTCTAATATTTTTTTTGGATTTGGTCATATCCCAATCTATTACTAGGATTTTTTTCTCAGAATTTTAAAAACTTAGAAGAAATTTCTATGGTTTAAAAACCAAGTATTTACTTAAATGTATTTTTACTAAAAAAGGCAAAACGTCTTCAAAACCACTTCATACCACGACAAAGAGATAATTTACATGGTTTTAAGAGTTTCGGAGGTAAAATATCTAGTTTTTTTAGTACGAGATGGTAAATCAGACTACATTAATATCTTAGGAGTTAGAATGGACTTTATTCTTCCCTAACAAGGGTGGAGCTAAGAGTGTCGTAGAACTGATCCAGCCCATGAAGTTCCGAGCAGCACCTACCTAGCACACCACCAAAGAAGATTGAATACTTACCCAGCTAGCATAGTCCGTCAGCACATAAGCTTGCCTAGCACATCACTTAGCACCCTCCCTTTTTTTTTATCCAAGCTTCAACATGGATTACAATCCCGAGATAGCTCCTCAGATCATGTGTGTGGTAAAAAACTATAGAGATTGATAATATAAGACTTATGTTACATCATAAAAAGTTCTTTAAAATATTTAATTACCTTTATTTGAAATGCCATATGTTACATCATAAAAAGTTCTTTAAAATATTTAATTACCTTTATTTGAAATGCCATATTTATCGCAAATTTGTTTGTCAAAGTCTGACTTTGAATAAATTTGTGAATGATCTAAATGACATGTTTTGAATTGGGAGGAGTGGTAGATCAATTACAATTGAGTTTCATAAGAACCCTGCAAAATCATTGTGAGTGTTGTATTCTATCAGCATAGACATGTTCGCGTGTGGTGGTTTTAAGACATTAAGGACCTGTTTGGCAGGGCTCCTTCTGAGAGGCTCCTCCGAAGGAGCCAGAGCCGTTTTGGAGGAGCCACAAATTGTGGCTCCTCCAAAATAGCTCCGGCTCCTCTGTTTTTTACTGAAAAACGGCTCCTTCAGAAAAACGTTTGGCAGGGCTCCTCTGGAGGAGCCAAAGCCGGAGTGGGAGAGGAGCCCTGCCAAACAGGCCCTAAGGAGGCATCGATTTTTTTATAAATTTTATAACAATGTGTACACAAAGCTGAGCATCTAATAGGTGGCTTGTAACCTTTTTGCGGCATATGCTTCCAAACTAGGCGTCATGCTGGCCAATTTCTCTTCATCCAATGTTGGATGTTCTGAACATCAATATGGGTGATGAAAAAAGGTCACAACTTAAACCTCCCATACAAGAAAAGAACAATTCTTTCTTTAAAGAAAATCACGATTCTTTTTCCTTTTCGACACGGAGATAATGAATATAAGCATTTTCCATTGCAGAGCACTTGTATTATTTGATACTGTTTTGCAAAAGTTGGTATTATTTGTACCAAGTCACCATGCATTTCGTGTTGTGACGATCATGTAAGTATTGACGAAACTCATGGCACATAGATAAACTAAAATATTGGATTGGCACATGTATTCTTATTTATCACTCACCTCTTTCAAAGAACAAACGAAATGTGGGTACAATAAAATATTAGCATGTGTGCAAATGCGAAAAAAGAAGAAAAAACATGCAAACAATATGTTCAAACAATACAATGTGTTGAAAGCAGCCCTTTGTACAGAACGCTAGAATATCAACTCAAAACTGATTTGGTCTCCCTAAAACGGTGACCAATCTCTTAAATGAACAAATCGATCACGTGACTCAAAGCTGATCTGGCTGCCGGCGGGCTGCGGCGCCGCCGAGCGCGCGCTGCTTGAGCATCTGGGTGTAGTTGAAGATGGAGTTGAGGCGCTGCTGGCGCAGGTCCTCCTTGAAGCCGCGGATGAACTTGTCGTCCATGGCGTCCACCTCGGACCTCCTGGCCTCCTCCTCCCTCTCCCGGTCCGGCCGCCGGCGCGCCTCCAGCGCCAGCGCGTAGGCCTCGTCCATGCTCATCCCGCTGGGCTCGTCGTCTTCTGCCCCGGCGCGCGCCCCGACGACGACAGCGGCGATGGCGGGAGTGGGAGCGCGCGCGGGGGACGGCTTGGTCGTCGTCGGTGTCGTCGCCGGCTCCTCTGTTTCGGCGCTGGCGGTTGCTGCGGTGGCGGCGTCAGGGTGCGGGAACGGCGTGGTGTTGAAGCAGGCGGAGGGAAGGAGAAGATGGAGAAGGAGCGGAGGCGCTGCAGCACCGCGGAGGAGGCCCTCGGCGTGACCCCGGACCCGCGTCGTGGAGACGGCAGCGGCGGGCGTGCCCTGGAGAGGACGGCGACGGCGGCGACGACCGCGTTTACGAGGAGGAACCATAACGCACTGGAGCTCAGCCACGCCGGCAGCGGCGCCCACCACCACTCCGGCGCCATCATCTGCGGCTGGCCGGCCGGCCGGGCACCAACTGGATCGCGCACCCTCTCTACTTCGCGCGCGCGCGCTTCTCCTGGGCGGTGCTGGCTCTGCTTCGAATTACCCCCAAAAAACTTTGCGCTCCGAGTTGAATAGTTAGTTGATGGATGGGATAAGGACCTGCTCTGGTTCTTTGGACGGGCAATGGTGGTGTGGCCGTGGCGGACGCACGGGTGGGGGAGTATATATTGCGCAGCGTAGCGTGAGGCAACCAATGTAAGTAGCTCCCATGAACCTTCCGAGTTCCGAGTCTGCAATGGTGTCTGATGTCCCATGCATGTTCACCACGCCTTGCAACACTGGTCCACCACGCAACTCTGTAGTAAATTGCGTCCTTATTGCTAGCCCTCACGTCTCTCATCTGTGCTGACTGGGTGTGGTGTGTAGATTCGTGCGTGCGTGCGTGGCTGGATGTCTAGATAGACAAGCAAACAACCAACTGCAAGGCAGCTTCACGTCACCTGAGACTTAGCCATCAAGCAGCACTACTGCGGGCGGGGGATGTTAAAGTATATTGGAATATCTCCAAATATGGTAGATTAGTAGGATCATATAATCTTGGATTGCCTTATTTGTGAAGGAGGTTTCTTGCCCCCCAAGCAATGTATTCCTGTATAATCAGCCCGATGCTCAATAATACAATCAATCAACCAATTCCACCAATTCTACTCCTTCTGCACGTGTTTTCTTACTGTTCAAGATTTACTTTTGGATGATTCACCCTGATCTACTTATTCTTGGTCTTGGTTTGTAGTTTTGGGTTGTCTAGCAACACATGGTAACAAGTATAATAGTTTAAAAATGGATGTAATCTTTGTTGATTTATGATTTCAAGTCACCTTGCCCAAAGTTTCCGATCTCAGACCAGAATTCCGGTCCTCGGAGATTCAGAATTTTCGAGCTTGAACAAAAATTCTAGTCCTATTGCCCGCTACAAGTTTTATATTTTTAGGACCCTATTTACACTTCTGCATGACATCTCAATCCTTCCAGTCGTGCCAAACGTGTACGGCTTTTGAAGCAAAAACAGTGAAGTCAAAGCCATAAAAACATGGTTCTTCCTAGTTTCACCGTTTTTTGATATAAGCCCAAACCTCCCAAATAGGGCTTATATATTGGGTGAGATGATGCAATACACTAGGAATAGCTTAATAGATTGGAAACAGTGAGATGATGGAAATAGTCTGTAATCCTGTAATCAAATACTAGTTTCACATTTAAGATGCACGGTATCCGCCAGAGCCTCTATCAAAGAACAAATGAAATGGAATAGGATAAAATGGCACAAATGTGCATAGCAAAACCAAACAAGGAAAAGACTAACAGCTGTACACCTGTAGAGTGCAGACTGACGAATGCAAGCAACCTATGTACAGAAACATAAAAAACGATTTCGCCTCCATGCATGAAAATGCTGACCAACATCGGTTTGAACCAACAGAACACGTGAGTCAAAGCTGATGTGGCCGGACATCCGGCTGGCGGCGGCCAGCACCGAGCGCCCGCTGCTTGAGCATCTGGGTATAGTTGAAGATGGAGTTGAGCCGCTGCTGCCGCTGGTTCTCCTTGATCTCCTCCGCCTTGGCATCCACGTCGGACCGCCTCTCCGGCTCTGGCGGCCGCCGTGAGGCCAGGACCAGAGCATAGGCATCCTCCATGCTCATCGCGCTCGGGTCCTCCTCCTCCTCCTCCTCTGCTGCCGGCGCTGGCTGTGATGTGGGCACGAGCTCGCGCGGCGACGGCATGGCCATCCTCGGTTGTGTCACCGGCTCCTCTGTTGCTTGGGCGGCGGTGTGGGCGTCAACGGGCTGCAGCAAGGTCGGGGTGTCGAAGCATGCGGAGGGGTAGGAGAAGATCGAAAGGGAGCGGAGGCGCTGCAGCAACACCGACGAGGCCCTGCGCGTGACCCCGCCGCCACTGCGTGGCGACGCCGTTGGACGCGCCCGCGAGGACAGCACGGAGATTGCGCCGAAGACCGCGTTTAGGACAAGGAACCACGCGGCCTCGGTGCCCAGCCACGCCGCCAGCGACGGCCACCACCACTCCGCCGCCATCGTCGGTCCAGTCCCGTGAGGACTCGGTCGTTCTTGCCCTGGCGCCCTGCTCTGCTCTCCTCTGGTTCCCGAAAGGCTCGGAGAGATGGACAGGATCAGAAGGTGTTGCCAGGACTGTATAGGAGTATATTATATATTAGCGCGTGGTTCACTCGGTTTCGCTGTGGAAAAGTAGCAGGGTTTAACTCATCAAAGGAAATACTACCATTATACTAGTTTGCTTCGGCGCGTTTTCAGAACCGGAGAAAACGGTCAAACGCAGACTGGGCATGCTAGCTTCGCATGATTGGATTCTTTCTCCCGGCCAAAATACACATTTCTCACGGGTCAAAGACCTGGTCTTCTTGGTCCCTGCACGACCACTCCAGTGTTATGACCATGGCACCGAGGTCTACCTCGCCTTGAACCTCCACCTGTTGCTGCAATTGCAAGGCCATAACATCGCCGACATGCGACCCAACGACCGCCGTCCACTGAACATCCACATAGTGCGACCACACGTGTCAATAAAATATTGTTCATGATGAATGAATAAATAAATTTGAAAATTATTGTTATTATTACAAAATCATATTTTTCTAATACAAAGATGCACAACCGTAAATTCTGATTTTTCTAATGCATAGAAGGAGTCTAAAACTCATATCATCATTATTTGCCCTATTCACAACATTTACACCATCACTTCTAATGTCATATAGAAAGAATATTATGTCTAATAATGCATAGAACCATAACAAGAAATCATGATTTTCTTTCTAATCCATAGATGCAATCACTAACTTAAATCACTATTATTCTAGCCACAAACTAATAAACAATTATTACCATCACCTTTATCCTAACTAAAAATCAAGAATATTGTTCTACGCATGTTAGTTCAATAGTGTGTATAATTATAGAAGCTAACTACATGACACAATTTTGTAGAAAGATTCTCACACGAGGGCTAGCCATGTTGCAAAAATTTAAAATAGACCCACTGATTTATTTTAAAACAACAGTGCAGTAAAATGAACCACAATAAGAACTAAATTCTTCTACCTATATCATCACTAAACCACTTAAATCACACAAAGTACATTTTAGCTATCTAGAATCGACATTTGATTAGTGAGCAAGACAGACGATGTATGTTGATCTTTATTTTTATTTTTTTTAAAAAGGAAAAGTTTCTGCCTCTGCGATCACACACAGCCAGGTTCTTACTAAGTTTTTAGCTCATCTGCTGACTACAATCGAACAAATAAGAGCACACCAAATTGTAGGGAAAATTTAAAAACAAATTATAACAAATTATATTATTGTTTGTCCATCCATTCTTGGCAAAAATATCCAAAGCAACGAGCTCCAAAGCTTCGCTCGCGGACCGGATGGTCTCAATTATATCATCACGCTGCAGCAATGCCCAAAGTAAAACACAACCAATTTGTTCATCACCCGAAGATAGCCTGCATAAATTAAGGATGTGACACGTTTTTCCTCTAAAATAAGATCATTACGCGTACACCAAATTGTCCAAATAATGGCTCCAACCCTACAAAGATTAACTTGGTGTTCGTTTTGATCGATGTCAGTTAACCAATTCTCAAGCATGTGAACTATGGATCTAGGTGGTGTTAACCCAGTGGCTATATATGTTGATCCATGGGTAGTTGGTTTATATTGATTAGTCTTGGCAAAATTAATTAACTCTGTGAAACTATACTTACAAGCATCTGAAATTAGGTATTATATTGCTGATAATCCTTGTATTAGGATTTTTTAATAGGACAGCCTTAGTTTGTGTAAGTACCTAAAAACAAATACTATTGTCGGGGTTATGATCCCCGGGTGTCTCAAGACACCGATTAGTTAGCAGGCCGAGCAGCTCACGATACATCAGCTAGCGAAGGGCCAAACAACCGAGGCCTAGCTGAGCCAAGTGAACCAGGCTGAACGCCAAGGCTAGGGTCAGCCACGACCCCTCCCTTCTGCCTTAGCCGCATGACGCACAAAAGACTCACGACCTCACCACCGTCCCGACCCCGGAGAGGGAAGGGGAGAGGTCAAGCCTAGCCAAGCGTGCCTGCTCTGATAGGAATAAGCACGCCACATTGACCCCGCAAGGACCGAGGGGACAGCGGTCACCTTGGTCCGATCAGACGCCAACCCTGTGCTACGCAGTATAGACAAGACAACACCGCACAGCGGTGAAGGTCAGTACGGCGACCCGCCATACAAATACGGTCCAACAAGATATATGTACGATTCTACCCACTATAGGATGTGATCCACGACGGAGGCCTTGACTTAGGGGCCACCCAAGCCAGTGAGAGCCACAACCTCGGAGCTTGGGATCGTGGCCACCAACTCCATAAGCTAACCAGGCAACCAGCGGCCTAGGGGCGGCTACCAACTCCTGTACGACGCCCACATGAGAACAAGAGGCAATGACGAAGGCCACGACGGAGGCCACGTGAAAGATCCTTGTTTGGTTTTGGTAATTGAGTGACAACCTTGGTGGACTAATTGTGTTTATGTGAGATACACAGGTAATTAGTCCATAGGTACATGTGTGTGAGCAACATATGCCATGAAGATGAAAATGGCTTAGAGATGTTGCAAAGCTCACACATGTGATGATGAAGGAGCTTAACGCACATGAGACATGACATTGAGTCATGTGATCAAGGTGGAGAAGATCAAGACAAGACTTGGCTTGATGGACCGGTTGCAAGCGTGAAGGGCAAGTCGAAGGCTTTGGAGTGATGGACCGCGTGGCGGTGAAGCTTGAGCAAGACTTGGCGCCGATGGACGATGGCAACGGTGAAGGGCAAGTGAAGTCAAGATCGATGAACCAATATGATCACGTGATGATATGAAGTGGATCATATCATTGTTGATAGTGTTGGTGCATGTGTTGCATCGACATTGGAGGAGATGGAATGGAATGCGCAAGGCAAAGGTATAACCTAGGGCATTTCATTTCACCGGTCATAGGTGTATAGAGAAGTTTATGACCGGGTTTAGGATAGATGGCCGTACTATCAAGAGGGGCAAACTTGTTTGCATATCGGTCATCTAGTGCCACTCGTGTGATCTAACTTTGCATTGTCGCTAGGATCGAGTGGCGTGGCAAGTTGAGTGGCTAACTTTGCATTCGGCGCTTTTGGAAAAATAGAATGCCTATTTTCTATTGCGCCGGATGCAAGTTCTTGTGGTTAGCACATTGGAGCAAGGGTGATGAAGTTAGAAGTGAAAACGAGTTAGTCGCGAAGATGCTGGTGTCGGTCAACTGACCGGACGCTGGATCTGAATGCACCGAACGCTGGCAGGCTGCGTCCGGTCAGGCTGATGTACGATGACGCAGAAGCTGGAGTGTGACTGGACGCTGGCTGCGTCCGATCAAGTGTGACCGGACGCGTCCGGTCAAGGTTGGTACCTTACTGGAAACGACCGGACGCTGGGGGTTCAGCGTCCGGTCAGTTGAAAGCTGCTGCGTCCGGTCAGGTCAAGTGACCGTTGGAACCGGGACACGTGGCCGTCTGCGGGCGACCGGACGCTGAGGTCCAGCGTCCGGTCATCACGACCAGAGCGTCCGATCGGCCCGACCGTTGCCCAGTGAAGGGGTAACGGCTAGTTTAGCCCTTGGGGCTATAAATAGAAGTGGCCCTCGGCCATGGCTGGTGTGGAGCACCTCAAGGGACTTAGTGTCCATGCTTATGAGTGCTTGGGAGCCCTCCATCACACACATACTTGATAGCGATCATCCGATTGTGTGAGTGAGCGATTCTAGTGCGATTGCATCGTGAGGTTGCATCGAGTGGCACTAGGTGATCGAGTTGCGAGCCGGTGGTGCTTGTTACTCTTGGAGGTTGCCACCTCCTAGACGGCTTGGTGGTGGTCTCCGTCGAAGCGCGCAAGAAGCTTGTGCGGCGCTCCGGAGAAGTGCTTGTGAGGGGCATTGTGCTCGCCCCGCGGGAGCCGCGAAGAGCAACTCTAGTAAAGCGTGTCATTGAGCTACCCTCACTCAAGGGGTAGGTTCTTGCGGTGCCCGACGTGCGGGCTTAGCGGGTGATGCTAATTAGCCGCCGAACCACCAAGTGAGCGGTTGACACAACGGGGACTAGCGTGTTGGCAAACATGTGAACCTCGGGAGAAAAATCATCGTGTCAACCTTGTTCTTCCCGTTGGTTTGCATCCCCATTACACAAGCTTGCAATTACTTATATATATATCTTAAGCTTGTGTAGTTGCTCTTGTAATTAGATAGCTTGTGTAGCTAGCTAATTACCTTCTTGCTTGTGCAGCATAGAAGTAGCTCTCTTGCGTGGCTAATTTGGTTTTAGTAACCTTGTTAGTCACATTGCTTAGTTTGTGTAGCTAAGTATTTGCGCTCTCTAATTAGGCATTGGTTGCCTTGTTATTGAGCATTGCTAGTGAGCTTAGTTAGCTTTGTGCTTTTGCTTACTAGCATGTGTAGGAGCTCCCTTGTTACTTAAAGTACTAGTGGCATAGGTTTGTGTGACCTTGCTCCTAGAATTGTTTAGGAGAGCTCTAGCTAGCCCGGCACCTTTGTTGCTTTATTAGTATCTTTGCAAGGTGCTAGTGAACATATATAGAGGGGTGTAGTCTTGGCTAGACCGATTGTTTTAATTCCGTATTTATATCGGTTAGCCGACGCGATTAATTTTAGAAAAGACTATTCACCCCCCCTCTAGTCCGCCATCTCGACCTTTCACCACGTCGCATAGGACAGCTGGCAAACCACCACCGTGCCTACAGTGCCACCATGGCCAGCACAGTAGCACCATGCCACACCTTACCATGACGTGGGAACAAGACGATGACGACAACCACGCCCAGATGTGCTCCACAAGACGGCGTAGCTTGCAAGCCAAGTTACCTAGACTCCTCCCTTAGGCTCATGACCCTTTGGTCGGGAGAACCTCCTATTCTGTACATGCACTGGCCCCGAACTCTATATAAGGGCAGCCAGAGCATCCTCTCAATCCATTCTCTATTATCTTGAACACATTCTCACCATAGTAGGGCTCCTAAGGCTTTCCTTCAAGTAGTCCATCTCCTAGCTCTAGCTCTCCTACTTCTTCCACCATTCTTACACCCCCCATTGTAAGAACTTCAGAGCATTCAAGCGAGGAACACGCACTCGATCATCTCTGAGACTGGACGTAGGGCTCCGGCCTGAACCAGTATAAATCCTCGTGTCTTTTGGATGCTACCATCGTCTTCCTAGAGCAACGCGATAATCGTATAAGTTTACTAGTCTAGTTTACAAAACACCGACACCGACAGTTGGCGCCAGGTAGGGGACAGTCGCACACTCTCAATTGTTGAGAAGGAAGCGATGGCTCCTCGCATCGACTGTGGACTCGCTCGTAGAATGGCCCACAGCGGCCACCTCCACCACAAAAACTATGAGTTCATCAACGTCGAAGGGCCAGCGCCTGCGTCCACCTTCAGCCACCGCTCGGACCTTTGCTCTGGAGATCTGGACCCCGCGGTTTATGGCGAACACACTCTCGGAACTGCCTTCAGCGGTAGCATCCCAAAGTCTACCTACATAGGGGGGTCAATAGCCTCTCTCGTCACCGTCTGCGTCCAAGTCTTCCACCCAGGAAGCCAGAGGCCCACGGCTCATGGTGAGCTCACCAAGGGAATGGCCTCAATCAGCCACATCCTTTCGGGGAACCACGAGGTTATCCACACCAATGGATTAACACACATCACCAGCTTGTACCCTAACCAAGCCAACCGCGTGGGAAGCCTGGATCCGGCGATAAAACCACGCCCCGAGCGGCGTCTCCACCACTAGTGGAGCGCAGCATGTCAGGGCATGCACGCACGACAAAATCACCCACCGCCACGTGGCATCGTCGTCAGTGATCAGGTGTCTGCCTGGAACCAGGGTCCAATCCCGCATGACGGACAACCCATCCGCCACATCCTGACGAACTATCAGCTTCCACTCGAAGGCACGAGCATCTGAGGGAGCAGGCTCTCTGAGGGCACCACACGCCGCACCGAGCAGACCGAACCGTATCACCCTCAGAACCTACTTCCACAATGATAGCTCGTGCCAGCTCTTCGTCGAGAGTGGCAACCACACCCAGAAGCAGAGACACGATGATTGCGATGTTGTCGCGCCACGAGGGCTCAAGCACCAGAAGGCACGAGCCATCCCGGCTAGAAACTACAGCAGGCTAGACATGAAGGAGTCACCCCCGGGGGCTCGCGAGCCCACCGAGGACGTCGAGCCAGCATGGATCAGCCCAAGGCCACCCAAAAGGTCAACCCCCGCTAGCTTTGATCACTCCAAGTGCTAAAGAAGCGCCCTCACTAGCTCATGGCCTAGGGACCGCAACAACTCCGCCACGAGCAAGCGTTCAGGGGCTCGCTGCGCCCCGAGCAACGACAGCTAGTTTCACGACAGCGTTGATACATCGGTCAGTCACATCAACATTGACCCTAGCTTCTCTACCTAAGCACATCCACATACATGTGTTAGCTCATCGATAGTCGTAGAAACCCAAAGTCAGCTTCTAGAGTAGGCCAAAGAGCATGATACCCACACATTTCATCCAAGTGTTGCTCGACTCCTGAGTGACTCGATTCGATTTGCACCAGCAGTCAGACATGACTCACTCGTGGGGGCTACACATATAGGCATGCCTAGACGCATCTTGAGGTGTAGCATAGTTTGTCATCGTCCTAGCGACCCAATTTAAGTTTTTCAGATCGTATCTTATGCCGCGGTGAATCAATGACCCACTCTTCAACTTCTCGTTCGCACTAAAGGTCGCTCTGGCCAAGCCACGTGGACCAGCTCTAAGGCAAGGCGAAGCACCCGCGTGCTGTTCTAGTTTGGAAAGGAACAGGGCACTATCTGGCTCAAGGCAAAGAGAATGTAAGGAAGCAGAACGCTCAGCCCTTACTCGCTTTTCTTCTTGCATCGCATCGGATCTGTGACCTCTCCCCAACGTCTTGCCACACGGTCGGGTTGTGCACCTTTTAGCCCTATGAGCCAGCCCCCAGGCTAAAACATGCACCTACACGCACAAGACTAAGGGAAATGGAATACATTCCTAGCTCAAACTAGAAGAAGATGGGGAAACGGCAAAATGGCAAACGAATGCTCCAATCACACGTCATATATACAAAGCATGAACATGTTCATCACAACAAGATGACCCATACAGCACAAAACATTTACACTAAAAACCATCATTCACCAGAAGTCTGGAACTGGCGGCGGATGTAGGCGACTGACATCTTACCCGCAAGAACCTTCGCACCATGAGCGGCGGCACTGCCAATGGCAAGGATATCACTGTCGGACTTCCCCAGTGCATATCCTCGCCCAACAGCATCAAAATCAACGCAGCCATAGTGCGAACTGATCGATGTCAAGGCGGCATGAACGCCGCAATGGATCCCCTCAGAAATCAGAGGACCCACTTGGAGACATGAACAGCGCATGATCCCGTCCCCCGCGAACAATGAGTTAGTGGGGATGATCGAAAGCGTCACGGAATCCCTCCACGGGCTCCTTGCGGAAGGTCTGGGGTTGGACTATGGCTCTGACTCCAGCAGGGGGAGCCATCACCCCTCCTAGGAATGTTTCATGGCGGAAACCCCCGAGGGACACGTCAAAAGCGCCTCCGCGGAGGAGACTACCCGAGCAGGCAACCTCGGCGGCAGAACCAAAGGGGGGATAGTGGCCCCACCTCATGTAGGGGTGGAGCAGCTGAGAGCCCAAAAACGGTAAATAGACGAGGCCGGACAACACCTTGTTCGGGAGTACGCGACAGTCGATCAAGAGATTGAACGCCGCGGAGACGGTGGGCGCACACGCGCCGTGGCCCGTGACATGAACCGAAGGATCATCGCCGATGATGAAACCCTTCCTCATTTTGTTCGGGCAAGCCAGAACAGCACCGCTGCAACGACCTTGCTCCATGGACTTCCAGAGGCCGCAACACCCGAGGATCATCGGGTCCACCATGAAATACGCACGCTGCTCGAGCGTGCGGCGGCACAGTAGGCGGAAAGCTTGTTGTCCCGACAACACAAGCTCGACACCAGCCAGCGCACGCTCTTGGTGTGTCCCGCCAGGGATGCATCAGTCCACTAGGCGCCACAAGGCGGCAGGCAGCGCGCTGCGGCCTAGATACACCAGCGTCTCGGCCGTAACCGCGACGCACGTAGCACCATCGACGCCCGCAGACGCACCTACAACGACCCAAGAGAAGGAGCCCACCATGGCTATCATCCTCGATGTAGCGGATGCTACAACAACGGCGAGGACCGTAGCCCGAACCCTGGCCTGCCAGGGCCTCAGGCCTTCAGCCGGTACATCCTCAATGCTGCATTCCCACCAAGGTATCGACCACCTACCAATATCCCTAAGTACTCTGGGGAGACAAACCCCAAACTTTGGCTTGAAGACTATCGGCTTGCCTGTCAAGCCGGTGGTGCGGATAATGATGACTTCATTATCCGCAACCTCCCACTGTTCTTGGCCGATTTGGCGCGAGCATGGTTGGAGCACCTGCCATCCAACGCAATCCAGAGTTGGGTGGATTTGAAGGAGATCTTTGTGGGAAACTTCTAGGACACATACAAGCGCCCTAGAAACCCATGGGACCTCTAGAACTACCATCAGAAGGAAGGAGAGACCCTCCGTGGGTACATCCGGTGCTTCTCCTGATAGTGCAACAAGCTCCCTAACGTCGCCGACGCCGACGTGATAGGAGCCTTCCTGTCCGGGATGACTTGCGAATCCTTGGTTCATAAGCTAGGACGCAAGGGCCCACGAATCACCAAGGAACTCCTGGACATCGCCACCAGCCACGCCTTAGGAGAGGAGGCGGTCGGTGCAATCTTTGATTGTCGCGATGGCAAGGCAAGGCGGGACGAGGGTACCGGTGAAGGCACCTCTAATCGTTCTGCCAAAAGGAAAAACAAGAAGCAACGACGCAAGGACTCGCTCGTGGCCGTTGCTGACCACAAGGGTGGATGGAAGCCTACGAAGGGCACTCCGAACCACTTTGAAAAAATACTCGAGGGGCTGTGCTCGAACCATGCCTTCCTCGTACAACATCTGCTCAAGGACTGCAGCCTAATACAGAAGTTCTTGACCGGAAGCTCCAACAAAGTGGGGCAGGGGAAGGACCCTCCCCCCACTGTGGACGACGCCGAGGAGAAGGACGATGGCTTTCCAACGCCAGATGGCTACCTTATGATCTTCGGAGGATCGGTGGCCTACGGCTCCAAACGCCGTCAGAAGGTCGCGCGCCGCAAAGTCTACACGGCCCAACCGGCCACACCTCCCTTCCTCCGGTGGTCAGAGTCCGCCATAACCTTCGACCGGACCGACCATCCGGATACCATCCCACACCCAGGGAGGTATCCGCTCATAGTCGACCCGATCGTGGGCCCAAAGCGACTCACCAAAATACTAATGGACGGAGGCAGCGGCCTCAACATCATGTACGCCAAGACGCTCGATGAGATGGGTGTTGATCGGACAAACCTCCGCCCAACCCGAGAGCCTTTCCATGGCATCATGCCTAGGAAATAGGCCATGCCACTGGGGCAGATCGATCTGCCCGTCACCTTCAGGGATCAGTTCTATTACAGGACTGAGACCCTCACCTTCGAGGTGGTTGGGTTCCCCGTAACCTTCCGCGCTATCCTGGGACGACCATGCTACACGAAGTTCAAGGCCGTCCCCAACTATACATACCTCAAGCTGAAGATGCCAGCCCCCCATGATGTCATCACCGTCGGCACCTCCTTCTAGCGGGCCTACGAGTGTGAGGTCGAGTGTTGCGGCCATGCCACATCAATCGTCGCCTCTGGGGAACTCACGTCCCTCAAGGAGGAGGTCTCCGAAGAAGCGCCTGACGCAAAAAATCAACCGGGTCATTTGAATCAGCAGAGGGCTTCAAGGAAGTCCTCATAGATCCCAGCAGCTCCGAGGGTAAAACGGTACGCGTTGGTACCACACTTTCCTCCGAATAGGAAAGCGCGCTCGTTGACTTCCTCCGTGGCAACAAAGACATCTTTGCGTGGAAACCCTCGGACATGCCAGGCATTCCAAGGGAGGTGGTCGAGCATACCTTGAAGATCCATCTAGGCTCCAAACTGGTGAAGCAACGCCTACGTCACTTCAATGAGGAGAAGCGCAGGGTCATCGGTGAAGAGATAGCAAA
Organism: Miscanthus lutarioriparius; assembly: GCA_904845875.1. Classification (NCBI taxonomy): domain Eukaryota; kingdom Viridiplantae; phylum Streptophyta; class Magnoliopsida; order Poales; family Poaceae; genus Miscanthus; species Miscanthus lutarioriparius. The sequence continues at coordinate 52,233,319 of CAJGYO010000003.1, read as the reverse complement.
ACTATCAGCGGCCAGATTCATCAGGGAAGTACACCACCCAGAGTGGTTAGCTAATCCCATTCTTGTGCGAAAGAAGAGCGAGAAATGGAGGATGTGCGTAGACTATACAGGTCTCAACAAAGCGTGTCCAAAGGATCGATTTCCTTTGTCGTGCATAGACCAAATAGTCGACTCTACCTTAGGGTGTGAAACCCTCTACTTCCTTGATGCCTACTCCAGCTACCATCAAATCGCGATGAAAGAGTTTGACCAGCTCGCGACGTCTTTCATCACCCCCTTTGGATCGTTCTGCTACATCTCAATGCCGTTTGGACTGAAGAACACTGGGGCTACATACTAGCGTTGTATGCTTAGATGCTTCGGGGACCTCATTGGGTGGACTGTTGAGGCCTATGTCGATGACATCGTAGTTAAGTCCAAACAGGCTGACCACCTCGTCGCCGATCTTGAGCAAACCTTTGCGAAACTCTAGGCGAATGGCATCAAACTCAATCCTGAGAAGTGCGTTTTCAGGGTCCCAAGGGGCATGCTGCTCGACTTCATCGTATCCAAGCATGGCATCAAAGCCAACCTAGAGAAGATTTCAGCCATCACAAGGATGGGCCCAATTCAGAACATAAAGGGGGTTCAGCAAATCATAGGGTGCCTCGCTGCCCTCAGTCGATTCATCTCGCGCCTCAGTGAACGAGGTCTCCCCCTTTATCGACTATTAAAGAAAACTGACCGCTTCGAGTGGATGTCTAAGGCCCAAGAGGCACTTGACATGGTCACACTGTTTTTGACAAGGCCCCCGATCCTAGTTCCTCCAAGCGACGAAGAATCCCTCCTACTATACATAGCGGCCACCACGCAAGTAGTCAGCGTCGCCCTGGTAGTAGAGCAGGAGGAAGAAGGGCACTCCCTCAAGGTACAGCACCCTGTGTACTTCATCAGCGAGGTACTATCCGACTCCAAGACCCGCTACTCCCAAATCCAGAAGCTCCTATACACCATCCTCATCACCAAGAGGAAGCTACGTCACTACTTCGAGTCACACCCATGATGGTCATGATGTCGTTCCCCCTTGGTGAGGTCGTCCAGAGCCAGGATGCCATGGGAAGAACCGCGAAGTGGGCACTCGAGTTGATGGATCAAGGCATCACGTATGCCTCCTGAACGGCAATCAAGTCCTAGGTGCTGGCTGACTTCATCGTGGAATGGACCAAGCTCCAAACACCATCGGCGGTCGTCGATCAAGAGTACTAGACAATGTACTTTGACGGATGGCTAATGAAGAAGGGTGCCGGCGTGGGGCTGGTCTTTGTATCACCCCTCGGGGTCTGCATGAGGTACATGATTCGTCTCCATTTTCTCTCATCAAATAATGTGGCCAAGTATGAAGCACTCATCAATGGCCTACGCATCGCCGTCGAGTTGGGCATCTGATGCCTTGACATTCGGGGTGACTCTTAGCTGGTCATCAACCAAGTCATGAAGGAGTCAAGCTGCCACGACACCAAGATGGCTGCGTACTACCAAGAAGTCCGATGGCTAGAGGACAAGTTCGATAGCCTCGAACTCAATCACATCCCGAGGTGCCTCAACGAGGTGGCCGACGTGCTTGCAAAAGCGGCATTCGGTCGAGAGCCGGTGCCAATGGGCGTCTTCGCTAGCGACCAACACAAACCGTCGGTGCACTACGAAGGGTCAGAGTGGGCCAATGAGGGCTCGTCTGATCCAGCCCCGGGGGCTGACCAACCGACGGCTCCGTCCGGCCCCGAGGTCATGGAGGTTGAAGAGGATCCAAGGATAGAGCCCAACCCTCTGGATGACTAGAGAATGCCCTACCTTGACTACCTCCTCCATGACATGCTGCCGACGGACAAGATAGAAGCTCAACGGCTCGCACATCGCGCCAAGTCCTTCGTTTTTGTAGAGGGTGAACTCTATAGATGAAGCCACACCAGGATCCTGCAGCTCCGCATCCCCATCAAACAGGGGAAGCTTCTGCTGGGCGATATCCACGGTGGGGTCTGCGGCTAGCACACCATGCCTAGAACCTTGGTAGGGAACGCATTCCGATAGGGCTTCTACTGGCCCACTGCAGTAGCCGACGCCGAGCAAATCATACGCACCTACGAAGGATGCTAGTACTATGCTCGGCAAACTCACCTCCTAGCCCAGGCACTCCAGATGATCCCCATCACATGGCCCTTTGTGGTCTGGGGGCTTGATTTGGTTGGGCCTCTCAAAAAGGCACCCGAGGGCTACACCAACTTGCTTGTCACCGTAGACAAGTTCACAAAATGGATCGAAGCTTGGCCGATCTCCGTGATCTAGTCTAAGCAACCTGTGCTGTTCTTCCTCGACATCATCCATCGTTTTGGAGTACCGAACTCCATCATCACCGACAATGGCACATAGTTCATCGGCAAGAAATTCATTCGATTCTGCGATGAACAACACATCCGAGTCGATTGGGCCGCCGTCGTGCGCCCCTGTACGAACGGGCAGGTCGAGCGCACAAACGGCATGCTCCTACAGGGCCTCAAGCCTAGGATCTTCAATCGGTTGAACAAGTTTGGCGCACGCTAGGTCGCCGAGCTCCCTACGGTGCTCTGGAGCCTGAGAACAACTCCCAGCTGAGCCATTGGCTACACACCTTTCTTCATGGTCTACGGTTCTGAGGCCGTCCTCCCAACGGACCTTGACTATGGAGCGCTAAGAATCAAAGCATACGACAAACAGGGAGCCAAGGCATCCCACGAAGATGCCATGGACTAGCTAGACGAAGCCCGTGACATCGCCCTCCTCCGTTCGGCCAAGTACCAGCAGGCGTTGCGATGGTACCACAGTCGACGGGTGAGGGACCGAGCCTTCAACATCGGGGACCTGGTTCTCCGCCTCATGCAGAGCAACAAGGACTGCCACAAGCTCTCCCCACCCTAGGAGGGACTGTACGTCATCGCCGAAGTACTCTGGCCAGGCGCCTACAAGTTGAAAACCATCGACGGCGAAATCTTCACCAACGCCTAGAACATTGAGCAGCTACGTCGTTTTTACCCTTAAATAAACACATACTTTTTCTTATCAGTTTTTGTCTTCAGAAATCCCCGATCTTTAGTGACATCTGACCCCTGTAAATTGCGAGGGGTCGGACCTCACTCGGGGGCTGATATAAGTACGTTTATCTAGCAAACACTCTCTGTGTTATCTTTGCAAACATTCTCTGAGTCTTCCCTCTTTTCTCACGGCAAATAATAAAGGCTAGGATTTTGGGAACAAAATCTGAGTGTAACTGGTAGGACTGCGGGAAGCCCACGCCCCAGCAGCTACAGCCTCCTTCCTCACCAGCATAATCATTGGCTCACCCGCACTCCCAGTTTTTTGTGACCTTAACTAAGGGAAGGGTCAAAAGGCACCAAAACTCTTTTACAAAAAGAGGGAGAAGAGCTGAAAAGCTGTTTGTCGTAATGAAAGTTGAAAACTTGTTCATTTTTTTGCACAAACTCATCACTTATTACAAAGTGATTTCATCACTAAAAGGACTAATGTATTCATAAATACGAAAGACTGGTCACTTGGGGGCTCCCCCACAAACTTATCCGATTACAGATTCTGACCAGTTCTACTACGAGCACTACTACGGTCGCTGCGCCACACTCTCCATCGGTGACGTCCTACCGCTCCATGGGATCCTCGAGGGCACCGTCATCTGCAACGTCGAGCACCACATCGGCGACTGTGGTGCCCTAGCCGGGGCGTCCAGGGACTACGCCATCGTGATCAGCCACAACCCTGACAACGACACCTATGCCAGGGCTTCCAGGGACTGTGCCACCACTGTAACAGCCCAGGTGTTTATCATCAGTTAAGCAATAGGTTTGAGCTCAAACATGACATGTCAAGTGGTAATCAAGGTGTCAAGATCAAATTTACATAATGGAGCTCCAACTTAAACTTGGGCCACGCACATTGCTTACATATGGACCCTTGTTAAGATTATGCAAGAGTAATGTTAAACATGCTTATTCCATGTACATTACATCCCCATGCATCCATCTAGACCCGTGGAAAAGTTTCATGAAGTTTGGAATCAAAAAGTCACATGAAATGATAAGTCATATCTTGGCATGAATTGCTTTATCAAGTGGATGGAAACCTATGAAGTCAACCAAACCTTGGTACCTTGCTCAAACAACTCTACTTGCACTCATGAACAAAAGTTATGAAGGGTTCATGTTGAGCGGTGGCGAAAAATGCTCCAATGGATCAAAAAGGATAATTCAAGCTTCATCGTGATCCTACTTTGGTCAAAGTAGAACAGTAGGTTCTATACCAGTTTTGAAGTTGCACCTTAAATAAAAGTTGAAGATTGAGTAGAGTAGAACAAACTTTGTTTTTGGAACAAGAGCCATATCAACTTGGAACTAAGTCAAACAGAGGCTCGAAAATTGAATCAGCGGTTGTTTTCAGACTTAGAATTTTTCTAAGTCTGGAATTCATCGTCGTCGCCATTGGCATTCCGCGTTCTCCAAATTTTGTTAAGCAACTTCAGTTGATCCAAATGTAAAAGTTGGAGCTTACATGATGGGGAAGAACATACCAGAAGATGGCACCAGTTGCATTTCATTTCGACCATCAATTTTGGATGTTTGTTTGTCGCTGTCAAATCACTGACACTATCAAGTTTAGTACTAATTATCTGCTAATCCAATAGCCTAATGGTTGAGCACCCTTAATCAAAATTGGAGAGCATGAGGAGTAGGTCAAACTTTGTTTTTGGCCCATTCGCTAAATCAGCCCGGAACAAGCCCAAAAACGCGCCCCACGCCAGCCACTTCCTCGCACGACATGTGTTCGGTGAAATGTCGTCGTGGCGACCATGCAAAGGTCGCCGCACATCCACGCCCGTGCCACACGCCCTGCCTTGCTAAGCGTGGTGGGGAGAGTCCGAGCTTCATTCACTCGCCCCTCTGCCTCCCTTGTTGTCTCCGGCTCGCTCTCCACTCGCTCTCTCGCTCTCCAGCCGCACGCGGAAGTCGCCGCCATTGTCGACAGAGCGCGCTCGCCATGGCCGACGAGCTGGAGCTTTCCCACCGCCACTGTCCCTGGCCTCCGCGCCTTCCCAGTCCGAGCCGTGAATGCCAGAGCCCTCACCGTCGCACGGCGTACATCGGCGCCCTTCCCCAGCCCCAATCCTCATCGCCGGAGGTCTTTGCCGCCACGACACGACGACCACTGGTGCGCGTGTGGCCGAAACCACCTCGGGCTACCTCCGGCTGAACCGAGCAGTCCCATGGATGCGTGTGGTCCCACCGGTGCTCGCGCTGCCCTTCTCCTCGGCCCGCCGCCGCCGGCGCTCGCCTGCCGAGGATGGCCGCGGTCACAGCCGCCTGCTCACGTGGCCGGGAGGCCATGGGCCACCTCTGGTGGCGCTACGACCGGCTTCGGGTGTGCCTCGACGCCGCGGTCCTCATCGGCCGCTTCCTCGCCACCGCCGGCGAAGCCACCATCCCGAGCCGCCATCTTCCCTGTTCTCGGTTGTGGAAGCAGAGAGGACCTCGGGCTTGAATTAGATGAAGTTGGAGGCTGAACTGCAAACCGTGACTCCTGTAAATAGTGCTGACAAGGACCGGTTCGCTAGCATTTAATTTATGTTTTCTGCAGGGACCCCGATGCAAGATTTAAATTCCTTTCTTTTGATTTTTACAGATTTCTGTGCTGAACTTTGAAAATTCATCGTAATTTGTAGAAAAATCGTAAAATAGTAAATGTAGACTTTTTGGAATCCTTGTGAAATTCTCTATGCAATAGATCTATAATATTACATGTTTTACTTTAAAGTTTTAGCTGTAAAAATATATTTATGCAGCTAGTTTTGTAATGCTAGTAGTATTTGTCTTTTTTATAACTGTAGATCTAGGGCTCCAAATGAAGTGAAATTTTTGTGGCATGCTAATCATGTGATAGTTGATGTGTGGTAAAAATTTCATGAGTATTGGATGAAGTATGAGTGAGTTATTGGTTTATCTTGCTCTCACATGATTTCTTGCTTTAGCAAATTGTCTTTTTCATAGAGGTTGCTATACATATTCAAATGGAGTGAAATTTGGACAGTAGACTATTGAGAGGATATGTGATCCACTGTAATTTTTGTAGAATTTATTGTATACTTTTGGTATATGTTCATTAAGTCACCTTGTTATCTAAAATAAATTAAGAAATGCATTAAAAGAATTTATTTGGTCATGGACCCTAGGTTTTCTGGTGTTCTTTAGTCATGTGTGACATGTTGGTAAAGTTGGTTTTGCCCAATTATGTGTTTGCAACATAAGTTAATAATTATTTTCTTGCCGATGTGGTTTATGGACAGATCTGAGAGCTTAGCAAAGTTCTTCATGATAATATGCTTTGTTGTGAAACTTGTTTATACAAAAGTTGTAGATAATTCATGTATCTAGCTACTGTTAAAATTTGGTGTCATTTGGCCAAGTAGTTTAAGAGTTACAACTGTTTAAAGTTAGAGTACAGGATTTGTTGCTCTCTGTTTTGTATGAACCAGTTTCTGTAAAGGTATAATTTCGACCTACTTAACTTGTGAATCATGCTATGATGGTTACAGATGAAATGTAGATAATTTCATAAGCTTTCCAAAATGTCTTCTTGCAAGTCATTTGGATTTGTGTAACTACAGTTATGCTTCTCTGAAGTTGCAATCAGTTTTATGTCCATGTCTGGACAGGTCTGAAACATCTACATGTTTGACCTGTTTAACTTTGTAATTAGCTTTTTATGTAAACATCAATCTTGTATACAATTTCTATGGATTTTCATAAAGTCTTAGATCATCCTTGTGGGATGTTTGTAGCTTAAGTTATGTTTGAAACAAGTGACTGTTTGCTGCTGTCCAAATCTGCTTGTATCTAGAATTGTTTGCTTCTACTTGCTCTTGTTTGTATGATTGCAAATGGTTATCTTGGACACCTAGAGTTAAGGTAGCATGCCTAAAATGTTTTGCTAAATTGTGAAGTACTTGATCATGTATAGCTAGCTGGTTGTATGACATGCTTATGTGTGTATAGTGTAACATATGCTGGTTTAGTATGCTTGTTGCATTCCTTCATGTGTATTCTTTATGTTCATGCATCTGCATCTATGCATCTCATCCTAGGTACGCTAGGTACAGCACGTGGACGTGGAGCGCATGATGTGGAGACAGACGATGGTGTATGGTGGACCTATCCCGAAGGTGGAAGGACTGGACAAGTGCTAGGACGGGAGATGCTCACTTAGCGAGTGTCGTCTACCTAACACTGACTTGTGTCGGATCCCAGGCAAGCCCCGGAGCATATTAAGCCTCCTAATTTCCGAAATGCAGTTACATTATTATTATTATATATCTATATATATATATTGTTGCATTAAGTTTAGGTGTTGGATGCAAACCATTGCTGCATTGGTTACCCAATCCTTGTCCAGATATTGTTACCCTGAATCCTATGTAGCTCAGGCTCGAGTAGTGCTTAGCCCTGCTTAAACGCGGTAGAAGTCGGGTGATTTCCTGTCACCTGCGAGATATAGGAAGATACATGTGGCACGGTTGGCTATATTTGCTATCGTGGAAAAGAACCAGTCTTAATTTGAAATGAAGACCGGACGGAGGCTTGCCGGTTTGCAGTGACTCCGTCTGTGTCGCTTAAGGACTGATTCTTGGAGCCTTTCCTGTTCATGTTGAACGCATGCCTCTCTCTTAGTTGGCCGTGTCCGATGACCGACCGCGAAGCCGAGTAGCTCACCTCAGGCCGGGAGTCGATAAGTATAAAGTGCGCCTCGGAAGGGAGCCGTAGGCGTGAGTCCAAGGGCAGGTGATTTAAAAGTCCTGATCGTCCTGGCAGAAGGGTAATCCCTGAGAGTGCTGGCGCTGATCGAACCCGCGAATTTGGTTCCTGAGATGTTCCAAAGGTGACCCACGGCTACCCTTGCAAAGTATGCCAGGGTGAGAGTTAGGAATACCCCCTCAGCTGAGTTGTAATTCGATTCGAATCGCCGTCTCTCCCGGTTAGTGAGAACTTGACTGGCTTATCTCCAATGTAGATACACTTAATATCTTAATGGTTCAGAAATGATGATATGATGATGACAGCCTTATTATACCTGCTATGGTTAATATTGTTTGCTTCTAATAAGTGAGTGCTCTAGTACAGGTGCTAATTTAGTGGACGGGTAAATAATGATAAGCTTGATAATAAGTTTAAATTGGTTACTATAATCATAAGCTCTTTTATGCAACCGTGTCAAGCTAGTCCACCGAAAAGCCTTGCATGATCCTTGGTATCTTTTTATTTCGATTTTTGTCGGGTAAGTCTAGTGAGTACCTTCTCGTACTCGGGGTTTATTTCCCACCATTGCGTGATGACCGCTTCTTCTTTGGTTGTTTGCAAATCTTTCCTTCTCTACTGGGGATGAAGACTAGACCGTTAGGCGCGGTCTCTACTAGTTCTCGTGCACTGATAATGCTTTTGTGGGACATGACTCGATCCGCAATGTATTTGAAACTATGGAGTTAAGTACTAAACTATGTTGCTTCCTTCCAAGCATTCAAACTTGGTTTGTAATATTTTATTTGAACTCGATGGTTGTAATCCGAATGCTACTTGTGAAATGTTGTAACGAATGATGTGTTGTGTTGAATCATTACGATCTTGGTTTGTATGTCGAGAGTTGGTTGAAATCCTTCGTGATTTCCGGACTCACCGGGATTATGGGAGCTTAAGTATAGGAATTTGATCGCCCGGTAATTGTTTTTGTACTTACGTTCTTATGATTTGGTCGGTTCTGTTATACGGTGGCATCGAGCAAGATTTGACACTAAACACGCTATTTGTGTATTTAAAACAAAAGTATTTGTGAAAATCCTAAATTAAATACTAAGTATTGCCAGTGGTCATATCCCTTATGCCCAAATAAGGACTCTTAGGTGGCTTATTAAAGTACTAACTTGGGGGTTCCTGCTTGTTCCTGTTTCGTCGTCCATATGGCGTGCTATTGTATGGATGCCATCCGCTTGGGTGGTAATGTATGGATCAAAATACCTCTACGCTCTGGTAAATGGGAGTTGTGAGAGCATGACCGTCCAACTGTAGGTCTAGGGAAGAGTTAGCTGTGGTTACTGGAATATTTACATGTTACACACATGTATATATGAAGGTACTTAATTACGGGTATATTTATCGGGTAGCTATGGATATCGAAGTATATACATCTGGGGATGTATATATGGAGAGTATCTTAGTTTACTGCTTTCATTGTATGCTTATTTATCTCTTGTGGGGATGGGCTGCAATGAATTTGCCTGCAGGTACGCTAACCACGAATGCATAGATTGAATGTAGCTGACGACTAGCTATATATCGAGAGAGTACGTGTTTTGCCACCGACATAGAACGTGATTGCCACCTTAGGCTGGCAATTTCGTGAGGACGAATAGGACGAGCATGCATCATGATTGTGCTTGTGCATAAATATGCTTCCCTCACCTTGTTCTAATGCTAAGTAACTTGTGATCAATGTGATGTCACTATTTTCCCTGTGTGAAGCTAGCCAAAATGCCTTGTCCCATGCTGCTTGAATAGCTATGCTGGAAGTTAGTGTGTGATTAGCTTTTGCCTCGTATGTTGGCTTCCAAAGGAAATAGATGACGAGTTAATAGTTAACAAAAAGTTCACCCCTTTGAAAACTAAATTGCTAAATGTAAGTAAAACTTGTTTTGTAGAGATATCCACCTACTCAGTAAAAAGGAAACAAAAGATAACAGTGCCTTACCACCATGTTTTGCCGGATATGTGTAGTGGTGTTGTTGTAGGTGACTGCTTGTTATGTACGAGCTTTGTGCTTAGTAATAGTCGCTTAAGCTAATCGGATTGAGTGTTTCAAAATGCTCACTTAAGACTATGAGGTAGGCGTGGATGCTTGTTATCTAGGTAGTGCCGTAGTTGTCACCCTTTTGTCCTCAGTAAGCATATGAGTGTGGAAGATCGCTATCCTGGAGCAGCGTCCAAGTTTTGATAATCTCAGGGTTGTCGTCTACAATTAAGTCCTCTCTTAGGAACCTGAGCCTGTACACGTGGTTGCTAGCCTTGAACGTTGTGCTATGAAGACTTTATCTATGCCTTTGCTTGACCTTAGGCCCAAGCTTAGTTCCCCTGAATGCTTGCATGTTTTGTGGTTGTCCCGCTCCTGTGTGGGAGGACCCTGCTCAAAAATCATTGTTAGACCTTATTGCTCCTTCTTTTACAGATGATCTGATGCAACGCTAATCGCTATCTATCCTAGCTTTGGAACCTTTTCCTCACAGATCATGTCATTGCTTTATCAACTCAATCCCTAATCAGTGCAATGGCTCTGTCTCTCGAATCTCATTTATTTTGCCTCCAACCCTTTCAAGTATCTGGATGTTTATCAGTCTTGATCTTATGATGCTACTCGACAAGACCAAATCTCATGTTAATCTTTATCTGGTAATCACTTGGGTGGACACAAGACGTATATGGAAATTAGCAAGAGTCTCCTGCTTAGTTGCCTTCGACAATTAGGCTATGTTCTTTTGCGCTGTGTTTTGATCTTCTGATCGCCTCCTTGTTAATTCCTAACCTTGTGACTATCCTTGATTGCTATCCCTCTTTTGCACAATGCTTGTTCTTACAATCTAATTGGTGCCACTGGAAATTTCACTTTGGGTGTATGTCCAGTAATGGTGCCATGATTAGCGATCTACTGTGCCGCGACGGAACCTAGGGCCTCCTTGTGGCCGGCCGGCACATGGTTGTGCTATTGGGTGCACGCAGGTATCGAGATTTCTAGTCATGATCCATTGCAGAACTGCACCGATGTGTTATTTTCACGTGAGCTCTTCCTTGGTTATCTATCCATATCTTATCAAAGATCCATATATCAGACCAAAAGTAGTAGAGCTTCCTTTTGAAGTCACAAAAAGGATAACCTTTGAAGAACAGGTCACCGACATAAACATTAATAGACTACAAGAGGTGGTAGACAAGTGACTCCACTTGGTTGTCCCAACATTGACGTCCGTCACCTAGTGAACAACTTATGTCATCACTGTTGGATCAGAAAGGCACACAACAATTAATGTTGGACAAGTTGTTAGTCAGATAAGAATCGAACGTCACATTATGATTATGACCTGGCTATCCAAGTCTTGATTATTATGTGCATGCTAATCGCACAGTCGAGATCAACATCTCTAGTGTGACTCCTTATCCGCAGACTTCAATGGCGACCGTCTGTTGTGCCTCGATTGCAATTATTGTGGTCAAGAGTAAGAAATTGGAACTTTGAGTGTTGAGAGACAACTGATTAGTTACTAGTCGGAAGCTTAACCTCCAGCTAGGTGACAACTTTTGCTAATTACAAAGGCTATGTCTCGCAAAGCAATGTTAAGCAATGTAATAGCAAGCCGTTTACCAATGCAGCTACTGCTTTGTTTTCCAAAACCTGTGCTATCAAGTCAATTCCATCTTGGATAATCCCACAGATAGTACAAAATGTTGTATCGGCTACGTAAGGAACTAGAGAAAGCATGTGCCTAGTTTCGATCAGCATCATTGTGCCCCTAGGTACCACAAACGGATTTGTTCAAGGTTCTATTGGACCAAGTGCCAGAGAATATTCAGAAATGGTTCCTTGTCTTTATAGGGATGCCCTCCATGAGGAGTAATGCTTTGCGCCCTGCGAAAATAGCCCACAAGTCCAATGCTTGTGCATAGTTAAGTTGGTGTCTAGAACTATGGTTGAAGTGTTACCAGAGAAGCATGTGAGGAAAACTCTAGCCCCATCCTCAGCTAGGGAAAGGCTGCTACTGCTATGAGAAAGGTTAGAGAGTGCAAAACACACACCTCAGCGTGTGAAGCAAAGAAAAGGGAGAACACAAAATCTATCTAGATTTTGTGGCACTAAACCGGTTATCTTCAAGCCGGCGATTAGTGACTCAAACGAAGTTGGATTGACTCCAAACTTGGTGATCTCATTCCTTGCTTAGGACCCTTAAATGTCTTAAGTTGGTTTGAGTATTGGTTGAGTAAAACATCGGATTTGAGAGATATCTTGTCGGCTCGGTTTGCTGCCATTTCAGAACAGAGCAGTTTTGGTAGATGAATTGTTTGGATGGTCAAACGGAGTCCGGTTGAGTTGAATTTTGGTGAGTAGTTAGAAGACCCATGGATCTACATGCCCACCAAAATTTGTGCATATTGAAGCAGTAGTTTGTGAAATATGAATAGAAAACAAAAGGGTACAGAATCTGCAATTTCGCTGTGACTGCGATCATCCTTTGCATTAGACGGTTGTGTTTGTAATTCATGCCAAGAAATTACAACTTTTAGGTGTATTGCTGTTAGACAACCCTCCATACCCTTGAGAAGACTAATTGCACCCCTATGTGCCTTGCTTTTGCCCTCTCAGATCAGCAATGCGTGAGCAGTCCAGGTGTTCTAGAAGTCAAATTGTGCCCTTGCAATTCGAAAGTAATTAGAAAGGTGTCAAACCATAGATTTTTGGATTATGGTTTTTGAGATATTGATGGACCTAAGAATGGAAGCCTCAACGTCAAATATAGTTTAAGCAAGCGGGTTTTGCTACGATGCAAGTCAACCCAACTTGCTGTGCAACTGCACCACGAAGGCAAATTATACTTAACCTGCTTGGTAGTAAACTAGTCCCTAGTTTTGTGATTACTTGCAACTTGTGTTGCCCTCCAAGCCTCGCTAACATCCTTCTGCATCAAGGGTTCTCCAATGCTGACATGCCTAAGGTGTCTTCCATGTGTTTTACCCAAGGGTTTGCCTCAGATACAACTCAGATAACTATTACCGTTTGGATATGAGAATTCCCTTAAATAATGGTCGTCGAAAATGCTGAGTCAACAGAGTCAGCTATCACATTCACCGCTCACTCAACAGACTCAGATAATACAGTGTCGTTATCAGAGAAAGAGCACTATATATAAGGAACATTATGTAGCTTTCCATCAGTGACATCTAAGTGATTGCACCGCTACAACCAGTTTGGATATTGGTTAACTAGCTTCTCATACCCTCAAAGGATGTTTACCCCGTCTATGATCACATCCTTTATGAGAAGTTGTGCTCAAACCACTTTAGTAGAGAACTGCTTTTCAAACCTTGGGAACAAATATAGCATCGTTGCAAGGAATATCTGTCAACAGATTGTGGGCTAGTGCAAAGTCCATAGGTCTATGTTGTATCCACTAGGGAAGTAGATGTTACAAGTATTTAGTCTACGCTTGTATCACTCTTCGTACATCGTGGACAAAGTACGCAGGACAGTACTATCTTGGATTCCTTCCAATGTAACAATGCTTTATGGACGCCAACGAAAGAAATTCTTCAGACAACAACTTACGACAAAGAGCAAGTATCAGAAAGTGTCGTGACCAAATTAGTCTCTCTGATACTCCAAAGTTAAATAGACTAATGCTATCACTGATGTTGGAAACTGGATGACAAGTTTTTCTTCCCTTAAGAGTCTTTCGCACCGAATCTCAGGACGCGATTCCTTTAAGGGGGGAGGGCTGTAACACCCCAGGTGTTTATCATCAGTTAAGCAATAGGTTTGAGCTCAAACATGACATGTCAAGTGGTAATCAAGGTGTCAAGATCAAATTTACATAATGGAGCTCCAACTTAAACTTGGGCCATGCACATTGCTTACATATGGACCCTTGTTAAGATTATGCAAGAGTAATGTTAAACATGCTTATTCCATGTACATTACATCCCCATGCATCCATCTAGACCCGTGGAAAAGTTTCATGAAGTTTGGAATCAAAAAGTCACATGAAATGATAAGTCATATCTTGGCATGAATTGCTTTATCAAGTGGATGGAAACCTATGAAGTCAACCAAACCTTGGTACCTTGCTCAAACAACTCTACTTGCACTCATGAACAAAAGTTATGAAGGGTTCATGTTGAGCAGGTGGCCAGAAAATGCTCCAATGGATCAAAAAGGATAATTTAAGCTTCATCGTGATCCTACTTTGGTCAAAGTAGAACAGTAGGTTCTATACCAGTTTTGAAGTTGCACCTTAAATAAAAGTTGAAGATTGAGTAGAGTAGAACAAACTTTGTTTTTGGAACAAGAGCCATATCAACTTGGAACTAAGTCAAACAGAGGCTCGAAAATTGAATCAGCGGCTGTTTTCAGACTTAGAATTTTTCTAAGTCTGGAATTCATCGTCGTCGCCATTGGCATTCCGCGTTCTCCAAATTTTGTTAAGCAACTTCAGTTGATCCAAATGTAAAAGTTGGAGCTTACATGATGGGGAAGAACATACCAGAAGATGGCACCAGTTGCATTTCATTTCGACCATCAATTTTGGATGTTTGTTTGTCGCTGTCAAATCACTGACACTATCAAGTTTAGTACTAATTATCTGCTAATCCAACAGCCTAATGGCTGAGCACCCTTAATCAAAATTGGAGAGCATGAGGAGTAGGTCAAACTTTGTTTTTGGCCCATTCGCTAAATCAGCCCGGAACAAGCCCAAAAACGCGCCCCACGCCAGCCACTTCCTCGCATCGACATGTGTTCGGTGAAATGTCGTCGTGGCGACCATGCAAAGGCAACCGCACGCCCACGCCAGCGCCACGCGCCTGCCTTGCCGAAGCGTGGTGGGGAGAGTCCGAGCTTCATTCACTCGCCCCCTCTGCCTCCCTTGTTGTCTCCGGCTCGCTCTCCACTCGCTCTCTCGCTCTCGCCAAGACGCGGAAGTCGCCGCCATTGTCGACAGAGCGCCTTTCGCCATGGCCGACGAGCTGGAGCTTTCCCACCGCCACTGTCCCTGGCCTCCGCGCCTTCCCAGTCCGAGCCGTGAATGCCAGAGCCCTCACCGTCGCACGACGTACCTCGGCGCCCTCCCCAGTTCCCCATCTCGACGGAGGCTGCTGCCGCACCGCCACGACCGTGGAGTGTGCGCGTGTGGCCGAGCCACCTCGGGCTACCTCCGGCTGAACCGAGCAGTCCCATGGATGCGTGTGGTCCCATCGGTGCTCGCGCCCTTCTCTCCTCGCCCGCCGCCGCCACTTTCCACGCCGAGGATGGCCGCGTGACACACTGCCGCCACGTGGCCGGGAGGCCATGGGCCACCTCGGTGGCGCTACGACCGCTTCGGGTGTGCCTCGACGCCGCGGTCCTCATCGGCCTTCCTCGCCGCCACGGCGAAGCTTCACCATCCCGAGCCGCCATCTTCCCCTGTTCTCGGTTGTGGAAGCAGAGAGGGACCTCGGGCTTGAATTAGATGAAGTTGGAGGCTGAATCTGCGAACCCGTGACTCCTGTAAATAGTGCTGACAAGGACCGGTTCGCTAGCATTTAATTTATGTTTTCTGCAGGGGACCCCGATGCAAGATTTAAATTCCTTTCTTTTGATTTTTACAGATTTCTGTGCTGAACTTTGAAAATTCATAGTAATTTGTAGAAAAATCATAAAATAGTAAATGTAGAATTTTTGGAATCCTTGTGAAATTCTCTATGCAATAGATCTATAATATTACATGTTTTACTTTAAAGTTTTAGCTGTAAAAATATATTTATGCAGCTAGGTTTGTAATGCTAGTGGTATTTGTCTTTTTTATAACTGTAGATCTAGGGCTCCAAATGAAGTGAAATTTTTGTGGCATGCTAATCATGTGATAGTTGATGTGTGGTAAAAATTTCATGAGTATTGGATGAAGTATGAGTGAGTTATTGGTTTATCTTGCTCTCACATGATTTCTTGCTTTAGCAACTTGTCTTTTTCATAGAGGTTGCTATACATATTCAAATGGAGTGAAATTTGGGCAGTAGACTATTGAGAGGATATGTGAGCCACTGTAATTTTTGTAGAATTTATTGTATACTTTTGGTATATGTTCATTAAGTCACCTTGTTATCTAAAATAAATTAAGAAATGCATTAAAAGAATTTATTTGGTCATGGACCCTAGGTTTTCTGGTGTTCTTTAGTCATGTGTGACATGTTGGTAAAGTTAGTTTTGCCCAATTATGTATTTGCAACATAAGTTAATAATTATTTTCTTGCCGATGTGGTTTATGGACAGATCTGAGAACTTAGCAAAGTTCTTCATGATAATGTGCTTTGTTGTGAAACTTGTTTATACAAAAGTTGTAGATAATTCATGTATCTAGCTACTGTTAAAATTTGGTGTCATTTGGCCAAGTAGTTTAAGAGTTACAACTGTTTAAAGTTAGAGTACAGGATTTGTTGCTCTCTGTTTTGTATGAACCAGTTTCTGTAAAGGTATAATTTCGACCTACTTAACTTGTGAATCATGCTATGATGGTTACAGATGAAATGTAGATAATTTCATAAGATTTCCAAAATGTCTTCTTGCAAGTCATTTGGATTTGTGTAACTACAGTTATGCTTCTCTGAAGTTGCAATCAGTTTTATGTCCATGTCTGGACAGGTCTGAAACATCTACATGTTTGACCTGTTAAACTTTGTAATTAGCTTTTTATGTAAACATCAATCTTGTATACAATTTCTATGGATTTTCATAAAGTCTTAGATCATCCTTGTGGGATGTTTGTAGCTTAAGTTATGTTTGAAACAAGTGACTGTTTGCTGCTGTCCAAATCTGCTTGTATCTAGAATTGTTTGCTTCTACTTGCTCTTGTTTGTATGATTGCAAATGGTTATCTTGGACACCTAGAGTTAAGGTAAAATGCCTAAAATGTTTTGCTAAATTGTGAAGTACTTGATCATGTATAGCTAGCTGGTTGTATGACATGCTTATGTGTGTATAGTGTAACATATGCTGGTTTAGTATGCTTGTTGCATTCCTTCATGTGTATTCTTTATGTTCATGCATCTGCATCTATGCATCTCATCCTAGGTACGCTAGGTACAGCACGTGGACGTGGAGCGCATGATGTGGAGATAGACGATGGTGTATGGTGGACCTATCCCGAAGGTGGAAGGACTGGACAAGTGCTAGGACGGGAGATGCTCACTTAGCGAGTGTCGTCTACCTAACACTGACTTGTGTCGGATCCCAGGCAAGCCCCGAAGCATATTAAGCCTCCTAATTTCCGAAATGCAGTTACATTATTATTATTATATATCTATATATATATATTGTTGCATTAAGTTTAGGTGTTGGATGCAAACCATTGCTGCATTGGTTACCCACCCTTGTCCAGATATTGTTACCTGAATCCTATGTAGCTCAGTTCGAGTAGTGCTTAGCCACGCTTAAACGCTGTAGAAGTCGGGTGATTTCACACCTGCGAGATATAGGAAGATACATGTGGCACGGTTGGCTATATTTGCTATCGTGGAAAAGAACCAGTCTTAATTTGAAATGAAGACCGGACGGAGGCTTGCCGGTTTTGCAAAGGACTCCGTGCTCGTGTCGCTTTAAGGACTGATTCTTGGAGCCTTTCCTGTTCATGTTGAACGCATGCCTCTCTCTTAGTTGGTCAGTCCAATGACCGACCGTGAAGCCGAGTAGCTCACCTCAGGCCGGGAGTCGATAAGTATAAAGTGCGCATCGGAAGGGAGCCGTAGGCATGAGTCCAAGGGCAAGTGATTTAAAAGTCCTGATCGTCCTGGCAGAAGGGTAATCCCTGAGAGTGCTGGCGCTGATCGAACCCGCGAATTTGGTTCCTGAGATGTTCCAAAGGTGACCCATGGCTACCCTTGCAAAGTATGCCAGGGTGAGAGTTAGGAATACCCCCTCAGCTGAGTTGTAATTCGATTCGAATCGCCATCTCTCCCGGTTAGTGAGAACTTGACGGGCTTATCTCCAATGTAGATACACTTAATATCTTAATGGTTCGGAAATGATGATATGATGATGACAACCTTATTATACCTGCTATGGTTAATATTGTTTGCTTCTAATAAGTGAGTGCTCTAGTACAGGTGCTAATTTAGTGGACAGGTAAATAATGATAAGCTTGATAATAAGTTTAAATTGGTTACTATAATCATAAACTCTTTTATGCAACTGTGTCAAGCTAGTCCACCTGAAAAGCCTTGCATGATCCTTGGTATCTTTTATTTCTGATTTTTGTCGGGTAAGTCTAGCTGAGTACCTTCTCGTCGCACTGTGGTTTATTTCCCACACGCTGCGTATGGCGCTTCTTCTTTGGTTGTCGCAAGTACTTGCCTTCTCCTCATTGGGGATGAAGACTAGACCGTTAGGCGCGGTCTCTACTAGTTCTCGTGCACTGATAATGCTTTTGTGGGACATGACTCGATCCGCAATGTATTTGAAACTATGGAGTTAAGTACTAAACTATGTTGCTTCCGCGCATTCAAACTTGGTTTGTAATATTTTATTTGAACTCTGATGGTTGTAATCCGAATGCTACTTGTGAAATGTTGTAACGAATGATGTGTTGTGTTGAATCATTACGATCTTGGTTTGTATGTCGAGAGTTGGTTGAAATCCTTCATGATTTCCGGACTACCGGGATTATGGGAGCTTAAGTACAGGAATTTGATCGCTTCGGTGATTGTTTTTGTACTTACGTTCTTATGATTTGGTCGGTTCTGTTACAACCACAATCAGCCACAACCCTAACAATGGCACCTCCGCTGGGGTGCCCAGGGACTATGCCATCGTGATCAGCCGCAACCCTGACAACGGCTTCCATGCGGGGAGCATTTCTCGCCGAAGAAAGGCCGCCATGAACGATGGCAAAACCGACGACGCTCAGCACCCTCCAGTGCACCTCCTCCTTTGACAGAGGCGGCCCCTTCCCGGCAAAGGTAGACAACACCATCTCATCTACGTTGGATGACCTCCAGCTCGACATCGCACTTCGGATTCGTGAACAGATCCATGAGTTCTCCTCCCCCTCGCATTACCCTCTCTCGCTCAGGAATCGCCGTGACATGCGAATGTGCTCGGCGAGAACAAGAAAGCAGGAGAGGTAGCGGCTTAGGAACAGGCGAAGGAATGAGATGAGAATTCCCCTCCCCCTCCCCCTCCCTATTTAAGGAAGAGGCGTGGCGGCTGAGGAAAGGCAAAAGGTTGGGACAGAAAACTCTCTCCCTTCCCCCTATTCAATGTAGATGGGAAATCGATGCCGACTGGAATCCGAGGGGACGCGCCTGAACCGACGGGATGCGCTCTAGTCAACGAGATGTCGCCTAGTCAAACAGGATGTTGCCTAGGCATGGCCCGCCACTAATGCGAGTGAAGCACGAGAATCAGGGCAGACCCGCATGCAGGTGACTCTCCGCTTCCCCAGGCAGGACCATGGAACGACCCGACAACGGAACCCCTATCTAGGGGGGCCCAATGGGCCTCCTGGGTCGATCGGATGGCCCAGGTAAAACGACGAACGAACGACCGTTGAAAGATAAGCATCTCTGTTTACTCACTTTGCGTGTTAATTTCATTACCGAGCTTCCGACCCCAGCAACGGCAGGGGCACGGACATCGCTCGGGGGCTATCGAGAGTGTCTACTTGTTTAGACATCCTCATCCCCTGACCCCTCCTTATGTTTAAAAACCAAAGACAAGGGGTGCGGGTGTAGAACTTTCAGTAGAACTGGACGAACCGCTAGACCCTACGTCCCGGCGGCTATGGTGTTTTCGTTCACCAGCATTATCGAATTCATAGTTCCCTGCACCCCAATATTTATCATCCGCCTTCTCGAGAAGGGTTCGGAGGGGCCCCCCTATAGAATCTCCCACAAGGAGAAGCTGTCGGGTCACCCAAAAATGATCAAACGGCTTGGATCGCCGCTAAGAGATAGAAACAAAAAATTGCGATGCTTGTGTAGGTCACGTCGGCCCCATCGCAAACGTCGGACTCAAACCCCACACAGACATGTCCGGTAAGAGCTTCTCATCGCTCATGCCACTGAGGTAACATTAACGACCCCCGCTTTCGCTTCAATTAAATCATACATTAATCCCATCATCCAAACATTGCATATGCAATCGCTGCATCTCAACGCTTCATGTCGCGTCAGAAAGCGGCAGTCGCCTCATTCGATATGAGCGGCACAAGACCGAGGTTCGAAGGCCGGCCCGTGAAGCGCTCGAGGCTGCCTCGCGTCAAACAGAGCCAGGGGAGAAAAACCATGATGAGCCCCAGCGGCCTTGCCCGACCCCGCTCGGAAGCGGACAAGGACATCTCAATATCTCTCGTTCAATTCTAACCTCGAGCCAAACCCATAGAATCTCCATCGAGGAGAGGCCAATGGGCCACATGAGCCTACCGAACGGCTCGGGCATCTGCCGGGAGGCGGGTTAAGAAGTAGTGGAATGCCACATGAGGGCTCTACCGACCCCGTCAGCGAATGATGGACCCGTATTCCACATGAACATACCCATTAGCGAGCTCATTAAGCGTGACACTCGAGCCATCGAGGCAAGTGTCATCAACTCAGCCCCTCCAGTTATAAAAACCGAGGATGGGGTGACGTGTGAAACACGGCTGACCCCTATTAGACCCTAAGGGGCTCGGGGGTTCGAGCCACAAGATCCAAGATCGAGAGACCAAGGTTCAAAGGCTGACCCGTTGTTGACACAAAATGTGACGCACTGTGCCGCACACACAGCAAGCCAAAAAGCGTAGCTTCAATCGGGTGCCCGGGTGCTTCGTGATCCGGAACGTGCCAGTCAGTTTGACCTGAAAGAAACTGACAAGGGATAAAACAGTTAAATGTCAAACCGGAACATGTCGGGTGAGACCGCATAGCCCAGAGTATATACGACCCCTGAAGCCACTTACAACGACATACAGCTATAGGAAGTCATGCGCCAACAAGTTTATAAATCATTCGACTAATCGTAGGATGGACATACGTAAAGATCTGATTGCGAATGCATATGCATGGAAGACATGTTTGAACAAGTGAAATTGATTATGCGTTAATGCATATCCAAGCTCGAGAATCCAAATTTAGTTGGGGTCCATGAAGAAGGAACGTGTAGATAAACACGATTAAGCCAATCTAAAACTCAAATGGCTCACGCACGACGACACCTAGTTTCGTCAAAAACTTAAACGTGATTAACATACATGAACCCACAACATGTGACAATCTAGATTAAAATAATTCAGCCATTACGAGCATGTTATCTATTTGCAAAGGTATTATGAAAGTAATGATCATTGAAGCTCGAATAAAACCATAGAAGAGGGCGAACAATATCCATCTAGATTGGGCAAAAGTGTGCTACAAATATATAAAATATTTAAAACATGCAACACAGGATAACTTGATGAATCTATTTAGATTTTGCCGTAATCTAATAGAGCCGATAACCTGTCTTGCTTCCACTAAGCATATTGAGCAAACGCTCACCGCATACGGTATCTACTCATAAACAAAGTATAAGCAAAGACTTCTTGATTGTCAAGCAAAGATCCGCCGCACGATCATTGAAAACAAACAAGACTACTTGCATCACGTCTAAATCCACCGCATGATACTAAACATGATAACAAGGTTGTCGGAACTTACGGAGGTCGACGGATCGATGACTCCTCTCAAGAACTCGACGACACGACAAAAGGACTCGAAAGTTGGCACGGGCGGTTGTATTGATTTGGTTGTGAACGCCTATTACAATGGTCGAGGGTCAATATTTATACCCTAGACGAAACACGAGTCCTAAAGACTACGATTTACAAAGGAACTCTTTAAATAAACTTGGAAACTACGATTCCTTGCCCCAAACTCTCGAGTCCTTTATTATTACAACTTTCATCTTCTCGATCAGCTTTGCTTGCCATCTTCGCTTTCCCGAATGGAGTTATCGCCTAATAACCGACCGCACAAGCATTTAGCCGACCGCTTGCGTTATTTGCGAACACTCTTCTTCCGCATGTGGGTCCACCTGTCATCTTCCGTAATTGACCAAAATCCAAAGTTAACACATGCCCCCTCAATTTCGGGATAAAAGTCGTTTTATTCTGAAATTGACCACAAGCTCTTTCATCCTCCTAGGTCATCACCGTTCAAAACCGCAAATACCGCTGCCCAAAATTTCAATCTTTCAACAAACTTCAACCTCCTCTAAATCTTCAATGGCGACCCATGATGAAATCCCAGAGGTAAACTTTATTTATATTCGCAACTTCCATCCCATCCTTCCGCTCCTCTTTTGACTTATTCCCCTCGATTTCAATCATCTTCTAAAGGAGTACAAGAGCCGATTTTGATCCTTTACGCCGCCAACCCCGACTCCTATTTCCTTGGCCCAATGGGAAACCCCGATCCTTCTCGAAATCATTGAGAAGGAAACTCAAAGAATTCCTTTCAAGTCCGGAATTACCTCACCAAACCGATGGCCAAACACGTTCAAGAATTGGCCATTCCCCCAATCACCGGATGGCGAATCGATGCAGGAGAATGTTGGAGAAGAGCAAGAGCCATCGGGACAACGGACATCGGTCATTGTCCGGAGTTATCTTTAGCGAGACACCCGTGAATGATTCCCTTCGATAGCAGCTTCTCATTTTTGGTCCGACGCTACCAATGCCTTTATCTTCGCCATGGTATTATGACCATCACTCTAGCCGACGTATACATGATGACCGGTTTTGAATGTGTCATTGCCAGTATATCCTTATAAGTACAAGAGTAAGAGTAATCAAAGAGCCGTTAGTTACGGATGTGGATGGGTCAAACATATTCGAATTACATGAATGCTTCGCGCCGTCTCGACAAAGAGTTGAAAGCTTTCATGAATATGTGGCTATGCTTGATTCATTTTTGTGGAAAATCCAATGAACCAACCCTCGAATCACATGGTAATGGTGAAGACTTAGCTGCAGCACCCAGATCCCATTAGGCAAATATCTTTTAGGGTCCGCTTATCATATGATGCATCGATCACCCTTCGATGTGCCAAGGTGGAGAAATTTCTTGTGTGAACGGCCCTGGTGGCTAATCCAAATGTGGCTCCAACTATATATGCATCGATATAACCCTGTGAGCCTCTTCAACCTAAGCTTCCCTCGCTTAACTATCTTTGAGGCAAGACAAAGAAAGGTTAAAGCTTGTCGACTTATGGGGAAGCAAAGCGAGATCTATAAGCATTGATATAGACATTGGTCACCTCTTCAAGCTATTTTTCAAAGGATTCGCAATGTGCTCTGGTTTCCTTACTGAGGAAAATGAAGATCCGACTTTGCCTCGCAAGTTTAGCTATGAAATTGGTTGTTCGGGCCAAGAATCCACGAGATTTTCAACTCCTTTATCAAACCTTGCACTTTGCCACCGAATTTCATCATGGGAGATTAGTACAATCCACCTATGAGTTCTATTATCCCAACATGGTAGCCAGACAATTAGGATGCGCCAACCGCCTCTTAAAATTCCTCTTCTCAACAATCATAAAATCAAGGGAAGCAATAATGTAAGGAATGGAAGCCAAGAAGGTCTTTGAATTAGGATGGGAATTACCAATATATGAACCATCTCCATTTGGGCTAATAGATGCTGCTCATCCCTCTTTGTCTCTTGGTGGCAAGAATGGCATGCTCATATCTTCAATATAGCAGTTCATTCTTTATGCAAAAACTTGCAACCCGATTTTGCTTCCGACAAAGAGGTAATTTCATTATGCCCATCATTTCTTATTCTTGAATCCACTTCTTATTTTAACATCCGGTTATGCACAGGATCTTGAGTTTACTTCCCCGCCAAAGCAATTCAAGACTATCCGGCTGGTCCCAAACTCCGCTCTGGGGTTTGATGCTCCAAATTTAAAGGAATTCATGAAAACTTCACGCAACTTTGGATTCAGCACCTCTAAAGGCACTCATAAGAACTCCTGTTACTTTCAGGTCTTTGCATCTTCCAGAGGAAAAGCAAAAGGAAAACACCGAAAAGTTTTCTCTTACCCAAGAAACCAAGGACCAAGAAAGCCAGATTATCCCTTAAGGCATGAACCTTCTGCTTTTCTTATCAGGTTAACCATTTCATTTGGCAATAAGCTTTGACTATCTCTACATTCATTCCTTCCACTCGCAGCCCACAAGTCGAAATTCCCATACCGGGTAATACCTCGGCATACAGTAGAACCAACCCTCAAGTCTCTCATCAAGATGAAGAAATTCATGATAGCGAAATTTCGTAGACCCATGAAGTGAAGGTTCAAAGGCTCATAAACCTGATGAGACTATAGGTAACATTGCTCAACCAATTCTCCTCTCCTTTCTCTTTAACAACATCTATCTCTTATGCTCATTATCACTT
Source organism: Miscanthus lutarioriparius (assembly GCA_904845875.1). Lineage (NCBI taxonomy): Eukaryota > Viridiplantae > Streptophyta > Magnoliopsida > Poales > Poaceae > Miscanthus > Miscanthus lutarioriparius. The sequence goes on along the minus strand of CAJGYO010000003.1, from coordinate 52,209,062 downwards.
ACTTTCTCGAAAATAGATGAGATCTTAGATGAACTGCAAGGGAAACTTCTCCCATCAATCTCGGATCCGTCTCCTCTGAACCTTCAATCAAGTCCTCCAAAGAAGCTGTGGTATAACTCATCCCGATGACCAATCAAACCCAACAGTAACGCTTGTCTCATACTATATTTTTAGCAAAATTACCCAATCGGCTAACACCTTCTTTCTTTCTCTTTGTTTAGAAGAACATCACTAAACCCGACCACCGCCACTCCTTCTCTATTGAGGACTACATTATTGAGAAAGGTGAAGAGATCACTTCTCATCAAACTTTGTCACCGGAGAATCAGCTCGGCTAAAAGAAGTGATTATTCTCTTGAATAAGGATACCATTAGTCCGGTTCAAAATGCGCACCAGATAAAAGACCTCCTTGAACTCATTGATCAAGATATCCTTCCGCTCTCAAAGCTTCCCTAGAATCTGCAATTTCATCTTGATGATCACTTTGCTATGGTGAAAAGGGCAACCAAGAACATATCTTCGAGGGCCGCTCTGCGAAGGATAGATCTTTGAAAAAACTGGAGATTAAAGATCTTCACTCTCATATCCGGACTACGAGAAATTCTTTAGCAACCTTGGAGCCTGAATCGAGATCCATGGAGGATGAAAAAATCGACTTGAAGCTCAACTAGCCGAACTCAATGCCAAAATTCAGTCTCACAGGCCCACATAGCCAATCTGCCAAGAACATAGAAGCAACTTCACTACTAAAGATAGCTTCACCATCAAAGAAGACCAGCAGATCAAAAATAAATTGTCCAAAGATCCGAGTTCAAGATGAAGATCAAAAGGTGCTAGATAATGTTAGCGAATCAGGATCGAAGCCATAGAAGCGATCAATCATCTTCCAAACCATGAGACATTGGCTTATAATAAACTTTAAGTGTGATACCCTTTTTCCTTGATTAAACAACTTTATGTCCACTTATTTTCATCCGTTCGGAAAAAAGCAATCGGCCATCTTCCCTTAAATTACTCGATTAGAATGTAGCCGATTGTCTCCATTCTTCCGATAACCGAACGAATCCAATCCAAACATCGTGAGGGTATAGCCGAACAACGTTGGCTCCAATAAATCATGGAGATATTTCAAGCGACGTTCGCTTAACTCAGACTGGCCCACCCCGATAACGGTCCATCAAAAGGAGAAAACCTACTCCGCCGCTCGATTCTCGTCCCACAACCCCGTGGAATTCGCCACGATCTTTCGCTTCGGCTTATAAATAGCCCCTCCCATTGGCCTTCATCACTATCTTTGCCTCAGCGTTCTCACATCCGTCTCTCCCACTTCCTTCGTCTCCGATTCATTCTAGAAAGAAACCCTAACCTCCGTCAAAGCAAATGACGAACAGCCAACAACTGTGGCAAGCGTCCCGCCGACGGAGAGGTCAAGGAAGCGAGCAGAGCATCATATTTGCGCCGGCGTCGTGGGTATGATTCGGTTCTTTGCCCCCTTTGTAATTTCCTCGTTCATCTCTTAATTCCGATTTCTCCCTCCCCATTCATCAGGATAAGAGTCATCAGCTCCAGTCAATACCATCTCCTCCCTCCGGTGTCGGCAGCTCAACCGGGAACTCCATCTTCCGGCTCCTCCGGGTCTTCCAGCTCCTCAAGCTCTTACCATTCCAACCCTTGGGGTTCGGCAGAGCCAGCAGATGCATACCACCCATACTCCCACGAGGAAGCGCTTAAGTTTCGCCAGGAGAGGGATGAAGCCCGGGAGGAGCTAGGCGAAGTCTCCAAGAAGTTCGGCATCGATCAAGCCGAATGGGAGGATCAGCGGAAACAATTCTGCGACGCCATCACTGGTTTGATATCTTCATTTAATTTTATCATCCTGACTTCCTTTGCTTGCCGACTCATTTTTTCTTTCATGCCCAGCTCTTTCCGCGGAAAATGACCGCTTGAAGACGGCGGCGAACAAGATTGCCGACAAGGTGAATGCTCAGGGGGAGACATCCGAGGCACGCCTTGGTGCTGTGGACGGCCGCATTGATCGTGCCGTCACCCAAGGTGTGCACCTCGGCGCTTCTCTCTGTCAAGCGGCAATGACCTCCCAAACCAACGAGGACTACTCCTCCCAAATGGATTGGCTTTGTTGGAGGACGCCTTGGGACGAAGTCGACGACATCGAGAGCGCGTCTGAGGCCTCTCTGACGATCATCATGCTTTCGCCCCCTGCCGAAATCAAAAACCTCAATCCGTCCTCAATAAGTTATTTGAGGAGTAGTTTGTATTAGGACGAACTTTTATAAATAATCTCATCCTTTGGAATGATATTTACTTCTTTGATTCTTTTCGGTAAAATCCCACTTGCGATTATCGGAAAAATGCCGAAAACAACCCAGCTTTTGGATAAACATTCTTGTGCTAGAGGCGATGCAAACGCATCGGCTATTTTGTGCTAAAAAAGCGATATAGACGATATCGGCTATTTCCAATCTCGTATCTCGATTTTTTAGGCTAAAGGCGATATGAACAATATCGGCTATTTTTAGTCATGTATCCAATCTTTTAGGCCAAAGACGCGATTTTTCCTTCATCGGGTTTTTTCCGATCTATATTTACTTAACCAACCTCAACACCGGGGTAGTATTTCTTAAGAAATCTTCCATTAATAGCTCGTAAACTCTTCTCCTAATAAAGTCTTTAATATGTATGCATTGCCAGGCACACATTCTACAATTCGGAAAGGACCTTCCCATTTTGGAGACCATTTGCGAAACGCTTATCTTTTGTCCCAACCGGCAATACAGCTTTTCCAAACCAAATCTCCTTCTGCGCGAATTGTTTCACCCTTAACCTTTTTGTTATAATACACGGCAACGCGTATTTTATTTTTTTCTCAATATTTTCCAATGCCTTGAGACGAATCAAATGTAAATCTTCCAATTCATCCATCATCGACTCTTATAATCTTCTTTTGCCAATTCTTTCACGAACACAATTCGCCTTGAATCTAACCGTAACTCCCATGGTAGTACAAAGATGATGCCCATAAACCAGTTCATAGGGAGACGCTTGAGTGGATCCATGACAAGCCATTCGGTAAGCCCACAGTGCTTCATTAAGAACCAAGTGCCATTTCCTTGGTTTTTCATCAATCTTCTTCTGGATAATTTTAATCATAATCTTATTTGATGCTTCTGCCTGACCATTAGCTTGTGCATAATAAGGAGAAGAATTATATAACTTAATCCCCATACTTTTGGCAAAGTCACAAAATTCGAAGAAATAAATTGAGTCCCCGATCGGTTGTTATAGTCCGAGGAATCCCAAATCATGAACTATATGTTCCTTAACAAAACTGATCATATTTTCTGACGTTACTTTCTTCAAAGGGATAGCCTCAACCCACTTGGTGAAATAATCCGTGGCCAAAAGTACAAATTTGTGTCCCTTACTAGAAGGAGGATTGATCTGACCAATTAAATCTATTCCCCATCCTCTGAACGGCCAAGGCTTGATTATAGGATTCATAGCAGACGCTGGAACTTTTTGAATATTGCCGAATTTCTGACAATTGTGACACCCTTTGTAATATTCAAAACAATCTTCCAACATAGTTGGCCAAAAATAACCGCCTCCTAATTATCCACTTCATCCGATAAGTCAATGATGTGCACCACACAACCCTTCGTGAACCTCATACATCACTTTCTTGGCCTCTTCCCACTCAAGCATTTGAGCAATACTCCATCGATGGACTTGTAATATAACCGATCATCAAGAAACACAAACTTGAGAGCTTTGTACCTAAGTTTTGAAAAACCCTTTGAGATGGATTTTTCAGATAATTGGTAACTTCAGTATCTCCAATCACCATCTCTCGGATCAATATTTAAAACATCTTCCTCTATAGTAAAAACTTCCCGATTCTCTCGATATCCGTAAGCGACTTGAGCTAACTTATTTGCTTCTTCATTGTACTCTCTAGGATATGATGCAAGGTTACTATCGGAAAATTCTTCAAAAGTTCTCTACACTCCTCATAATATTCTCTTAACACATTATTCTTGCATTCATATCTGACCATTCAGTTGATTAATCACCAACTCGTAATCCCCAAAGATTTCAACAAAGAACGGCCTTTACTTCTATAAGAAGTCAAGCCCTCTAAGCAATGCTTCATACTCGCTTGATTGTTAGTAACATGAAATTCAATAGGACTTTGCATACTCAAAAGTTTTTCCTTGTGGGGAAATCAAAAGAATACCAGCACCACCACCTTTGTTGCAAGATGACCCATCGAAGAACAAGGCCCAAGGCACAATGTTTATCGCCTCAACAGAAAAGATCCCGATGTTGGGTAATAAAATCAGCAATAATTTGACCCTTTACCGCCTTTTGCCGATTCATACCTCAAATTAAATTCGACAATGCTAAAATCCATTTGCCAATTCTTCCATTCAAAATCGGCATTGATAACATATGTTTGATTACATCAAAACTAGAAACCACCACACATTCGAATTCAACAAATAGTGCCGTGATTTGGTATGCAGAGTAATACACACACAAGCAAAGTTTCTCTGTGGCGAATACCTTGTTTCCGGGTCTAACAATGCTTTTCGCTAAAATAAGCTATGACTCTTTCTTTTCCTTCAAACTCTTGCATAAGGGCCGATCCTATCGTTAGGCTATCGGTCACCACATACAACTTAAAAGGCTTTTCAAGTTGTGGAGGTACCAAAGACAGTGGTGCTTTCATATATTGTTTGATCTCATCAAAAGCCTTTTGTTGTATGTCACCCCATACAAATTTTTGATCTTTCTTGAGCTTCAATAAAGGGGAAAAGGGTAAAACTCTTTCGATAAATTGGATATGAATCTTCTTACAAAGTTGATTTTGCCTAACAATGATTGCAATTACAGCGAGATTAGTTGGCGGCACAACTTTGTCTATTGCTTCCATGCTCTTTTTCCCAACTTCAATTCCTCCTTTATGAACTAAAAATCCCAAAAACTCACCAAATTAAACTCCAAAGGCACATTTGTTTGGATTCATCTTCAATCCATGCTTTCTTGTGCACTCCAGTCTTTCTTAAATCGGCTAAATGTCTTTCATGATTTCTAGATTTGACTACTACATCATCGATGTAGATTTCTACAATCTTGCCGATCAACTCGTGAAAATATAATTCATAGCTCTCTCGATAAGTTGCACCAAAGATTCTTTAACCCAAACGTCATGACTATCCATTCGAACAAACCAATATGACCGTGACATCCGAAAAGTCATTTTTCGAAATATCTTCTATTGCCATAAAAATTTGGTTATAGCCAACATTACCATCCATAAAACTAATGACTTCATAACTCACTTGCCGCATCTACCAAAGAATCGGCAATCGGCATTGGGTAACCATCCATGGAGTAGCCTTATTAAGATTTCTAAAATCTATGCAAACTCTCATTTTTCCATTTTTCTTATATACCGGTACTATATTTGAAATCCACTCTGCATACTTGCATGGCCGAATAAAGTTTGCTTCTATTAACCTTTCAACCTCCTTCTTCACATCGGCCAATACCTCCTCTTTGTATATCTTCCTTGGAGGTTGTTTATAAGGACGAAACCCAGTGTTTAATGGGTAATCGATGCTCAACAATGGAACGATCCAATCCGGGCATTTCCGTAATCCCAAGCAAAATAGCAGTCTTTAAACTCTTTCAACAAATCTATCAACTTTGACTTATATTCTGGGTCTAACTTTGCACTAATATACATCGGCCTTGGCTTAGAACCATCACCAACATTGATTTCCTCCAACTTATCAGCTGACATAAAACCACGCCCCAACTTTCCTTTGTTGCCATCGACGGGATTTCCCATTAAAATTGCTATGAGAGCCGAATTGCTTGGATCGGCTGTTGGCTTTCGCTAAAAACATTTACAGGACCTTCTTTCCACACTTTTCCAGAGAAACAATCGACGCCCTCATATTCCCAATAGGTAGATTCCGTGGCAGCAACACTTACCGAATTATCAGCATGTACAACTTCAACATCATCTCCAATCCATTGAATGAGAATTTGATGCATAGGTTGAAGGAATGCAACAATTAGCATGGATCCAATCTCTACCCAAGAGTAGACTATATGCCCCTTGCCATCAATGACAAAAAAGGTAGTAATCAGAGTTTTTGACCCAATAGTCAGCTCGACATGGATAGCACCTCGGGTATCGGAAGGATTGCCAGCAAAATCCCTAAGCACCATGTCAGTTTTCAGTAATTCTTCATTAGTCATCCCAAGTTTCCTGAAGGTAGTATAAGGCATGATATTGATAGCAGCCCCTCCATCGACAAACATCTTAGTTAAAGGCTTGCCATTGACATATCCCTTTAAATAGAGTGGCCTCAAGTGACGATTCTTGATTGGTTTATCAAAAACAACTTTCATTGTGTTAATACAAGTGAGCCATCAAATCCTCGACATTCACTTTCATCAAAATCGAGTACACCTCTTCTTGGAATTCTTGGCTTTGGGAGCTATAAACTCGATGGGAGGAAGAAAGCCATGCAAGCATTAGTCAAGGACCACATCCATCGCTTCTTTTTAGGACGCCAAATTTGCTTTGTTTCGCAACTTCTTGTTCCAACTCCCTATTCCTCAATCGTTGTACTCTTCTTTTCCTGCTTTTCCTTAGGCTCGAGGACACCACCGTCCTTTTTGCCATACGTATTTACAAAAGTCACTTCTTCATTATGCACTCTATCATGAATCCAACCTGAACTCGCAACTCTTTTCCTTTGTTTGATTCTCAAAGCCACCTATTTTTAAGCGCCCGATCATCTTCGAGAATCTTCGCTCCAAGTCTTTCATAGACGGACGGCGGTTGACTCGAGATTGCCTATACTCGAGTAATTGAGCACTACACTCCGGACAATTATTTCTTGCGAGCAACCTCAAACCTTCATTCCAACAATGCCTAAAGAACGAACAACCCCAATGAGACCGCTCCTGTTCCGTCTCCTATTCTTCTTGCTCCCTTTGGTATACTTCTTCCTCATACCTCCGGCATTCTTCCATAAACCATTGTTTCTTATAGTATTCCTTCTCTTGTTCTCTCTCCCACTTGTTTAGCAAAATACGTGATGTAACTCTGGATTTGAAGTTTGACCTTTCTCGTTCGGCTATTCTCAAACCAAACTCGATCTGTCGCAGCTCTCTCATCGGTGATTTGCCGATCCGGGTCAACAAAGACTTTCTCTCTCTTTTGCTCTATCGAAGTCAACACTTTCACCTTGCCTTTACCTTTGAGATCATTGGCGAGATACCACATTCACAGAGAAAGAAATCATATTTTGTGGAAAAGGTCGATCATCAATTTTCATCTTGCCATCAAACCTCAAATGTCCCTCTTGGATAGCTTTCGGATTCGCATTCGAACACTCGGCAATCATTAATAGAATGAGAATTAGTGTTATGAAAGCCACAATATTTTTTTGTCTTTCACTCCTTCAGGACGTAACATAGGATGTCCTTCTGGTAACTTGATGCGTCCTTCCTTTATCAACAATGCAAAAAGTCTGTCTGCCTTAGTAACATCAAAATCATAGGTTCCTTTTGTTGTTTCAACCAGCGTTGACTAACTTGAGTGGGTTCCTTGTCCCAATTTAACTCAAATTGCAGCTTATCTCATCTTCATCAATATACTCGACCGCTTCATCCGTAAAGCCCCGATACACCTCATTAGTGGCATTGTTCTTCCGAAAGCGATTATCTCTCCCTGAACCCTTGGGCTTGATTACTCATAGTCGCTAAACGTCAGTGCAAGTTGACCAAGATCATCAAACTCTAAACCGAACAACTTCTCCCTGATATTTGGCAACATTCCTACTATAGCAATTCCAGGTAGTTGATCATCTGGTAAATTTAGAGAATAACACATATTCTTGGTCTCCCTAAATCTGCGAAGATACTCCAATGGTGTTTCATTTGTTCTCATCCTCAGACTCATGAGATCAACCAATTTCTTCTCATTGGTACCCGTATAGAAATATGAATGAAACTTCGCTCTAGTTCTCGCCCACGTGCCAATGGAATGAGCCGGTAGAGACGTGAACCATGTGAAAGCCGGTCCCAGAAGAGACAAAGGAAAATATCGAATCCTCCATGCTTCATCCAAGCAGCTTCTCCAAGTCGCATTAAGTACCGACTGATGTGCTCTATGGTACTAGTATCATCTTGACCAGAAAACTTGGTCAAATCTGTTGGAGGCTTCACCCTTGGAGGCAATGCCACTCTGTTGTACCATTCTGGATAAGGAGATTTGTATGAATAGGATTGATTCTTTGGCTTCAAGCCGAACCGATTCTCGTGCATCATATCAGCCATCCTGCATCAAAACATCAATACACGGATCCTGGTTTCCTTGTACTTGCACTCCGTAAGGCAATCTCAAACACTTCTATACCTCGGGTTTGGCACACGGCATTGACAAAGACTCAGAATCAAGAAATTCTTGATATCCATCTCCATACATATTCTTCTCAGTAATCTATTTGATGCCGGAGAAACTCTATAAGTTGAAAGTGGCACTTCTCCTGTGGTACCAAATGTCATCTCGCCATAAGTGGGATGTGATTGCTTTTCAAAGGTGAGTCAATCCACCTATATTTGAAGGCGACGCTACTTCCTTTCCAACAGCTTCTCTTGATGCTTTGGAACATTGAAAAGCATCGCCCACTAAGTGGTCCAACATTTTCCTCGAAGTATTTATCAACCATTGGGCCAAAAGTACTGATCATGATTGCCCGAAAGGTATTCGTAAAAGTCGTGTGTGATGGTTTGTCATGGTTTCTCCCATAGCTTTATAAACCAGGGGCTGCCATCTTCTCGAGCATCCTCCTCTCTTGATGTAATCAGCTTTGATGCGGAAGAAGAACCCTTGGCATTGACCGCTTTTGAAATACTTTATTGCTCTTGTTTTTGAAAAAGACATCAAGCACTTCCGTTGGTATTGCTCACACGCTTGTAGCACTAAATCCTTGTAATTATCCGCAATTACGCCATGCTTACATCCGAAACATGATCATTGTTGATCTCGGATGCCATCTTGAACTAGCAGATTGTCCCACCGGCGTGCAAAAAGTGTGTTGACACAAAATGTGACGCCTTTATGCAAGCACACACAGAGTTTCGGCGTAGCTTCAATCGGTGCCCGGTGCTTCGTGATCCGGAACGCGCTGCCGGTCGGTTTGACCTGAAAGAAACCGACAAGGGATAAAATAGTTAAATGTCAAACCGAACATGTCGGTGAGACCAGATAGCTTCGTATATACGACCCCTCGCCACTTACAACGACATACACTATAGGAAGTCATGCGCCAACAAGTTTATAAATCATTCGCTAATCGTAGGATGGATGACGTAAAAGATCTGATTGCCGAATGCATATGCATGGGAAGACATGTTTGAACAAGTGAAATTGATTATGCGTTAATGCATATCCAAGCTCAAAGAATCCAAATTGAAGTTGGGGTCCATGAAGAAGGAACGTGTAGATAAACACGATTAAGCCAATCTAAAACTCAAGGCTCACGCCGCAGACGACACCTAGTTTCGTCAAAAACTTAAACGTGATTAACATACATGAACCCACAACATGTGACAATCTAGATTAAAATAATTCAGCCATTACGAGCATGTTATCTATTTGCAAAGGTATTATGAAAGTAATGATCATTGAAGCTCGAATAAAACCATAGAAGAGGGCCGAACAATATCCATCTAGATTGGGCAAAAGTGTGCTACAAATATATAAAATATTTAAAACATGCAACACAGGATAACTTGATGAATCTATTTAGATTTTGCCGTAATCTAATAGAGCCGATAACTGTCTTGCTTCCACTAAGCATATTGAGCAAACGCACGCATTTGCACGGTATCTACTCATAAACAAAGTATAAGCAAAGACTTCTTGATTGTCAAGCAAAGATCCGCCGCACGATCATTGAAAACAAACAAGACTACTTGCATCACGTCTAAATCCACCGCATGATACTAAACATGATAACAAGGTTGTCGGAACTTACGGAGGTCGACGGATCGATGACTCCTCTCGAAGAACTCGACGACACGACAAAAGGACTCGAAAGTTGGCACGGGGCCGGTTGTATTGATTTGGTTGTGAACGCCTATTACAATGGTCGAGGGTCAATATTTATACCCTAGACGAAACACGAGTCCTAAAAGACTACGATTTACAAAGGAACTCTTTAAATAAACTTGGAAACTACGATTCCTTGCCCCAAACTCTCAGAGTCCTTTATTATTACAACTTTCATCTTCTCGATCAGCTTTGCTTGCCATCTTCTGCTTTCCCGAATGGAGTTATCGCCTTCCAGAATAACCGACCGCACAAGCATTTAGCCGACCGCTTGCGTTATTTGCCGAACACTCTTCTTCCTGCATGTGGGTCCACCTGTCATCTTCCAGAATTGACCAAAATCCAGTGTTAACACCCGTAAAGAGTCCGAGGCCACCTCGTGTCAAACAAGAGCCAGGGGAGAAAACACAGATAAGCCTCAGTGGCCTGTTGCCCAACCCGCATTGAGGCAGATAGGGTTATCTCAACCTTCTAAGTTCAATCTAGCCTCTTGCCGAGCCCATAGAATCCCCATTGAGGGGGAATCTGTTGGAAGGCAGGACAAGGAGCAACGGAATGCCACCCAAGGGCTTTGCCGACCCTATCGCAAAGCAACGGGATCGAATTCCATTCGAACATCCCCGTTAGCGAGCTCATCAGGCACGCCACTCGAGCCATCGAGGCAAGTGATGCCACCCCAACCCCTCCAGTTGCAAAAAACTACGAATGAGGCTACAGTCGCAAAACGAGCCGACCCTTGACCGAATCCCTGCCACGCGCAGGGGCTCGGGGAAGGCCGGGCGAGCAATGGACCAAACGCACGGTCACAGAATGATCATTAAAATCCTAAGTAAAGGGTACGTGCGAGTACAAGAGTAAGTTCGCTACCCTCGTTTCGGTCTCCAGTAACATCCGGCCCCAGCGACCGCAAGGGGCCGGATCTCACTCGGGGGCTGGTAAAGGTAAATACCTCCTTTTCGAAATAGTTGCTGCGTCAGACCTCCTCCTTGCATTAAGAGTAGAGGCTAGGTTTGTGGGAACAGATAAACAAGCATGCCCGGTAAGACTACAAAAAGCCCACGCCCCGATGGCTATGGTAACTTTGCTCACCAGCACGACCGAAATTTCCCCCTTGCACACCTTGGGCTACCGTCTTAACAAACGGAAGGGTCCGATCGCATAAACCTTTTTTCTCAAATGCAAAAGGGAAGAAAGCAAGTCCAAACGAACGAAACAAAATTACGAAATTGTTTTTGGACGCAAAAGAACCGACACTTGTTCGTAGATTATACATAAATGTTTATCAGACTCGACCAACTAACTACCCCTCTGGGGGAGAACCATGTCTTCAATTTTGCTTGCTAGGCTTTCCGCGAGAGGAGTCACCGCCGCTTCTATTTCATCCAGCTCAGAGGGCTCATAGCCAGGCGCAAAACCTAGGCTCATTGCCCCCAGGTTGATGTTAACATCATAATGCGAGCAGGCGATGGCGAAGGCTTGGATAATCCCCAAGCGAAAAGCTTCCTTCTCTAGCTGGCGCACCCACGCTATGATATCTACGGCATGGGCCGCGAGCGAGCTAGTCCCTTCTGCCTGCACCACCCGTAGGTCATCGCAGACAACGCTAAGGCCAACCTTCAGGAGTTCGTGCTCGTCGCTCGCCGCCTAAAGAACACTCCTCGCTTCGGTGAGATCCTTGGCAAGTCCGGCAGCAGCGCCCTCGGCCTCTAGATTCTGAGCCTTCGTGGTATCGAGCTTGGCCTGGAGGGAGCTGATCCTCTGCTACACCTCGTGACGCTCTCGCACGGCCTGGTCGCGCTCCCCGTGAACTTTACCACGCTCTAGGCGAATCCTCTCTGAGGTCTGGCGTTGCTCATCTCGCTCCCCGCGTAGCTAAGCGACCGCCTCGGCATCCAGCTTCGCCCTCTGCTCTAGGGCCGTGGACCTCTCCTTGGCTCATAGCTTGAGCTCCCGCTCCTTCCCCACCTCATCCAGGAGGTCGATGATCCACTGGCGGGTCTCGACATCCCGCTGGAGTAGCTCGTCCCGCTGCTTCTGCACCCTGGTGGCCTCCTCTGCATCTTGCCATGCCCTTGCCGCTAGATCCTGGAGCATTCCCGTGGCATCCTCTGCATGCTGGCGGGACTCGGCTTCCTGCCGTCGAAGATCGTCTACGCCGTCGAAGATCGTCTGCCTCCGCCGCAAGGGGAGTCAGCTCCACCACCCTCTGGCGTAGCTGGGTGGTCACGTCCCTGTGTAGCCGTGCCTCATCGATGAGGTGGTCCCACTCTTCCTTGTGTTCATGAAGGAACCAGGATTTCTCTCGGCTGCGAGCAACAAGTGACTGAAAAATATAGGTGGTTAGAAAATAAAAGTAAATGAAGAAAGAAGAAATCGAGAGGCAAGACCAAGTAAATACCTAGCCGGCGGGAACGATGATGTCTCGAAGGGGGCCTCGGGCCTAGTTCAGATCATCCAACATGGCCGTGATCCGATTGTCGAGACTCTCCCGCTCCATGCCCTCGGTGTCATCGTCGAGGGTGAAGAGCGCCGACGACGGATCTTGTGGACTCCCGCACCGGAGCAGGGGCTCGTTCCGCACAGGCGGGCAGCTGCCCCCCGATGTCAGATCCAGGGACAACTCCCTACCGGTCCCCTTGATGGCCACTATGGTGTCCGAGGGTCCCTCGGCAACAACCCCCTCCGTCCTGCCCAGGATGGGCGTCACCTCGAGGGTTCCCGGTGGCACGGGACGCACCGCTACCTCGAGCGCCGCCACCACAGCCTTTTGCTGCGACCCATCCATCGCAGCCACCATCACCTCTACCTCCATCGACGGGACCTCATCCGGCTGCGCCACGACCACCATGGTTGACGCAACGGGTGCGGCCAACGGCTCTGCCTGCTCCGACGCTGAAGGCGGAATCACTTCTATCGCCGGTTGCGCGGCAACCTCCAAGGGCGATCCCTCGGCTGTGCCAAGTGCTTGACCCACCGAGGGCGCGGGCCCCTTCATGGGCGGAGCCAGATCGGCCAACGAGGCTGTGGCGCTGGCTCCGCTCTCGCCCAGAACGGGAGCGACGTCAGACGGTGGCTCCTGTCTTGCCTGAAGGGCGAGGGTTTTCTTGGGCGCCAGTGCTATAGGAGTGCCCTGTCGCTATAGAGGAATCGGCGCTGCAGAAGAAACAAAGGGCATGAGTCACCATGAAAAATAGGGAAAAACAAAGATAACAGAGGAATCGGCAAATTACGTTGGCGCTATTAGGCGATGTTTGGGGGACGAACCCCAAGCTCCTTGCTCCACCTCATCAGGGCAGGACTGTTTCGAGCCTACCCCCTGCTCCTAGGAAGGGGGCTCGCCTCCCTTGTCTCTGAGGGTGTGGCGGCGGTGCCACCCATCTCAGTCGATACCTCAGGCGTGGCGGCAAATCCGCCCGTCCCCATCGGCTCGTGGGGCTCGGTAGTAGAGCCGCCCCCCTCCATCAGTACCTCAGGCGTGGTGGCAGATCCACCTCCCCCCATCCACCGATCCTCTGCCGGCACCCCAGGTGTGGTGGCAGATCCACCGGCTCCGAGGACGGGCCGATGGTTTGGCCCACCTCTGCTGGCCTCACAGACTCAGTTCCCCCCATGTGGAATGGGAAGGGTCCCTGCGTGGACATTTGGGTGCCTGTCAGTGAATCCTCGCCCTCCAGGACATCCCAATCCACATCAGTGACTTCCTCGTCAAACTCATCATCGTCGTCGTCACTGCCTGTCTCCTCTCCTCGATCCTGTGCTTGCTGCTTCTGTAGCATCTTCTTCTTCTTGACCTCCCTTGTCCTCCTGTCCCACTCGGCCATGGTGCGGTTCGCTATTGCCAGGATCTGGTCCTTCAGTAGTGGAGCCAGGCTATCCCCAAAGACGAGTCTCTTCGGCTGGTCCCGCTATCTCGAGGTCAATTTCAAGGGGTTAGAAATTCAAGTGAAAAGGAGGCATGGGAAATGAGAACTTACGAAATCGATGAACCCTGATTTCGGCCGTATTAGGGATGCCTCGGCACTGGATACATGAAATCAAGGACAATGTCGGCGCTATCCTTTGAAGGCTCCATCGCCTCCTTGATCCGCTGCGCCACTTTGGTGGGGGGAGCGCTTCGTCGACGAGCGCCATCCCTTCAGGAGATGCCCTGGGCGCCATCAGGTATAGGGGAAGCGTGTGTCTCATCAGCGGCGCCACCCTCCACGTGTGGTAGGCGCCGATGATCCCCGATCCCTTCACACCCCTCTCCTTTAGAATTTGGAGGACGGCGAGATGGTCCTTGATCCTCTTCTTATCTTTGTCCGGGACGCCCCACTTCCATGACCCTAGGACCTCTTCGATGAGGCGCCTGGAGAACACCAGCAAGGGGGCGGCCACATCGTCCTTGATGTAAAACCACTGTGAATGACACCCCTTGTTGGAGGTCGATAGACGCATCAAAGGGTAGTCGTTCGCCCGGTTGTTGCGCAGATGAATGCTGGCACATCCCATCGGCATGCTCAGCTCTTGCTTCCCAACCCGCTCCTTTGATAGGTTGACAACGAAGAGATACCACCACAGATCGAAGTGGGGACTAATCTCCAGCCCGCCTAGGCCTAGGAGCTCAAAGGCTGGCCCAACAGTCTCGATGGCCGTCCCAACGAGGGATGGGCCCACGAGCAGCCATAACTTAGGAACGCAAGCCTCAAGGGAACCTCGATCCGCAAATCAGATCCCAACTGGGCTAACCCTAGTTGGATCCCCACGAACGGGATACCAGGGTCTCCTTTAAAACTATCTAGATTGACCAAAAACCAAATCTCATAGCCATACCCGTGAAGGGTCCAAAATTACCCCCCGGGCGATTCTATCTAAATCACCCGGGGCTCAGGGGCTGCACCCGATGGGTGCGCTCGCGCGCACCCTCTGGTGAATCAAAATACCCCCAAGGGATTCTATTTGAATCACCCGAGAGCTCAGGGGCTACTGTCGAGGACCTAATCCGGGGTACCAAATGAGGTGGAATTAATAACCATCGAATGTTGGCGCTTCCGGTCAGACAAGAACGCAACTACACTTCTTGCCCGAACAATGGAAGATTGGTTCTACCTCGCCTAACCCCCGAGGGCTAGACTCTGCCTCGCCCGACCCCCGAGGGCTAGACTACACCTCGCCCGACGGCTGAGGGCTAGCTCGGCCTTGCCCTATGGCTGAGGGCATGCTTCGCCTCGCTCGACGCCTGAGGGCTGGTCCCACCTCGCCCAACGTCTGAGGGCTAGCTCCGCCTCGCTCGATGGCTGAGGGCAGGCTCTGCCTTGCCCGACGCCTGAGGGCTGGCTCCACCTCGTCCGACGTCTAAGGGCTGGCTCCGCCTCGAACAACGGCCGAGGGCAGGCTCTGCCTCGCCCGATGACTACACCCTATTCCTTCATAAATATGAGCACAAGGTACGACAAGACATTTGAGTCAACGCAGTACTGAGGGCCATGCCCTGCATGCCTATAGGAAGGTACTGTTAGGATACAATGGGACGGGCGCTTTAGGCCCTTTTCGTCCTGACAGAGCCCGAACAGTGTTGTAGGCGCTGACTTTTGTCCCACAGTGTTGTGGGCGCTGCCATCAACCCTTGGACACGGATACTAACATGAGCATACGACAACCACTATGATCCAAGACAGAGCTCACATCATCTACAGTGACAGACGCATGGTCACATCCCCATCTACTCCCCGAAGGGTCACAACTCGGCTCTCTGGCATGCCACATCGTCCGTCGGTGTAGGATGGGACGCACCCACTTGCTGAAAGAGGCCAGGGCATGGCCCTATAAGGATCAACAAACATGCCCTTCCTGACAGGGTCTGCCATGTTAGTAGGGCTGGCATAGGGGAAATGGAAGACCCGGTTCCCTCGAAGGACCTTCTCAACCTTTGATTTTTCCCTCTTTCTCCCGTCTATAACCCCTGCTCCACCCTTGGTCTATAAAAGGGAGGGCAGGGTACCCCACTTGGGGACTGATCATTTTTTGGACACACAACACGCAGTCAAGCAGCAACCGAGGTCTTGGCATCCTTTTGACCCTTCCATTAGAGACTTGGGACCTGTCCCTCTCTCGACCGTTTGTACCCCCTGCTACGAACATTTTTTGGTACTAATAACACGAGCAGCAGCAGACTAGGTGTAGGGACATTCTGCCTGAACCAGTATAAACCTTGTGTCCTTTAGTACACCATCCGAGCCTAACGCGCAACAATTATAAATTTACTAGCCGGTGTTTATTCGAAACACTGACACTATTATTGTAAGAGAATTTAGCATAAGGCAAGCTCTTATCCCAACTTGTCCCATACTATAGAGCACAAGCTCTCAACATATCCTCTAAAATCTGATTTGTTCTCTCGATCTGCCCGTCTGTCTGCGGATGATACGCTGAACTAAAGTTCAACTTTGTGTCCATAGACTCTTGCAACTTCTGCCAGAAATGAGATGTGAACTGTGTACCTCTGTAAAAAACAATCTTCTTTGGTACCCCATGCAAACATACAATCCTTTCCATGTATAGCTCTGCTAACTTTGCACCTGAATAAGTAGTATTAACAGGAATAAAATGTGCCACTTTGGTCAACCGATCTACGATTACCTAGATTGAGTCATATCCCTTTTGTGTATGGGGTAAGCCCACTATAAAGTCCATTCCAACTTCCTCCTATTTCCACTCGGGTATTTTCATAGGTTTAAGTAATCCTGCTGGCCTCTGATGCTCTGCCTTTACTCTCTGCATGTATCTCATATGGCCACATATTTAGCTACATCTCTCTTTAGTCCGTACCACCAATATCTCTCTCTAAGATCAAGATACATCTTAGTACTTCCTAGGTGTATAGAATAAGCTGAGTCATGAGCTTCCCTCATGATAGACACCCTAATAGATTTCACTTCTGGCACACAAATCCTTTGTACCAAACCACACTATTCCCTGATCATCCATATGGAATTCTAGTGCTTTACCGATCACTATACGCTCAGCAATGTCCTTGATTTTCTCATCATCCAGTTGCCCCTTATGAATCTCTCGTTCTAAGGTAGGTTCCACCTCTAATTCCATACTATTAGCCACAATTCTCAAATTCAAGTGTTCAAACTCTTCACATAACTCCCTGGGTAATTGAGTTGCATAGGCCATGTTGACATAACTCTTCCTACTCAAAGCATCTGCTACTACGTTAGCTTTACCCGGATGATAGTGTATCTCCAAATCATAATCCTTGATTAACTCTAGCCATCTGCACTGCCTCAAATTCAGATATGACTATGTGAATATATACTTCAAACTCTTATGATCCGTATAAATCTCACACTTATAACCAATCAGGTAATGCCTCCAAATCTTGAGAGCATGTACTACAACTGCTAACTCTAGATCATGGGTTGGATAATTTAACTCATGTTTTCTCAGCTGTCTGGATGCATAGGCAACAACTCTACCCTCTTGCATAAGAACACAACCAAGACCTCGCCATGAGGCATCACAATAGATAGAGAAGTTTTTAGTAAGATCAGGTAAGATGAGCACTGTGGCAGAAGTCAGTCTCTTCTTCAACTCTTCAAAACTAGCCTGACACTCTTTAGACCACACAAACTTAGCATTCTTCTCCAAAAGAGCAGTCATAGGTTTTTCTCTCTTGGAAAACCCCTCGATAAATCTCCTATAATACCCAGCCATACCAAGGAAACTCCGTATCTCACTAACATCCTAAGGCGGATTCCAAATCAACACATCTCTAACTTTCTTGGGATCTACCGCTACTCCTCCATTAGAGATGATGTGGCCAAGGAAAGATACTTCTTTTAGCCAGAACTCACATTTACTAAACTTAGCATAGAGCTGATGTTCTCTAAGCTTTTATAAGACTAGGTGCAAATGATCCTCATGCTCTTCTTCATTTTTAGAGAAGACTAATATATCATCAATAAACTCAACTACAAACTTATCGAGATACTCCATGAATACTTTGTTCATCAAATACATGAAGTATGCAGGTGCATTTGTCAGACCAAAAGACATAACTGTGAACTCATATAGTCCATATCGGGTCACAAAAGTGGTTTTGGGAATGTCAGGACATCTTATTCTCAACTGATGGTATCCAGATCGGAGGTCGATCTTGGAAAACACACAAGCTCCTTTCAACTGGTCAAACAAGTCATCGATTCTAGGTAGTGGATACTTGTTCTTAATTGTTACCTCATTAAGTGATCTGTAATCTATACACATTCTTTGTGTTCCATCCTTCTTTTCTACAAACAACACTGGTGCTCCCCAAGGTGAAGAACTAGGTTGTACATAACCCTTAACTAGCAGTTCCCTTAATTGTTTCTTAAGTTTCGCTAGTTCATTCACTCCCATTCTATACGGTCTCTTAGCTATGGGTGCAGTTCCAGGTAAAAGTTTAATTATAAACTCAATATCTCGTTCAGGTGGCATACCTGGTAACTCATCGGGGAAGACATTTGGATACTCATTTACTATCCGTATATCCTCTATGGATGTTCCCTTCAATTGATTAACCCGACTGATTTCTGAAGCTGACTGTGTTGCTGCATACTCAACTTTCTCTCCAGATGGAGCGGTTAGAATCATAGAACTATTCTCACAATGTATAACTACCCTTTGTGGCCTCAACCAGTCCATACACAAGATGACATCAATTCCAGATGAGTCTATGACTACAAGGTTGGCTTGAAATTCTCCCCCCCCTTATGGTGAGACTAGCAGCTAAACACACCCAATTTGCTTTTATTTCCCCTCCGAGTGAGTTTACTAACATGGGTTTCTTCATAACACATACGGGTATGCCATGCTTCTTTATGAAAGTATATGCTATGAAAGAATACGAAGCACCAGAATCGAAAAGAACTATAGCTGAGTTTGAGTTGACCGGAAACGTACCGATCACCACATCAGGTGCCTCCTGAGCTGTCTCTACGGTCACATGATTGATCTTTCCATGGACATAATTCTATTGCACATTAGCCAACTTCTTAGGACATCTATTGGAGTAATGTCCTAGTTCACCACAGCTAAAACATTTGTTGTCATTGATAGCATTTGGCACCTTTGGTGCACCATTCTTCGGTGGAGCATTAGGAACATTGCCCTTCACAGGAACATTGTTAGCTTGCTGCTAACGCTGAACTGGTGCCCTGTACTACTGCTGCTGCAGTGCACATTGTGGCTGCTAGTTATGGTTGATCAGGCTTGTCTGACCTTGATAACGCTGCTATGGGTAAGCTTGCTGAGGAACAGTGCAGACACGAGTGTTGCTCCAGGACTGTTGCCCCTAGAATTTCCTCTTTTTGTCCTCCATTTGATGGTGCTTGTTCTCTACAACCAAGGCTTTGTCCACTAGCTACTGGAAACTAGCAAAGGTATGGGACAATAGTTGGTACTAGAGACCATCATTCAGACCTTCCATGAACAACTCCTGCCTCTTATCATCATCTTCCACTTCAGTAGGTGCGTACCGTGACAATTGTATGAATTTGTCACAATACTCAGCCACGGTCATGCCTCCCTGTTTGAGAGCAAGGAATTCCTTCTTTTCAGCTTCATCAACCCAGTAGGAGCATGGTGAGAGCGGAAAGCACTGCGAAACTCTTGCCAAGTGATGGGATTAGCTTCATTATGGCCAAAACAGAAAGAGTCCCACTAGTTGAGTGTAGCCCCCTGCAGCTGCCTAGAAGCATAGAAAACCTTCTCTCTGTCATCACATTGTGCAATCTCAAGTTGCCTCTCAACTGTACGTAACCAGTCATCAGCTTGGAGAGGGTCAGTGGAATGCTTGAAGATAGGCAGATGTCCCTTTAGAAACTCTCCCCTCTTGTGTCTAACTTGAGGGGGTGCATTCCCATTTCCATTCCCATTGTTCTGCATATTCTGAGCCATCTACTGCAGCAGTTACATTTGCATCATCACCAGTTGCTCCATAGTGATAGGGGGTGGTGGCGGCAAGTTCTCGCCCCCTTGGTTGTTCCTCCTGGTGTTCACCATCTGTAGATACATCATATAAGTCTCATATGTCCAGGATATGTGATATTTAAGAGATAACAACATGCTGAAGGTAGATGATATAGAACCAAAGTCAAGAGATATATAACGTATACAAGAAAGATAAGCAGTCTAAACTTTTCTGGCGAGTTTTTAGACAACAGTCCAGTAAAATAAACATATCTTGTTTATTGTATGAATGCAAAGTTTACATTTCTGGAAAGCTTATAAAATTCTCTATAACTTTTATTTAGAATACATTCCTAGATTCCGACGTTTAATTAGGCAAAAACAGATGACAATCAGTATTGCTCCAGATTTCTGACAGCACAGAAACATCAATCTTGCAATAGCTATATCTGACAAACCGTAACAGGTATTGAGGTGATTCTAGAGCCAAAAGAAAGATATAGAAGTCTACTCTTATCCATTAAATTTTTATGACCATTGAACATCCAGGACATGAGATATGAACTAATAAAGGTGGACTGCTCAGAATGATATAGAACGGACAACATGATAAAAAGAAACCCAACTATTTATTCATATTATCCTTAAGCCTTAGTCTTAAACTAAATGACTGTGGACATGCCCACAAATCACCACAATCATGACAAAAATCCAAATCAAACATTATCCATCATGACTATCTTCCAACCACTTAAGTGACAATTGTTCAACTATTGAAAAGAAAAGAAACTAAACACACTCTCGCACATCTATGCATCTTTATTACATATTTGTGGGAAATCCTCCTATGGGTCAATGTTGGTGCTGGTGTTGGGGTCTCCATGGCCTCCTCTGTTCCTTGGAGGCGATTCAACAATAATACTTGGTGCCTCCACATCAGGACCACCTTGCTGCTGCTTCAACATGGCATCTAGCTCATCCAAGGTCTGGTCCAAGTCAGTGTTGGTCTAAGCCAAGTTCACCAGAGTAGGCCTAAGCCTAAAGTTCTCCTCCCTAAGTGGTGCAGCGATGATACAGGTGGACTGACCGCTCCGACGGCGAGGAAGATAGCGATCCTCGTCCCATGCAATGTTGTCGAAGTGGCGGTCGCGATTGACCACCAACGCCTGCCTGGCAGCATCTCGGATGGCAGCTGCATGTGTGAGCCGTGTTGTGATAGCACGGTGGATGTAGTGCACCTGACTCCCTTCGCAGATGTACACCTCTGTCTCCTAGAAGCCGATGTAGTCAGGGTGGGTCCAATGCTCTGTCTGGTACTGCATGGTGCACTTGGTGTGGTAGCAGCGTACAAGGAAGAGAAGCTTTGGGTGGTAGTAGGCATCACCCTGCAAATCATAGTGGATCTCCACGGTCCACCCCTTAGCCAGCAGTGCGGCATGGTAGTCATCACCGTCACCTCCACCATCTCCTCCATCACCGTCACCATCACCACAATCATCACCACCATCTCCACTGTCATCACCATCATCTCCATCATCACTACCATCCCCTATCATCAAAATCAGAGTTGTCAGAAGTGAAAGGGACCGTGATGACTAAGAGGGGGGGGGGGTGAATTAGGCAACTTAAAAAAAATCTAACTCTAAACTATGGCCTCTTTTTCTACCCTTAGCAAAACCTATGCAAAAGATAAAGTATCTAAATGTGCAACTATGGTTTTGCTAGTGTGTTGCTATCTCTACCGCAAAAGGAGTAATACAATCAATGTAAGTGCAGAAGCTAAAGAGCAAGGTAGAAATATGCAAACTCCTGTCGATGACTCCGGTATTTTTACCGAGGTATCGAGAAGCGCACAAGCTTCCCCCTAGTCCTCGTTGGAGCCCTCTCGCAAGGAATCCTTCGCAAGGGCCAAGCTCCTGGTCGGGTAACTCTGTGGATAGCCTCGGGCCTTCCCCACATGCAAGTGGGTCTCCGACGTGCCTTTCGGCAAGCCTCTCCCGGATGCTCCCCGCCGTCTTCACTATCAAGCTTCCGGCCAAAACGCCGCGGGCCTTGTTCCCTCCGGTACACGGTGGCGGCCACACCACAACTGCAGTTGGTGTGATCTCGCAAGACTACAAGCCCCTCCGATGTACAACAATGGTGCTCGCAAGCACCGAGTGGTAAGAGGTATGCAAACCTCACTAAACACTAGGCCTAAACCTAGAGCAAGCGCATAAGCGGTGGTCTAATCAACCTAAGCACTTCGCAAAGCACCTATGCTAATCACCTAATGAATCACTAAGCACTATGCAAGTGGAGATCACTAAAATGGTGTATCAACACCCTTGGTATGTTTCCTCAGCTCCACTCCACTCAAATGGCTGGTTAGGGGTTGTATTTATAAGCCCCATTGAGAAAGTAGCTGTTGGAGACGAAGTCTCGCTTTTCTGCTACTGACCGGACGCTGAAATCGTCCTGACCGAACGCGTCCGGTCGTCCCGACCGTGTGAGCCACGATCAACTAATTGGACGCTGCCAGCGTCTGGTCACCTGCCAACGGACGCGTCTGGTCGCAGTTTCGCCGCTCCGGAACCTCTCCGTACTCGACCGGACTCTGCTGTCCTGCATCCGGTTGATCTGCCACCAGCGTCCAGTCTAGTGTCCGGTCGCGCCTGTTGCCGAGCCTCTTGATCGGAGCGTCCGGTCACTTTCTTCCAGCGTCCGGTCCAGCGTCCAATCACTTCTGTGAGCTTGTTTCTTCGCGATCTTGCGTACGGCTTGGTTCCTATCTTCATGCTTGGACTTTGCTTGATATCTTGGGTCTTCTCTTGTGCTCCTAGGGTCTTGCTTATAGTGTTGATCATTGGATCATCACGTCGCCTTCATCCAAGTCATGTCTTGCATCCTATTGAACTACAAAACAATCACTTGCAAGTTCATTAGTACAATTTGGTTGTGTTGGTCATCAAACACCAAAATCCAAAGTAAATGGGCCAAGGGTCCATTTTCCTTACAAGAAGCATCACCATCTTCAGGATCACCAGCTCCATCCTAACCCCCCTGTTCATCTTCCTCCATGGGCTCCTCATCAGATTCTTCTATCTCCATGAGCTCCTCAAACATGGGCCCCTCTTCTGTCTCCTCATCCATGGGTTCATCTTCCAACATTTCCTCTAGAGGTTCCTCTATGGGTAGCTCCACAGGCTGTTCCTCCCGGGTTTCCTCCGCCATGTTCCTCAATGCCTCAACTTGGTGTGGAGGAACACGTTTGCCCAGCGTGAACCTTGTCCTCCTTGTTGGCATCACAATGGTATGCTTGCGGGCTGTCAACTTGGTGCGGGCCATCTTGAAAATTGAAAAGATTGAGTATTAGAACAAGATAATTTTTTTTGCAATAGATAATAGATAGAATATAAGCAAAAAAAATTTATAGTAAATTAAAAGTAACAAAATAAAGATAATGTGATCCTAAAAATGTATATTTCTAAGTAGGTTTATCTTCCTACAGTCAGTTATAGCTTTGATACCAATTTGTCGCACCCAATTTTGCATGGCAAAATCAAGTACTCATATATGTGGGCCTAGGATGTCCAAACACACATACACCCTCAAATTGTAATAATATCAAAGTAAAGTACTTTATTACATCGCATATCTCATCATATTGTTATCAAATAGTCTTGCTCATCAGCAACATTATTACATAAAGCCAAAAACTAAGCCCAAACTGCCACAAGGACTCCAACTGGTGAACATCAATCTAGTAGTCCTGGACATCTTCCGGGAACTCCTCATATATGACATCTGTTACCCATCCGGGATTTTCATTGAATGTGAAACAAGTGTAAGTGCACCATGCTTAGCAAGTATAACAAAGGGATCTATGAGGCTCAAAGGCTTGACACGGTTTGACTGCGGTAAGCAGTTTTAGTTGGTCAAGTTTTATTAAACCTGTGTCACTACTTTAGCGAATAAACCCAACCCTAGTGGTGATAATGAATAATCAAGATTATGTCAATTCCCAACCATCCACAGTAACCACTAATCATGAAGGATCCATGCCGCTCGTATCCATGAGCCCAGCTGTTATAACAAGTTAAAGAATTCTGTAGAATTTGTACAACTTTACCCACCGAGCCATGATTCCCAATGCCAGGGTTTGCAAAGCCCACATCGCCTCTACCAAGGAAGCATGGCAGGGTTTCACTACATAACCTTTTGCTAGTCGCACTAACAAGTCATAGCTGCTAAGGTTTTAGCCGTCTAGCCATATGTAGCCCTCCTCTAGGAGTGGCACTCATGGTCGTGGCAAGGTACACATCCTTATAGGAAAAGGAACATACCAACTAGTTCCCCCCTCTCGCCCTTACGGAAAGCTACAGACGAGCTAGTACAATCTAGTTAATAGGTTAAAGTCAGAGCCATTTGACACTCAGGGTTGTACGGAACCTCCTGGGTGGCCGGTTTAGGATTAATTCCTTATGGAGAGGCACTAGAGCACTCAACCCTGTACTCTAGCCCTCTAAGAGTTGCTAAGAAGCACCATTTTTACATGTTGTGTAAACCTTTAGTCATGTTTAACATTTATTTTATGTTGAGCGCTGTAGCAACTATCCAAAATGCATCCTAAACCATAGGTAACAAGGTACAAGTAGTAATCTAGGTAAAATCCTTAAAGGCAATTCAAATTTAAACACATGCATGTATATGAATTGTAGAGTTCATAGGTACAAGGGGCCTTTGCTACATTTGCCTTCCTCAAAGCTTTCTTCTTGGTACTTCTGGTCACCCAACTGATCCTCAGCAACCTTGAACTGATCACCCTCTAAACGTGTTCCAATTCACCAATCAAGCATCCATTCCAGTCATCACATGCATACAAATATACTTCTATTAGAATAGTACAACAAATAGTAAAAACATAGACCAAAAAGCTCCTAAAACTAATCTGCGTACTGTTACGAACACATGAGCAAAATAATCATTCTTATCGGACTTAAAACATAAAAGTTATGCATAAAACAAGTTTCAGTGGCATTTCTGTGATTAATTCAAACTCAACTTTGAATTTAAACTAATTAAATCTATATTTAAATGTATTATGGATGGTGTGCACTATTATTTAGAAATATAGGGGCTAAATCCGAGGAAAACAGGACTGAAAAGAAATGATTTTGAACCACGGTTGGACTGCGGGATGATTTTGGGAAAACATAGGGGCTAAAGCACAAAAGTGCGCGGTAGTCACGGTTGAACGCGTTGCTGGCTGACTGGGTGGCCATGTGGCATGTGCTGGTTGGCTCAGTGCACCACGTGTGCATGGACACGTTGACATGGGTGCGGTGCACTGCGTCTACGATCCACGGTGGACCCGTCATGACCCCGAAGGGGTACGCTCTAATCAGAGCCATCCACTTGTGATCTAACGGTGCCAGCGCGTCAGCGCGGAGCAGTCTACAGGGGAAGAGGCTTCCGACAGTGGCGCCATGGACGCTGGTGGCCTGAGCTCCTTGGTGATCACTGGAACGACGATCCTGATCGCCCCAGACAAAACCAAGGGCACAGGAGTGACGAGCTCAACAGCGCGAGTTCGACACGGCATAAACGAAGGTGGTCCCATGGCGGTGCCATGGTCGGTGGGCAATAGACCTACCGATATGGCACTCTAGAGCACAAAACGCAAGACGAAGGGGATGGGAAGCATGTGGGGTATACCGTGAACGCGTTGAAGGGGTTCTCGTCATCCGGGAGGGCTCCAATGCGACCAATGATGTGCGTTGGCGGACTGAGGAAGAGTAAGCCACTGGTGAGCACCAAATGGTAAAATCCATGACCAAAATGAGGGGGAGAGGGCACCTACTGTTATGGTGGGGTTCGGCGGAGCTCCTAGGAACGTCCTCGATGGCAACCGAGCTTCGGAGCGGCGAGCTTGCGGGAGGGGAGTACGAGCTCGATGTTGCGAACAGAAAGGGAGAGAGGGGGGGCTTGGCCACGGGTTTTGTAGGTGAGCAGGGGTAGTAGAAGGGGAAATGGATGCGACATCAATCGCCTGGCATCACCGCGGGTTTTGAATGTCTGCCATGCTGGTTCATTGGCCCAGCGGGTGAAGCCACCAATGATGGCAGGCGCGCCATCTCTGGCCAACGAGGAAGGAAGGAGAAGGGAGCGGCAGATGTGCGGGTCCTGCGATGTAGTGAGAGTACAAGTGGAATGGCGGGTGTGCGGGTGTGGCCACCGAGTGGCCCACTGCTGGGCCGAGCGGTGCGCCGAGCTAGGCTGCGTGGGCACGCGCATGCGGTGAAGAGAAGGGCATAGGAGCGGGCTGCCGAGCAGGCCGCGTTGCTGGGCCACGCGCGTGAGACAAGAGGAGGGAAGGGGATGGGCGCGGGTCTAGGCTGCCAATGGCCCAAGGCCAGAATGGGGTGTGGGAAAAAAAAGAAAAAGAGAAGGTGGGCTGGCTCTGTTATTAGGCTAGAAAGAGAGAGTGGGAAAAAGAAAAGAAAAACCTTTTTCATTTTCTGGTTTTTACAAAGTTGCTCCAAATTCAAACTAGTTTTGAATTCAAAGCCAGTCAACTCTAACCCTACACTCAGACAAAAACCAAAATGCCTTGGCATGAATGCAGCAATCATGTTACTAATCTTATAGTAAATTTTAATTAGCCAAAAATTATTATTTAACCTAGTTTAAAATGCATAAAAATTAATTAAATGCTCAAATTTAATTACTAAATTATAATAAATTCTTAGGGTGTTACATAGAGCTTAGCCAACGTGGTTTCTACGTGTTGGCAAATGCTTTTGCCCAACTCTCCGGAAGTGGGCCCCTGCTGCCAAAGGTCGAATTCTGGAACCCTAGCACCGCATGGCCCTCTGAGATGAGGGATGCGATTGTGCTCTTCGAGAAAGAACTAGTCAGGCGTAATTGCCATACGATGACACCAGGCTCCTCTAGGTTTGTGGGGATGATGGAGTGGGATCCAGAGTCCATCTACGACCTCCTGGCGATGACCCCTGATGACATGGACTCTGAGTCTGATTCTGAAGGGAGCTACCTTCCGCTAAGAGAATGCAACATGTTGCACCTCTCGGAGGATGGGGCGGCACCGACAGAGGACGCAGAGGATGACGCCTATCCGATTCCACACATCCCTAGAGAATAGGTAGAGTATGACCAGGAGTGCTTGGAATGAGCCATGGCCTGTGAAGCTGATTAGGCCAACGAACGCCGCGACGACGGATGCCCTAGCCCACAACACCTTGATACTAAGGGCGCGTGGGCACGGGCATGCCATGTGTATGATCAAATCCAACAAGGCAAGAGGGAGATGCCCATCTTCCCTCGACTCAGCCAGAATGTCATGGCAGTAGCTATGATCATGCGGATGGCCCCTGATCCCTCGACCGGCGAGGGAAAGTGCATCCATCATGAGCTACGAGACCTGCTGGAAACGGCGGTGGTGCAGCAGGCTCAAAATTCCATGGAGAGGTGACATCCTAAGGCCAGCCTCATGCACAGCACCTCAGCGTGTGGCGCCTCCAAGGGGCACCATGCACCGAGCATGCTCTGGTCGGGCGACGGTGGAGCGACGCACAGGCAGGAACCTTCCCTAGAGCGTAGCCGCTACATCGAGAAGCATAATGCCTGTCCAACTCAAGGCACTAGGCACCCGGGGCCAAACCTGGTGGGCAAGGATTAGTTGAATAGCGACCCAGACAAATCATGGCCGATACCCCAGGATCTAGGACACTCGACGTAGCCCAAGTCCGGATGCCTACGACCCGCAGGTGTTCGGAAAAAGGATTCGGCAGACGCTGTTCCTGGCCCATTTCCGCGCGCTGTCGAACATCGTCAAGTACTCCAGGGACACCAACCCCGCCATGTGGCTAGAAGACTTCTACCTCGCCTGTCGAGCAAGCGGGGTGGATGACAATCTCTTCATCATCCAATACTTGCCCCTCTACCTCGCAGAAAGCGCCCGAGCATGGCTCGAGCATCTCCCCACGGACAACATCCACTCATGGGCAGACTTCAAGTGCATCTTTGTAGGGAACTTTTAGGGCAGGTACGTGCACCCTAGAAATTCCTAGGATCTCAATCCCTACAAACAAAAAGCAGGAGAGACTCTACGCGAGTACATCCGCCGCTTTTCCAAGCAGTGCAATGAGCTTCCCGATATCGTGGATGTAGACAAAATCGGAGCGTTCATCTCTGGCATGGCCAACAAAGCACTCGTCCATGAGCTCGGACGCTACAAAGCGCGGACGATGCGGGAGTTTCTCGACCTCATTATAAGACATGCCTTCGGCGAGGGGGCCATCCGTGCAATCTTCTGCAAGTACAAGGGTAAGGCTCAAGCCGAACCTACGGATGAGGCTAAGGACCGCAATCGATGGGGAAAGGGTAAGAAGGACCGCTGGAGGTGCTGTGACAGCAAGTTTGTCACAGCGGTCAATAGGGTCCACATGCAGAGGACTGGCAAGCTCAACAATTTTAGCTTCAACACGATAGTCAAGATGCCATGCCACAACCATGGCCACCCTGTCAAACACACCCTCGATGTGGGGGCTACGACCCCGGATACCCATGGCGGACCACATGGGTTGCACCCCTAGGGGTGGCCTAGCCCACAAGACGAAGCCTTGTAGGGCACGACGTTGCTCGGCGTCTCCCATAAGACACTAGGAAGATATCCTGAAGATACTATAAGATCTATTAGGATACATATGATCCCATGATTCCTGTAATATGTTATTACTTTCTGGTTATCTCTCAGATCTAACTGACTTGTAACCCTGCCTCCCGGACTATATAAGGTGGGCAGGGACCCCCTCCAAACTCACGCCATATCATACGATAGCCAATACAATCCAATAGACCACAGGAGTAGGGTATTATGTCATACTGACGGCCTGAACCTGTCTAACTCGTGTGTCTCTATTGCCTTCTTGTTCTTGATTACACGCCTCTCTGTCGATCAATCTACCTTCGTGGGATACCCCTCGGAGAACTGCCGACGATATTCTATCGACAGTTGGCACGCCATGTAGGGGTGTGCGTGCTATTTCTATATCGAACAAGATGGTACGTTCTATAGGCTCTTTGTCCCTCCCACAGCCCAGCTAGATCTTCATGGTCGGATCGATCTCGTGGATCATCAACGCTGACGGAGTCAGAGAGCTCATCGAGCCGGTACATATCAATTCTACGCCGATCACCCCAACACCTGCAACTGTAGATCTGATCTTGGAACCGCCTCTGAGGTCGCCTTCATCGACAACTCACCACCTGCTTCCTGGCTAGTAGAGGAGGTAGATCAACAATGATGATCTAATCGCATCCATCGATCAGGTTGGTCAGAAGCTCGTTGATTGCCTCTCCATCGCCGAATCAGCTTTGGACACTCCTTCAACGCTGACCACCCTTCAGTCCAGATCTATTGGAGGCTGCTCGGCAAACTCCAGGGGTTACGGCCCTACCCTTCGGGCTCACCAACATCGCTGCCACCTACCAAGATGCCCTAAGGGGCAAATTCGACGACCAGGTTGGAGTTGTCCATCCTCTCACCGACCAGATCACTGACCAGCTCCCACTGGCTATCAACATGCTACATGTTGGTCGATGCCCCAGAGCGTCCCTCTAGACCATCTTGGAGGAGAATTTAAACTCCGAGTCCTAGGGCTCTATGGAGACTCTCGCCGAAACCACCACCGAGCAACTTCCTCTCCCTTCTTTCTGTGGGGGCGTAATCTTCAATGTCAGCGTCAATAGCCCCCCACGGGAAGGGTAGACCGAGGAGGACCACACCACCCATGTCAATAGGAACGTCAACCATGCGCAGCGTCGAGCAAACGAGGCTGCCCTTGCGATGGCTGAGGCTCAGCTTGACTCGCAAGGAAGGCCACTCCAACGCAACCTCGACGACGAGTTTGTCCACGTTGATGGCCATGATGTCTACAAGACTCCAAGCGCCAACTTGGTTGTGGCCGCCAATGAGCTCGCTAGGCTCTCACAAACACCGGAGGTCGCCTAGGTCGCCGCCATGCTTAAAGCAACACACTGCCAGGTCAACAAGATCCACTAGGATGAGAGACCTTCATACTCCACAAGCTCAATTCGCCGATCAGCCATGATGAGATCTGATCGCCACCCGAGTCGTTTCACCGACCAGCACCACAATGATAGACAACCTCTCCAGGGGGAGCTAGGGTCAACCGCATCGAACATCACCGCCAACATGACTAGGAGGTCGACCAGGACACCCGAGTGTACCTCAACAATATCTGAGATACACGACGACGTATCGATGAGCGCCGCTTTGGTCGCCATGAAGAAGAAATACGCCACCGCCAAGAGCACGAGCATGAGTACGGTAACTCAGACTCAGCTCTCGAGCCACTCAACACCGGCAACGCTGTAGATCCTAATGCCGACCACAACCCCGAAGGGCCCCCAGCATTCATGAGGGCACTCCGAACACTCTAGTGGCCCTGTGGTTTCAAAATCACCGGGGTCGAGCCCTACGAGGGAAGGATGAACCCCACACAGTGGCTATTGGCTTACGCCACTGCTATGCGCACCACCGGAGGAGATACCAGTGTCATGGTGAATTATCTTCCCATCATGCTCACGCCAACTGCCATGAACTGGTTCACAAGCCTTGCCCGAGACTCCATCGAATCTTGGGAAGAGCTAAAAAAAGTCTTCACCGACAACTATATGGCTATGTGTACTCGGTCGAGCACCCAACATGATCTGAACCACATCTACCAGAAGTCATCCAAGCTCCTCCATAGCTACATCAGATGCTTTTCTGAGATGAGGAATTTTATTCCCAACATCACGGAAGCTAAGGTCATCACCGCCTTCATCCGAGGACTCCATCACCATGAGCTTCGCTCCAAGTTCAACCACAAGCCACCCACAGGGATTGGCGAGATGATCATGACCGCCAACCAGTACGCTGATGCCGAGGAAGCCGAGGTGCGCTTCAATGAGGATGCGGGCACGCATCACCCAACTCACCACAGCGATGATCGCCCCGATGACCGGCGCCACAATGACCACCGCTACGACGACCGCAGTCATCATCGAGATAGTGGCCATGATCGGCTAGAGGGCTCTAAGTCTAGTCAATATCGTTGCCGCCGACCAGACCATATCATCACCGCTATTGACGAGCCCCGAGCCAAGCGCAACTACGACGAGTAGTATAAGAAGATCCTCGACGGCCCATGCCCTCTCCATAAGAACGCCAAGCATAAGATGAAGGATTGCCTCGGCTTGGCTAAGGAATTCTAGGCCAAAAAGCCAAATGACTGACAACAATGACAAGATGGTCGCCACCATCTTCGGGGGCCTCACCTCCACCAAGAGCAGAGGAGAATAGAAGCTCGCCGCCCGTTGGGTGCTCGCCGTCACTATGGAAGATGGTGCCGCCAACCCCTGCTATCGCCCTTGGTCTAAAGTCCCCATCACCTTCAGTAGGGCCGACCAGTGGGCGGATATCCCTTACACAGGGTGTTTCCCCCTCGTCCTCGATGCAACCGTCCAGAAAGTGCTTTTTAGAAAAGTGCTCATCGACGGTGGGAGCGCTCTGAAGCTCCTCTTCGCCGAAGCCCTAAAGGAGTTGGGCCTCGGGATAACAGATCTCACACCCTTAGACTCCTCCTTCTGGGGTGTGGTACCTGGTAGGGCATCCAATCCGCTTGGAGAGATCACCCTACCAGTACAGTTTGACATGTCAAGCAACTACCGCATCGAGCACATCAACTTCAACGTCGCCGACTCCAACACCGCCTATCACGCCATACATGGTCGGCCAGCTCTAGCCAAGTTAATGGTTGTACCGCACTACGCTTATCTGGTGCTGAAGATGCCTTTGCCTGTAGGAGTCCTGGCCCTACGGGCCAACCTCTCCATCGCCTATGCCTACGAGATAGAGAGTCTTGCCCTCGCCGAAGCTACCAACCTCTCCATCTAGATGGCCAGTGTGGTCACCGACGCTAAGACGGTGCCCATCGACGATCTGGAGATCCCATCGCTGGAACCTCCTCGCGCCTCCGCCAAGTCCAAAGAAACCAAGGAAGTCGGCCTCAGCCTCGACGACCCCTCCAAGACCATGAAGATTGGGGCTCACCTCGACCCCAAATAGGAAAGCGTGCTCATCTCCTTCCTACGTGCCAATGCCGACGTGTTTGCTTGGAAACCTGCAGACATGCCGGGGGTACCACGGGAGAAGATCGAGCACTCCTTGAATGTCACGCCGACCGCCAAACCGATCAAGCAGAAACTCCGATGATTCACGCCAGACAAGAAGGAGGCTATTAGGGTAGAAATAAAATAGCTCCTAGCTACCGGATTCAAAAAAGAAGTGTATCATCCTAAGTGGTTAGCAAACCCTGTTCTCATTCAAAAAATGAATAAAGAATGGAGAATGTGCATTGATTACACTAATCTTGACAAACACTACCCTAAATACCCCTTTGGTCTGCCTCGAATAGATGAGGTTGTAGACTCCACCACCGGCTGCGAACTGCTCTCCTTCCTCGACTATTACTCCGGCTATCACCAGATTTCCCTCAAGGAAGAAGACCAGATCAAGACGTCGTTCATCACGCCTTTTGGTGAGTACTACTATACCACCATGTCCTTCGAACTCAAGAACGCTGGGGTGACCTACCAAAGGGCAATCTAGATGTGCCTCAATCAATAGATTGGCCACAACGTCGAAGCTTACATCAACGATGTGGTCGTCAAGTCCAAGACCACCGATAATCTCATCACTGACCTCGAAGAAACGTTCGCCAACCTGAAAAGGTACTGATGGAAGCTGAACCCTTCAAAGTGCATCTTTGGAGTTCCGTCCGGTATACTCCTGGGCTACATCGTCAGTGCATGTGGCATCGAACCCAACCCCGACAAGGTCTCCACCATCACCAACATGAAACGGCCAACATGCGTCAAGGATATACAGAAGCCTACAGGTTGCATGGCTGCTCTCAGCGGCTTTATATCAAGCCTCGACGAAAAGGGACTACCTTTTTTCAAACTCCTCAAGGCCTCCGAGCACTTTTCCTGGTCGGAGGAGGCAGATACAGCTTTTGAGCAGCTCAAGTTGTTTTTAACAAAGCCTCCGATTATGACGGCGCCTTGACCAGATGAAACTCTACTGATCTACATCGCCACCACTTCTCACGTCATTAGCACAGCTATCATCATCGAACGCGAGGAGGCCAGGCATGCCTATAAGGTGCAATGTCCAGTTTACTTCATCAGTGAGGTCCTTAATGAGCCCAAAACTCATTATCCTCAGGTCCAAAAGCTGTTATACAGCATCCTAATCACATCACGCAAGCTCTGCCATTACTTTGAATATTACAAGATTGTCGTGGTCACTGAGTTCCCTCTGGGGTACATTCTCCACAACAAAGAGGCCAATGGCCGCATCATCAAGTGGGCTATCGAGCTCGGCACTTACTCCATCGAATTTAGAAGCACGCCTACCATCAAGTCACAGGCGCTCGCTGACTTCGTCGCTGAGTGGACCGAGATGCAAGAGCCAATCGCCGCTACTTGCCCTGAGCACTGGGAGATGTACTTCAATAGTGCCTTCAACATCAATGGTGCTGGCGTGGGCATTCTGTTCATTACGCTGACCAAGGATAAGCTCCGATACGTTCTTCGAATACATTTTCCGGCCTCCAACAACGCCGCCGAATACGAAGCGTGTCTCCACGGACTCCATATAGCCGTTGAGCTCGGCGTCAAATGCCTCATGGTATACGGGGACTCTGAGCTGGTCATCAACCAGCTCAACAAAGACTGGTCCTGCTCTAGTGAAAAGATGGATGCATATTGCACCGAAATCAGAATGCTTGAAGGGAAGTTCTACGGTATCGAGTAGCACCACGTGGTATGAGATCAAAATCAGCTCACCGACCACCTATCCAAGTTAGGCTCCTCTCGAGCCATGATTCCACCTAGGGTCTTCGCTCAAGATCTTTTGGCGCCATCCATGAAGGAAGAGAAGGAAGTTTAAGAGATTCCCCCCGCCGAGCAGCTGGTACTTAAGG
The DNA here is from genome assembly GCA_904845875.1 of Miscanthus lutarioriparius. NCBI lineage: Eukaryota > Viridiplantae > Streptophyta > Magnoliopsida > Poales > Poaceae > Miscanthus > Miscanthus lutarioriparius. The sequence goes on along the minus strand of CAJGYO010000003.1, from coordinate 52,174,909 downwards.
TACCTTCATCGATTGCCGATTGGAGGGAACAGTTCATCAAGTACCTCACCAGCACCGAAGTACCTGCCGACAAGACTGAAACCAAACACCTAATCTGTCGAAGCAAGCATTACGTGCTGGTGGATGACAACTTGATGAGGAAAAGTGCCAAGGAAGGGATACTGTAGAAATGCATCACCCAAGAAGAGGGAGTGAAACTACTTCTCAAAATTCACTTTGGTTCCTACGACAACCACGTGGCCTCGAGAAACCTGGTCGGCAAAGCTTTTCGAGCTAGTTTTTACTGGCCCACGACCATCTCTGATGCAGAAGACCTCGTCCGACGTTGTGAAGGATGTCAATTTTTCGCCAAGCAAATACATGTGCTGGCACAAGAACGGCAGACCATCCCAGCTTCCTAGCCCTTCGCATGCTGGGGACTGGACATGATCGAGCCTTTCAAACCAGCGCCAGGTGGTTTTCGGTATGTGTATGTCGCCATCGACAAGTTCTCCAAGTGGATCGAGTATAAACCGCTTGTCTCGGCTACTGCAAAGAAAGCAGTCGAGCTCTTCGAAGATATCATCCACAGATTTGGTCTCCCGAATAGCATTATCACCGACCTTGGAACCACATTTACAGGTCATCATTTTTGGGACTTCTGCAAAGACCGATGCATCTTCGTTAAATATGTCTCTGTTGCCCATCCCAGAGCCAACTGCCAGGTCGAACGGGTGAACGGCATGATCCTTGATGCCCTCAAAAAGAGGCTATATTAGATAGAAGAAAAGCATCCGGGCAGATGGCTCAAAGAGCTACCAGTTGTGGTCTGGAGACTGCGCACTCAAGCTAGTCGCAGCACCGGTGTGTCTCCATATTTCTTGGTCTATGGCTCAGAAGCCATACTACCAACGGATATTGCCTTCCAAGCACCTAGGGTGGAACATTATGATGAAGAGCAAGCCACAACTATTCGGACAGAGGACGTCGATAGGGCTGAGGAAGAACGCCTAATCACCTATGTCCGCATAGCCAAATATCTAGAAGGCTTGTGGAGATACTACAATCGTAACATCAAAGGTCATTCATTTGCTGTCGGTGACCTCGTTCTCCGTAGAAAGCAAAAAACCAAAGGGATGCACAAGCTCTCCTCCCCTTGGGAAGGGCCTTACGTCATCAAAGAGGTTATCCGACCAGGGTCTTATCACCAACGTGACTTGGACGGAATCGATATCCCTAATTCATGGCACATCGAGCACCTTATACGTTTCTATCCTTGAAATGCTCTAGATATGTATTCTCCACTCCATGATGAATAAAGTTTTGGTCGCCATAATTTGTCTCCATTATTTCTCCATTACGATTTAATCTCCAATTACGGTCGCCGAGCTCTAAGCTACTCCTTAACGAACTCCAGTACGAGATCACCATAACTGCTCCGTCATGTTTCTCCATATCTCCAACATGTGATCGCCATAAAACACTCCGCCATGTTTCTCCATATCTCCAAAATGTTTCACCGACCACCAAGCAGCACACGTTCTGTTCTATGCTCTATGGAGAAGACCCAGTCTCCGATCTCTCCCTTCACATGCTATGGGCCCCGTGCTATGCATTATGGGTGGTTGGCTGTGGTTCCTTGGTCACGCCTATTCCTCCTACACGTGCACGGGCTCCGCGCTCGACGTTATGGACTATGGGCTAGCCAAGGCCGAGAGCTCAGTGAGGAACTAACTGCTCGGACGCCACTTATACTACATTTATCTCCAAGTTATTTTGTGAACCATCGAGCAACACACGTTCTGCTCTATTCTCTATGGAGAAGACCCAGTCTCTGATCTCTCCCTACACATGCTACGGGCTCCGCGCTCTGCGTTATGGGTGGTCGGCTGTGGTTCATTGGTCATGCCTATTCCTCCTACACATGCACGGGCTCCGCACTCGATGTCATGGACTATGGGCTAGCTAAGGCCAAAGAGTTTAGTAACGAACTAACTACTCGGACGCTACTTATACTACGTATAATTGCGTTAGGGTTAATACTACAACGATTTTTTCACCGCAATACCAGCAAACTGCATAAACATGCACATATCAACATTTATACATATACATAAATGTCTGTATGCGCCCTTGTGTGTTTTAACTACTCTATTCAGTTATTACAGCATGTTCTCCGAGCAGATTATTGGGCTTCATCATCACCGTCCGTCTTGCTGAACAGGTCGAAGTTGCCGGCCAGCTTCTTCACCGCGTCTTCCACCTCATCCTCTAGCTGCTGGTACTCTGCCTTGCCCATCCCTCTGGTGAATCCAGCCCCTATTGCCTGAAGGTCAATGGCTGGGTAGCGGGACTGGACCACCGCAAGGGCGTGAGTAACGGCGATAACAATGGCGTCACAGTTGATGGTGTCCGAACGCGGCCTTGCACCTCTCGATGATGGTGTCCGGACGTGGCGGCCTGCCGTCGGGATGAGGAGCTGCCTCTAGGTCGACGCAGTCGAGCACTAGTTTTACTCTGGCGACTATGGCGTCGAACTTATTCCTTTGGGTCCTAACCTCCTACTCCAGCACATCAAACTATGCCTTGACCCTCCGATGGTAGTCTACAAGCATTACAAGGTTCCATGAAGCAAGGAAACTATTTCAACCGTAACTTCGACCAGGAAGTACTCACCCTTCAGCTCCTCGGCCAGTTTGTCTGCTCACCCTAACTCCTTCGCCTTCTCCTCTCAGAGTTGCTCAACGTTTTGGCACAGCTGGCCAAGCTCTGCATCTTGCTCTACAAGCACAACGGTCATCAGCAATAATAATACTTTAGCAACGCCAAGTAGTTTCACCGATCCACCATACCTTTCTTCTGCTCGGAGACTTTCCGTAGCTGCTCGGACTTGGTCTTCAACTGCTCGAAAGCACCCATCAACTGCTCAGAGACAATGGCCAGCTGCTCGGACTTGCCCTACAGCTGCTCGGACGCGGTCGCTAGCTGCTCGAATAGGATGCCCTTCTGGTATTCTAGGTCCCGTGCGTTGGACTCAGCAAGGTCTCACTCACACTGGGCTCACTGGATGTTCTTCTCCATAAGGTTCATCACCTCCTTGAGCTTTTCATTCTCCTCTGTGAGGGGCTCCATCCTCTTGATCAACTGGTGGCACTACTCGGCAGTCTGAGTTATCCCTTGGAAATGCACAATGATAATGACGAACTCCAATCTCCAATGTCAAAGACGAGTACTCCAGATGTAGAACTGACCTTGATTTGTTTCATCACTCCGGCAAGGGCAGACTCCAATCTCCTGAGCTCCCTGGTGGTGTCCTCCTCCTCAACAACCACCACCTCATCACTATGCTTGTGGAGGATTTGGACAGCTTGGGGTCGAGGTTCCTCATGTTCGATCTCTTCCACCTCGTCCTCCTCCACCATAGCTAGAGGCACCACCGGGGGGCTCCGTGGTTGGACAGCGTGTCCGACCATGCCCTTCGACGCCTCAGGGAGCGTTGTCTGCTCCTCGGGCACTAAGGTTTCTCTGCTCTGGCTTCCGGCGTGGCGTCGGTGACTCCGGCCTCCGCTCCTAAAGACCCGGTGGCTTCTGCCAATGCCCCAGGCATCGCCGCCGACTTGGCCACCATCGACGCCAATTGTTCGCCGCCACCAAGTCCACCAGTAGGGGCGGTTGACTCCTCCACCGGCTGCCGAGCACCCGGGGACTCCAGGACAGGAGCCGCCGGCATTACCTCCGCCTCGGGACCAGCCCTCTGCTGCTCGTCAGTCTAGAAGGGTGGGGTCAGATCCTTCACACGCCTCGCGCTGCATCGGATCAGCTTGTCAGTCACCAAAAGAGATAAGGATACAACAACAAAATAACTCCAAGGCAAGGATACTTACGTGTCGGCCTGCCGGTACACTTTCCTGAACTGGCGCTGCCTACCTGAGCCCCTATCCATGGCCTTGGGGTCGATTCTTGCGCTTTGCGGTGGAGGTCTCATGGTCTCCACTGTCGGCCTCTCCTCCGCCCGCCGCTCTGGGACTCTCCTCGCCTACTGCGTGGGGACTAGTGTCGCCTACTGCTCGGGGACTTCCTCCCCTCCTCTCGATTGCTCCTCCACGTGCGTGTTGCGTGGAGGTGCCACTGGCACTTTGTCGTCATCCGACCACTCGGACATCGCAGTGCTCCATGTCTGAGTGGTCTGGTCACCGCCAAGCGCGATGCCACTCGGCTTGAGGGGAGCGGCACCCGCTGTCTTTCTCTTCTTCTGGGCTGGCTCGTCTACCACTGCCCACTTCCCCTGAACTTTCTCTGACACCGGGGATGGGCTCTCCGTCCGACCAGCGTCCGCGCCTCCAGCTCCAACGAGACGCTGATGGCTCCCTCCTCAGGTTGTGTTGGTGGTCGGGCATCTACTGTAACACCTCTGGTGTTTTAAACACTAAAATATGCCATGTCATCATATGCATTGCACATCATTCATGTTATAGTCAAAACTTTGATATGCATTCAGTAAAACAAGTTTATTTTTATGATTATATGTGTTGACTTATATAGGATGATTCAAGTTCAAAACCTTTGTATTGAATTGGAATTCCGAAACCCTAATTTCCAGCATTTAATTCTACCCTGGAAAACCTAATTCAAAATCTAAGCACATTTTGGGGTTGAGCCTAAAAGAAAAAGTGTAGAGCTTGTCAATGTGTACAAAGTTGGTTTTTAGAGTTTTCAAAGTTGTTATTTAAAATTTGAAGTATTTTGAAAGGGGATAAATTCTTAAAGTGTCCCTTTTTGACTTTAAACTTGCATTTTTAAATGTAGAAATAATTTGAGTATGGTTATTAAAGCAAAGTTGTAGAACTTTTGAATTTGGAGCAACTTTTATTTTTGGAGATTTTTGAGTTACCATACAAATTTGAGAGTAATTTGAAAAATGAAGTGAGTGGCAATTTGGTAAATACCTTGAATAGTGCAAGCAGGCAGACACTCACCGTCGGCGAGCTTCCACCGGCTTCTACGCGCGCCCTCGGGTGGCACCTCCAGCTTTGACGTGTCCACGCTGCCGTTGTGTGTCAAGCGCACCTCTCACCGCCGCTCTTCGCTCGTCGATAAGTCTGCAAGTGCCCTTCCGTCGTTCTCTCCTTCCTCTGTTTCCCGTCAACGTCATCCTGCTCCGTCGAGCTCACACTAGAGCCACAACACCCTCCCAGCCTCGGCCGAGCATGTCACCATGATCGCCATCACCTAGCGCCTCCATAACACTCACTTTCATAGCTTTGTTCCCTCTGGTTTGCCCGGCGTAACCTCGTCTTCTCCAACTTCGGCGAGGAGCCGCCGTGATCCATTCCATCATGGACAGGGAGTTTGGGTGGGCTTCTTGCTTCATCCTTTGTTGTTTTATGATCTTCATTATGTCATGATGTACATGTGCTTGATCGTTGATCATTTGGTCAATTGCTTTCCTCATAACGGAGCTTCACCGTGAGTTCACGCCGCCGCTTTCGTCTCCAACGCCGACGACATAGCTCCGCCTCACATTAGCCATCGTTTTCATGTGCATCAGCTTTCGGGGTGAGCCACTGATCGTGTTTGAGTGCTCTATTTTACCTCTACCACACTGTAGCCATGGGACCATGGGACGCCGGTGAGTTTTGCTCCGCTGTGCCACTGTGCGCGTCATTGCTTGCATTAGGGAGTGTTGTTGGCTCAATTAGCTGCTCGGTTAGGTTCGTTAGGAGGTGTTAAGTATGCCGGAGACCTTAGTATTGCCGGTGAAGTCATAGAACGCCATCGCCGTCTCAGCGGGACACTACCATGCCACCATCGTCGCCGGCGAGGTCACTACAGCCACCTAGATGCTCAACCAATACCTTTAATTGATGCGCAGCGCTGAGGAGGTCGTGTTGGTGCACTCCATACCACCGGAGACCTCACCGTCGGTGAGTAATCGCTGGTCAGAGGGCTTCGCCACCGTGGTCAGTGCGGGCTGACTGATGGGATCACCCTGTCAGTGGCTGTATAATTGAAAATGATTTTTTCTATTTGCAGAAATGGTTAAATAGTGCTGTGATTTGTTTATTTTGTGTAGAAATAAATAGAGCTCCAAAAATTATGAATTTTTTTTTTGTGTGACCTCTCTGAGATGTGAACTTTTTAGGAAAAATATTATATGTTACTTTTCAGTATATTTTGAATGTGATAAAAATTGCTCAAAGTAATTAATAAATGGGATTCCATGATTTTTCTAGGCTTAAATAATTATCCAAAAATTATGAAAAATGTTTTTACACTTAGTTATCATGTGATGAGCCTTCACAAAAATTTTGAGCTCATTTGGAAAAAGTAGATTTATTTCATAATTCTGAATTAGTTGTTTAATTAATAAAACAAATAGTAAACCTTAATGACTTAGGTTTTGTTTGAATTTGGGATTGAGTGATGACCTTGGGTCATTAGTATAAAATGATCCTTGGCACTTTAAGTAAGTGTTTGAGTTTATGATCAAGTTGTGATTAAGAAATGTTAATTAGTATAACCCCATTAAGGTTTAGTTAGTTTTTGGCTTGTAACTATACCGCGAAGGGAAGTTGTTTTCAAGTTATTAACTTTTGCATCAATCGTCAAGCATCGTGTTTTATATCTCACATCATATTAAACATGGCATTATTACCACGTGTAGTGAACGAAAGTGAGAACGTGGTAGTCAATCAAGTTGTTGAGGAAGTCAACCCATCGGTTGAGGTCGGGTTTGATATCTGTGGAACATCTCCGGATCCTGACTATTCTGACAATCAAGGCAGGCCCCGGATGCATTTAAACCTACCTTGTGTTTTACAAATTTATATCACTTTTGTTATTAAATATTGCATTAAGTGATTAGGAGTTGAGTGGAAACCTAATTGGTGCATTACTAACCTTGTTTTCCATATCAACCTTGTTACCAGCTTCAATTCAAGAATGCCAATTTATGCTTAGCCATGCTTAGACCGATGAAAGTCGGGTGATTACCTATCACCTACGAGATATAAATGGATTTTTGGACACGATTGGTTCTTTATGTTATCATGAGATATAAACATGTGGAGTAATAAATCTAGACCGGGCGGACTCGGTGTATGAGAGCCACAAGACATGGATGTCTTGTGAGCGGGTTCTTTCCGCCTACGCCGATTAAGAACCGTCCGTTGTTGAATTGAATGAGGTGAGACTTTGTAGTACTGGCCACATACTCCGGTAACCCTTAACTCGGCTATTCTTTTACGAGAATGGCTACTCACGCACTGGGAGTGGAGAGATGGAGAGAGTAGCGTGTACCCACGTGGCAATGGGCTAGATTGGTGGAGTACTATGCTCTCGGGTGGCACGGACCCGTTCTTGTTTTAGAAGATCTGAGGGTAGGTTGATATATATTGGTCAGGGACCTGCATATGTCGTGTGGTTGGGAATCCCCAGCTGGGTTTTAATCGGTTTGAATCGTTGTTGCTCCTCGGTTATGGAGACTCAACTCACTGTTCTTCATCGTAGTTAACAAATGGAACTTGAGTAAGATTTGAGAAAGAGTTTGATATGAAGTTCATGATCTCAATATGGATCATGTCAGCTTTATATATGATCTGTATGAAGAGTTACATGTTGAAAGAAAGAATCTTGTTAGAGAGCTTTTACACAAAAGAACTTTAATTCTTGCTAAAGCCTTACCTTGAATCCCCGAGCCTACATTCCCGAGTCTTCTCTGTTGTTACTTCGGTTAAGTCTTGTTGAGTACTTTTGTACTCAGGGTTCTTTAACCCTTGTTGCAGGTGAGTCTCATGGGTAGGTCTGCTTTGGATCGTGCTGCATGACAGTTTTTCAAATGGATGATTATAAGTAAATATGTGGCCCTTGGGCAGGGCACTTTCATTGTGTGTTTTGTTTTATGTTACTAAAGCTACTCCACTACTATGGTTTGTAATAATAATTGTACTTAGTTTGTAAGACTTGAAACAATGGTTTTGTAACTAAGTATTGTAAGACTTCCGTTATGTCACTCTGATGTAAATTATTAAATTAAATGTTGTAATACTACAATGACTCTGTAATGGATCCTGCTCGGAAGAAATCGTGGATGATTCGGGTTTCTCGAGGACACCCGACAGGCTTCTTAAGTTATCGGGAACATGTGCATAGTCATCAGAAGTCAATGGACAATGACAGATGCATGTGGGCACTATAATTTAGGAGGTTCTGCCACATCTACTACCTATGGCCAATCGCCCCTCGGCACGCCCAACAAGTACACCTCTCTTTCCTGTGAATGGATCTTCACATAAGTGAATCAATCCACTGCTCGGCAACGACAAAAGATAAAAAGTATCAGGAACAAACAATTGAGGTATTTACTTGAGGAGGTGGATTCTTGTAGTTAAAGGGCCTCGTCATCCCTGACACATTGAACGAGGCAAATGGAGCGAATAGGTCTGCGACTTGCTCTTGCACATCGTCCCTCGATAGCATCTTTGTCCTCTCCTAGGTGTCGTCCATGTCGCCCTTGAAGTCAAAGCCCGCGTGGGCCCTCTTCTTGTAGGGCTAGACGTGGCGCACTATGAAGCTCGCCACCACCAGTCCACCGTTGGTTCTCACGCCCTTTATTAAGTCAAGGAGCTCCCTCACTTGCTCCATATCAGTACTGCTTGGTCTCTCCGACCAGCTTTTCTGGCTCTCTAGGATGTGGTTGATGTTGCAGCGAATGGTGGGGTGGCTCTACTTCATGTAGAACCACCTAGCGTTCCACCCCTTCAGCGATGTATTTAGCTGCATAGTAAGGTACTCGCCCGCCATTCCATCGCGCAGCTAAAGATATACGCCACCGACCACCTTGAAACCACCGCCACCCTTCTTCTTCAGCCAGAACAGGTGACGGAAGAGGTTGAAGTGGGGAAGGATTCCAAGACATGCCTCATAGAAATGGATGAAGATAGATATGTGCAATATGGTGTTTGGGTCAAGGTTGCACAGACTGACACTCTAGAACTCCAACAAATTCCTCAAGAACAGATGAACAGGAAAACCTAATACATGCCAAAAGTAGTCCTCAAACACTACAGCTTTGTCAGTATGAGGCATTGGGAAGGGCTCACCGAGGGCCAGCCACCATACGGTGTTGACGTGGTCAAGAAGAACGCCCACCTCCACCAATCTGTTGAGCTCCGCCTCCCCTGTGTGCGACGATACCCACTCTTCATCACGCCTGGCTTCAGCACTCGCCTTCTTTAGGCTCACCTTCTTTGGGTTCATAGCTCCCCTCTTCGGCGCCATTTCTTAGATTTGGATTGGGCTTGGTGGCGGAAGCGCGTGCGGCTACAAATCTAGAAGCATGAGGGTTGAGGAGGAAGATGAAATGGCAAAGTGGCAAAGGTGGGAGCCTAGGGTGCGGCGGTGCAGTTATAAAGCACTCCCCCCACCCTTTCGCATTCGAGGGTTTTTGGGAAACCGCTCCCACGATTGGCACCTCTCTAAATTCTCCGCAATATCAAGCTGGGCCGTTACCTGGGCTTTCGCGCGACCACGACATGTATTGCCCGTTTATCTCCGTAATTTGTTACGGCTCGCCGAATACTCGCCGACTTCTCCGACAACCGTTATGGCTCAGTAATTACTACTGTATAGCCATTACTCCGGTATTTTCTCTGTGATTTGTTTTCTCCAAGATTTCCTCTTGTGGCTCGGGGACTGCGTCAACAGTACATTTTGGTTCCTCACCGCATTGGGGATTTTCTTGTGTTGACCACTATTTCTAACCCTGGCACCACGTGACCACGTCACCTACTATCAGGCTTAGGGACTAAGTGGGCACACTTCACCTTGCGGTGAATGTGCTTTTTTCTCATTTTGGGGCTACGCCCGGGGACTGGTCGCCTGCTCGGCTAGACTTCTACTTTTCTTCTACTTTGGACCCTGGCACCACATGACTACGTCACCTACTTTCAGGCTCAGGGACTAAGTGGGCACACTTCACCTCGTGGTGAGTGTGTTTGCTTTATTCTAGAAGACTCCGCGCCTCTTGAAGCTGACGAAGACTATCTCCCTTTCTCGTGGTTGGACTCTAAGTGGGCACACTTGGTCCACTGTGAAGAAATTTTCGATTCTGAACTTGAGCTCCTTACACCCTTATGGAAAGCCTGTTTACACCAGAATTTGGAGGGGGAATCTCTAAAGCTTGAGAGCTCCCAAAATCATGTCAGCAAGGAATCAATTACGTATGAATCGGAACAAGCTGATTCGGATGCAGCACTAGAATCGACTTTCTTCAGATAGCGCCAGCGGATAACGACAGAAGCTATGATCGGCGCTGGGACGAGACATGCTGGACTCTACATAAAGGGAAAGATTAGAGTCCAAGTTATCTTAAATCAGGAATGTTTTCATTTTTATGACAAAGATTGTAACGAATCGTGCTCGAGTAGGATTCATGTCTAGACTCCAGGTATAAATATCAAACCCCGGCTATTGTAAAAAAAGAATCAATCAATCAAATACAAGTCAATTTACTTTTTCAGCTCCGGCCACCCCTTAGGAGTAGGAGTAGGAGTAGAGTAGATCTCGGTGAGTTCTTCAGCAAGTACGGCTGCATCGATCCGGTCGACCTCCACTGCTTGTCTGTAAGTACCGTCATGGTTTATACCTCTGTTCGTATGGCTGCATCAATCCGGTCAACCGCCACTACGACTCTGGTATAGGCTAGTTATCGACTCTTACCTAGTTCAAGTATGGCCTGTGTGATTCTGCCTCACACCCCACTGCTTGAACTAGATCAAGGTCAAGTTATCGGCTCTACCTTTGAATGACAGTCTTTGGTAGATTCATTAAGTTATCGATATTGCTTATTGCTTTCAATGTTTATCTAATTACAGCAATATCACTCCGCCCGATTGAGATTGAACTGGATCGGCTTTATATCTTATTTAACCCATCATTTGCTAATCTAAAACTGATATAATCTACATCTTAAACGATGAGTTATGTTTTTATCGATTGTTTTATATCAATCTTAATCGTGCATAGTGTGCGGTTAAGGCATGTTCGATCTTAAGTAGATCTATTGGTTAGCAATAACCGTTCCATGGTCCGTTATGACGGCCTATGGGATTTTGCCTCTCACCCCCACTGTTAGCACCATCGAGTGGGGATCGTTAGTTGATAGACCCGTTTCTGAGAAGGCATGACCTTAACTGTGCGCTATGCCTAAATTGGTTGTTTAGCCGATATCGAGCGCTCTCACGAACAGATCGAATTACGAGACCATTGAATTAGAGATAAGTTGAAAGATATGTTAGCCCCATGATCTTGTTATTGTATTACGGCCTACATGATTCTGTCTCATGCCCCACTGATATTAGTAATGAGTTAGGGTCGTCGAGTCTATTGTTGTTTCTACGTCCTGCATGATTCTGCCTCAAGCCCCACTGGTCATGGTGATAGATGAGATGTAACATGTTCATTAGATTTATCTTTATTAGATGGTTAAGTGGTGTTGAATTGTTTCTTTACATAAACAGGAGTTTGGTTACTTGTAATTATTGGCTCAGTATAAACCGACCATCATCGATATCTTATTGCCATTGATTAATGTTTGCTTAAATGATATCTATTCTGAATGATAACCGATTCTTCTTACACAACCCCATAAGCTTCAACCGATTTATTCTTATGAATATGCTGGAATCGACTATTTAGTCGATCTCCTCTCATATCGGCTCTTAGAGCCGCACATTCGTGACTATCTAGCAACACCGGCATATTCCGCCCTTAATTACTGATAAACTTTCTCTCCTTGTCAATTGTAGGGTCAAATTGACTGGCACGTCTTGGGAGGATTGCGCAGGATCGACCACCCTTACGCTGAAGCTAGGCGGATCTGCTCCATCGAGCTGACCCTTCCGGCTTGTTGCGTGTGTCCTCGGCACAGGACAAAATTCTATGTCGACACACGTTTCTGGCACGCTCAGTGGGACCCCACAATCGTCATGGTGGTTCACAACAATGACAACATCCTTATGGTACATTATGAAGACCTACCTAATGAAGATAAGGGTACCATCAACAAAGCTACAAAAGAATTTCAGAAGAAGTGTTTGTTGTCCTACACCAAAACACGTGACAGCACAATTATTCAGAAATTTCCACTACCAAGAGTTCTACTACACGGACAGACAGATACAGTCGAAGCTGAAGACAGGCGTTTCCTTGCGGAAGCCATAGACAAATCTATTCGTGATGCCCTGTCAAGCCGCAATGAAGCTTTCGCTGATGCATTTCACAATGCCATGAAAGAGGAGATTCATAGAATTCCAGTTAGTCAGGTTGGATCGACTTGTTACAACATTCCAGATCTGTTGACCCAAGGGACTAATCAAGTCAGCACCAGCCATCAAGAAGCAGCACCAGCTGGTAATGGTGACGTCTAGGTACTTCAAGGTTCATCTGAACAAACTCTAGGTACTACTATGAATCAGATACAGTATAATCCTAGACCGTCAACACAGCATGTGCAACAGTCGATGGGGCAGAGTTAGAACCAGATGATCAATTTTGGCACATTAGGCCACATACCATCGTCGGCTCAAAAAATAGCACCATCGATTCAAAGGATCCATAGAGATATATATCCTTTTGTCTACAATCATAGACTTCAAGCAGCAAGCCAGTAGAGGACCCAACAGATTGAGATTCCACAAGGGTATCACTATGGCACAGATTATAACACTCTCCACATGATACTAAATCTAGGGTATCAAGGCACATGAGATTTCAATCCATAGATGGGTCAGCAAATACCGAGGAATCCAAATCTGCAAGCTGACGAGTTGCTGCTGAAGGTTACCGTGATGATGAAGAATCAGTTCAGCCTGAAACCAAAAGGGCTGACCTTTTTGTACAAACGCTCATATCCAGAGTGGTATGATTTGGTCACTCTTCCTACAAATTACAGGCTCCCAGAGTTTGCCAAGTTCACTGGTCAAGACAGTACAAGCACAATAGAGCATGTCAGTCGGTATCTTACACAATTGGGTGAAGCATCGGTTGAGGATGCCCATCGAGTTCGTTTCTTCTCCTTATCCCTGTCAGGGCCAGCCTTCACTTGGTTTTCGTCACTACCAGTCAACTCCATTGCCAATTGGGCTGACTTAGAGAAGAAGTTTCATACATATTTCTACACTGGGACTGGGGAAAAGAAGATAGCCGATTTGACAACCATGAGACAGAGGACTAACAAATTGGGCACTGAGTTTCTTCAAAGATTCCAAGAGACTAGGAACTTATGCTTCTCATTGAGCTTGGCAGATGATTAGTTAGCTGCTTTAGCCGTCCAGGGAATGCTGCCATTGTGGAAAGAAAAGTTGCTAGGGCAAGAGTTTGATAACTTGGGTCAGTTGGCTCAATGAGTAGCAGCGCTCAATAGCCAATTCCAGAGTATGTGCAGAGATACCCGATTCCAGAAGAGTACCACCGTAGCCAAAGTTTATTATCCATACTCAGTCGATGATGGCTATGAGGATGAAGAAGAGGAGGTTGCTGCAGCTGAATGGAATTGGGGCAAGAAGACAGTGATGGTGCCAAATCCTTGGGGAAGAGGAGTCGACGAGAGCTATGATTTTGATGTCATAAAATCAGACAAGCTCTTTGACTTCTTACCTGAGAAGGGCCAGATCAAATTGTCGGACAATCATGTTATGTTGCCCCCTGAACAATTAAAGAATAAGAAGTTCTACAAGTTTCATAATGCTACTTCTCATTCCATCAATGAATGCAGAATTTTTCGGCAGCACATATAGAGAGCTATTCAACAAGGAAGGCTCAAGTTTGATATGCCTCGGAAGATGAAAGTTGATGATAATCCTTTTCTAGGAGATCAAAATATGGTTGATGTCGGGCTATTCAAAGGAAAAACTAAGGTTCCAACATCGGCCAAATCAAGAGAAGCTGGAACAGTTGATCCCAAGATGCAAATATCGGTCGATGAATACAGAGAGATCAGAAAACGTCGTGATCAGCAAAAGAGCCGATATGAACAGGGGGAAGCATCAAATGATGGGGCGACAAAGCCATGAGTTACATCTCGAATCTTGTTGAATAAGTGGTAGTGGCAGAAGGAAAAGGATTATCAGCGATGGTTAGAGGATCAAGAATACCAGCGTCAACTGGAAGAAGAAAGGTATGAAAGGAAACAAGCCGAATCGCACTAGAATTGTCCTTTCTTTAGATATTGCTGGAACGAAGGTTTGAAATTGCCTACCAGACATAACTGTCCAGAATGCAGCAATCAATATTGGGAGTTTAGGCAATCTCAAATCAACCACCGGTCTATCCATGCCCAAGATGCATATCATCATAATAATATGGATCGGCGCTTAAAAAATAAAAGTATTCATGATCGGCTAGGAAAAAGAGTTGTTGACCAAGACTGAGTTGATCATGAAGAAGGAAGCGACCAAAGGGAGCATGTCTGGTAGGAAGGCCAATGCTGCCCCAGAGGATTGACAAGAAGCCAAAAGAGAAGGGTGCAGTGCCTAAGGAATAAAGAGTTGGAATAGGCTCAAGTATCCAGTAAACCTCAAGTATGGCGTGCCAAGCAAATAGCCGATAGAAAGCAACCATCGGCTAATATCCAAATGGCTTTTTTATTGCCATCAGAGTTCAGAGCTCCGGCAAATCAAGAAGTTTATTCGGATTTCGATGAATCAGGGTATGAAGAGATAGTTGCCAAGTTGACGGTCGTGCAGCAAGCAATATTTGACAGACCAGTCAAGCATCGGCACTTGAAAGCGTTATGTATGAAAGGTCTTGTTGATGGAAAGCCGATAAGCAAGATATTGGTAGACGGGGGGTGCTTCTGTCAATCTTATGCCTTACACTACTTTTCGTAAGCTTGGAAAAGGACCAAAAGATCTGTTGGAGACCGGCATGATGCTTAGGGACTTCGGAGGTAACACGTCTAAGACCCGGGGGGCAATAAACATCGAACTAACAATTGGAAGCAAGACTCTGCTCACCACATTCTTCGTCATCGATGGAAAAGGATCGTACAGTCTACTCCTCGGTCATGATTGGCTTCATGCGAATTGTTGTATACCATCGACCATGCATCAGTGTTTGATTCAATGGCATGGAGATGATGTCGAATTGGTTCACGCCGATGAATTCATGAGCATTGCAACAGCCGATCTAGTCTTTTGGGAACTAGGAGATTTCGAATGTTTCTCTGGCAAGACATGGGAAGGAGGCTTCATTAAAATCAGCAATGAAAGCCAACAACCGATGCAAGCGATCATCTCTGAGAGTTTGTTTTAGTAGAAAAGTCACAGCTTCACGTCGGCCGTTGGATCAAAGGAAAATGAGTATTAAGCCTTGGAGATGGGTTTAGGCCGACGCATGTGAAGGCTAAGTTAAAATGTAAATGCGATTCAAAGTTAATGGATTTCTTAAGAGAAGTTCTATTTCGCTTAATAGGATGCTTGACCTGGGTGGTTACTCATCTGACCTTTTATATTGAAAGTTCTACGGGACGTTATCCTAGCGTCTGATCAACACTTGGTAGCCAATTCATTCTTGGCTCTAATAGCCGATACTAGGAGGGTATCGCCTCTAGTTCAAAAAGTAAACATCTTCAAATATAGTAATAGCAGATATGATATGTATCGCCTATAGAGCAAAAAACAAAAGAGCAAGAAACATTCATAGTCACACACGAAGGCGTTGCATTGAAACACAATCATAAAGGAATAGGAGTCTTCATTCATTGGTTTATCCTAAATGCAAACTAATCAAAGACCTTGCTCACCACATCCTGAGCGGGTGTAATGTCCACGATGGCCTCTGCCGCTGCGGTGAAATCTTCTATCAGATCTTCATGTCCCTCAGGGTCATCGTCGGTCGGGATGCCAACCTCCATGGTATGGAGATCATGCCCGGTTTGGACCTGCGCCGCAGTTAGCGCCACCACCGCACCATGACGAACGCCATGGAGAGCAATCTCTTGGATGTGGGCCAAAATGTCTTGGAGACGAACGTCAATGGGGGACCCCCTTGCATTGACGGCGTCCGCGGCCGCATTCGCCGCCGATTGAAGAGATTCCAGTTGCACCGTTTGAGCTGGCAATTGCAGAAGAATATCAATACAAAGGCAACAGAAACCAGGATCGAAACATTCATGAAGCTCATCCTACCTGCTACCACGGCGTTAGACTTAGCCAGCCGCGCTCGAACGGCGTTGGTCTCCTCCTCCGCCGCATTAAGAGCAGCCTGGAGGACTCCTAGATGAATCTCCAGCTGGCCATTGTTCAAAATCGCCTTGGAATAGTGGTCCTTGGCCACCCTCCATTCTCGGAAGAAGCGCCAGGCATCATCACCATCGTACGAGTTGGAAGAACCCGACGATGAAGCCGGCACGGAAGATGCAGCGTCAGCGGGATTGTCAGTCCTAGAAAAAAGGGTGAAGGCTGTCATTCACAATGAGCTTATAGGCAAGTCAGAACAGGCCATCATCATGAACAAGGGTTGCCAATCTTACCTTATGCGTCGGGGACGCTGGTTCATCGGCATGTCTTCTGCCGGGATTTCCTCTACCGCGCGCTTGCCTTGATTACCTTCGCCAGCCATGAGGAACGAGTGAATCTACAGAAAAGAGGAGTGGAACTGCTGCAAGGTTTTGGCAGACGGAAGAAAGTGAAGGAACGGTTGCAGATAGAGAGGCGTTTGAAGCCGAAACCCTTGGTTGGTATTTGAAGACATGAAGCGAAGAGGCGGACGCCTCGGGACGCACAAAAGGCAATTGCAATTAATAGAAGGCGAAACGCCACTCTACAAATGTCAAAGATAATACGACACCATATAACTGAGGATAGGAGATCGAAGGGCACTCTTGACAAAAAGCTATGTTTTCAGACTTAAGTGGGATTGAGAACGGGAGTCTGGAATCAGTTATTTACAGAAGAATCGGCTCTTTAGCCGAAGCGGATGTAATCAGTCGACTGTATTGGTTCTTTAAGCCTCCCACCTGTTCGAATGCCCCTTGGTCAAAAGGGGTTCGCGGTCAAACAAACTCCTCTGAGCCTGCTTCACCCTCAGGACCTGATCTTCAAAAAATATAAAAGGGAGACAAAACTCTAGAGAAGGCTGAAAATAGGTTGCCCGTGATGACCAAGAGCAAAGGAGCTAATGTGATAACCTTATGAGCTCATGCATGGACACAATGCAGTCTTTCTTTGGGAAGTTCAAACTGGATCAAGGCATGTCGCGTTGCACAACGATTTATCAGGCCGAAGTCTACCAGAATTTTGGGATGGATGATTTTAATGACTTGAGTTGCCTTCGGCTGGATGCTCTTGAAAAACATTGAAGCCAATAAACTGAGGATTGTGAAGTATTATGATTAAAAGGTCAAGATCAAGCAATTTTCTGAAGGAGACTTAGCCTGAAAATAAAATCACCAATCAGGGCGGAGAATAGCAAGTTCGGTGGAAAGTCACCCAACTGGGAAGGGCCTTATTGGATCAAATGTTATGCGCCTGGTGATACTTGTATTTTGGGGATACTGAGAAGAGAAGGAAAATTTGGTAGAGCAATCAAATGGGAAATATTTGAAGGAATATTACCCGAGCATTTGGATTGATACTTAACAACCGATTTGCTCAGCCATCAGTTTTAGTAGCCGATGCTGGAAGGGTATCGTTGCTAGCGAAAAAGTAAACCCAAAGGGGTGAAAGCCGGTACAATACGTATCGATCATGCCGATAGAGTGATGCATACAATGTGCAGTACAAAACGAAGGAGAAATCACTCAAGATGAAGAAATTGTTTACTAAATACCGCCTATTACAAGTTATGGGCCAGAAAATACTTTGCCTACTATGTCATTGGCCAGGGTATTGAAGGCCATAGAGTCAGCGGCGCTAAGGAAATCTTTAGTCAGACGCTCATGATCCCCAGGGTACACCGTATCTGGGAAACCATGAGGAAGAAGCCAAAGATTGTGGCCAGAATGTGCCTATGCGGCAACCAACGCCGTGGCAGCACCATGACAAACGCCATGAAGAGCGACCTCCCTGACGCGATTTGGGATGTCATACTGACGAACTCTTGGGACGGCACCTCTGGCATTAACAAATCCTGCCGCGTACTCCGCAGCTAGTTGAAGGCTCTCCTATTGGGTGGACAAATCTGAAAGGTTCAAGAGAGAGATGATCAGAATCCTGAAGGTGAAATTAAAAGGAAACAAAGGTTATGATATCTCACCCGTAATTCTAGCCTCGGCTTTGGCCAATTTGTCATCCACTGAATCAGCCATGGGAGGCGATCGACATCGAGCCATGGCCAGGGTTGATTCCATGAGAGAAAGACATTCGGCAAGACCCTAGCCATGATTGTCGATGGTGGCAAGCAAGTCAACATTGCCAACCCACCGCCTCGGGTAGCAAGGAAGCTGGTGATAAACTGTCGACAAGGAAGACCCCAGAGGCCGAACGGAGTCAGCCCTATAACCTGAGGCAGTGGGCGCATCACGGGCTGCACCCTCTTGATGATGAAGGCGCTGACGCGATGATGCAGATCCATCGGGAGCCCCTCAGTAGACCTTTTGCTATTCTCCATGATCTCAAGCTTACAGAAAAAACAAGGACTACACTGAGGGTGCCAAGGGATTGAGACGAAAGCGGGTTGTTGCTCGACCCTCAGTCGTAGCCCGTATATATAGCCCAGGGAGACAAAATCAGTTCCGCCAGAGGTAAGGAATTGAAATCAGAGATAGAAACGGATCGACACTCCAGCAATTCAGGGGACGGATAATGGAGATGTAACAGATTTGGACTTCTCTCTTCCCTAAGTTACGAAGCATCATGGGACGGATACAAAGAATTTGCATGGATTAGAGATCAACCCACCAAGGCTTCTTTTGGATTGAAGGGAGTCCAGATCCCCACAACGCTGAAGATCATCATAAACCAAGTTACGTCAGCCCATTAATAAGATTATGCCAAAGGATGGGGAAAGCCGCCTGACTAGCAAATGCCCAGCTGATTTCTCTGTGACTGGGAAACCGCTGGAAAGAAGCTTGTGGTTTTCTCGATAGGCATTTGATGGAACAAATAAGGGAAAGGTGTCCACACACTCTAGCCCTTGCAAACACTAGAATAGCTCTATGAGCCTGGTGAGAAGACGCAGGCGATATCACAAGACTTCTTCTAGCCACAGCAGTTGATTCTTTTGCTCGACAAGGTGCTAGAATGAGCGACACAATCACCCTATGCACAAGAATTCTTCTAACCGCTCAAGATCTTTATTGCAAAGAGATAGGCCATGCAGGATCTAGCAGAGTTGGGAGCACTCGAAAAGACAGATGGAAGAGAAACATGGCTAAAGTAGTGAGTTGCTCTCGCTAAGGTCGGATAAGTGTTTTATAGCCAGCCCGGGAAGATAAATCCAAATGCCCGTGAAACAGTGGTGCTCTTGCAAAAGTTTTGAGGCATAGGCTCATGAATGGATGCAAGCAGCGATGAACGGTGGACCCTAGATCAAGGTTCTCTACCCATGACTGTGGACCAATCAGGGATGCAGACAGGATAATTTTGGAATAAAATTACTTTTATCCCAAAATTGGGGGGCATGTGTTTACACCGGAATTTGGAGGGGGGATCTCTGAAGCTTGAGAGCTCCCAAAATCATGTCAGCAAGGAATCAATTACGTGTGAATTGGAACAAGCTAATTTGGATGCAGCACTAGAATCGGCTGTCTTCAGATAGCGCCAGCGGATAACAACAGAAGCTATGATCGGCGCTGGGACGAGACATGCTGGAGTCTACAAAAAAAGAAAGATTAGAGTCCAAGTTATCTTAAATTAGGAATGTTTTCATTTTTATGCCAAAGATTATAACGAATCGTGCTCGAGTAGGATTCATGTCTGGACTCCGGGTATAAATATCAAACCCCGGCTATTGTAAAAAAAGGAATCAATCAATCAAATACAAGTCAATTTACTTTTTTGGCTCTGGCCACCCCTTAGGAGTAGGAGTAGAGTAGATCTCAGTGAGTTCTTCAGCAAATGTGGCTGCATCGATCCGGTTGACCTCGACTGCTTATCTGTAAGTACTGTCATGGTTTATACCTCTGTTCGTATGGCTGCATTGATCTGGTATAGGCTAGTTATCGACTCTTGCCTAGTTCAAGTATGGCCTGTGTGATTCTACCTCACACCCCACTGCTTGAACTAGATCAAGGTCAAGTTATCGGCTCTACCTTTGAATGGTAGTCTTTGGTAGATTCATTAAGTTACCGATATTGCTTATTGCTTTCATTGTTTATCTAATTACAACAATATCACTCTGCCCAATTGAGATTGATCTGGATCGGCCTTATATCTTATTTAACCCATCATTTGCTAATCTAAAATCGATCTAATATATATCTTAAACGATGAGTTATGTTTTTATCGGTGGTTTTATATCAATCTTAATCGTGCATAGTGTGCGGTTAAGGCATGTTCAATCTTGAGTAGATCTATTGGTTAGCGAGAACCGTTCCATGGTCTGTTATCATGGCCTGTGGGATTCTGCCTCTCACCCCACTGTTAGCACCGTGGAGTGGGGATCGTTAGTTGATAGATCCGTTCCTAAGAAGGCATGACCTTAACTATGCGCTATGCCTGAATCGGCCGTTTAGCCGATATCGAGCGCTCTCACTAACAGATCGCATTACGAGACCATTGAATTAGAGATAAATTGAAAGATATGTTAGCCCCATGATCTTGTTATTGTATTATAGCCTGCATGATTCTGCCTCATGCCCCACTGATATTAGTAATGAGTTAGGATCGTCAAGTCTATTGTTGTTTCTACGGCCTGCATGATTCTGCCTCATGCCCCACTGGTCATCATGATAGATGAGATCTAATATGTTCATTAGATTTATCTTTATTAGATGGTTAAGTGGTGTTGAATTGTTTCTTTACATAAACAGGAGTTCGGTTACTTGTAATCATTGGCTCAGTATAAACCGACCATCATCGATATCTTATTGCCATTGATTAATGTTTGCTTAAATGATATCTATTCTGAATGATAACTGATTCTTCTTACATAACCCCATAAGCTTTAACCGATTTATTCTTACGAATATGCTGGAATCGACTATTTAGTCGATCTCCTCTCATATCGGCTCTCAGAGCCGCACATTCGAGACTGTCTGGCAAGACCGGCATGTTCCGCCCTTAATTACTAATAAACTTTCTCTCCTTGTCAATTGCAGGGTCAAATTGACTAGCACGTCTCGGGAGGATTGCGTAGGATCGACCACCCTTGCGCTGAAGCTAGGCGGATCTGCTCCATCGAGCGGACCCTTCGGCTTGCTGCGTGTGTCCTCGACACGGGATGAAATTCTGTGTTGACAAAGCCGTACTTGGGTTGCACTGCTTAGCGATGGCTCACGCTGCTCGGCGATGGTTGACACTGCTCGGTGATGGTTCGCACTGCTCGTGATGGTTCACGCTGCTCGGCGATGATTCGCGCTGCTCAGCAACGGTTCACGCTGCTCGGCGACGGCTCACGCTGCTCGGCATGGTTCATCCTACTCGGCAACTACTCACAACTGCTTGACAACTCATCACAGTGGTCGGACCATGAGTTTGACTGGTCGGCTTTGTTTGTACCTGCTCGGACAAGCTCAAGACGGCGTTGCACAACGGGTACAAGGCGCTCGGGGACTAGCTGTGGGGGGTATGACCTCGGATACCCATGGTGGACCACATGGGCTGTGCCCCCAGGGGCAGCCTAGCCCACAAGATGAAGCCTTACAGGGCACGACGCTGCTCGGTGTCTCCCGCAAGACACTGGGAAGATATCCTGAAGATACTATGAGATCTGTTAGGATACGTATGATCCCATGATTCCTGTAATCTGTTATTACTTTCCGGTTATCTCTCAGATCTAACCGACTTGTAACCCTGCCTCCCGAACTATATAAGGTGGGCAGGGACCCCTCCAAACTCACGCCATATCATATGATAGCCAATACAATCCAACAGACCACAGGGGTAGGGTATTTCATCATACTGAGGGCCTGAACCTGTGTAACTCATGTGTCTCTGTTGCCTTCTTGTTCTTGATTACACGCCTCTCTGCCGATCAATCTACCTTCATGAGATATCCCTTGGAGGACTGCCAATGATATTCTATCGACACTCGAGGAGTGCAACCTTATCAAGTGCTACTTTAGTGGCGACTACAAGGCAACCGACACGGAAGCAGCGTCTGGATCCGCCGTCAATGAGGAGAAAGGGGATGCATATACCAACCCGAAAGGGTGCCTCATGATCTTGGGTAGACAGGTGGCGTACAAGTCCAAACGCTAGTAGCTCATTGCTAGGGAGGTCAACATGGCCGCCCTAGGCAAAGCTATCCCAGCTTTCCTAAAATGGTCGAAAACTATGATCACTTTCGACAAAAAGGATCACCCCGACCACATTCCACAATCGGGACGCTTCCCCCTCATCATGGATGCGATCATCGGCAGGACCCACCTATGTCATGTCCTCATGGACGGTGGTAGCGGCCTCAACCTTCTCTACACCGAGACATACGATGCCATAGGGCTATCATGGGCGGCGATACGACCATCCGACGCTCCATTCCACGAAGTCATCCCCGGGCTTCAGGCCATTCCCCTCGAGCAGGTTGACTTACCCGTGACGTTTGGAGGTCGAGCGAACTTCTGACTCGAAATAGCGGATTTCCCCGATGCCTACCATGCCATCCTAGGCCGACCATGCTACGCCAAGTTCATGGCCATCCCTAACTACACCTATCTCAAGCTAAAGATGCCCAGCCCTCATGGGATCACCATAGGAGGCGACCTTCAGTAGGACCACCTCTATGAATGGGAGAACTATGATATCACAATAGCTGCATGCCAACCCTTAGAGCCTCCATTCGCTTGGGCGGCGGTGACTGGTGTCCTACCAGAGTCAAGCTGAGAAGGGTAGCCCTCGGGGCCTGGGCCCGAACGTGACTTCCCTACACGGTAGGGGAGCATGCGAAGGTCGGGCCCAGTGACCTCGGCTACGGTATGTGATGAGACAGGCAACGACATGGCCTAAGGATGACGTGATCAATGAGCTTCGAAGGGCTCATGACACAACACATTCCTCTATTCGATGAGCCCCACATTCCAGGCCTTGCCACGCCAAGCCCCACGGATCTCGAAAGCCATGACCAGTGGCGACACCCTGTGTTTGCGCCTAGGCTACTCTAGGATGCTAGTCTCCTCGACTGAGGCTTTGTACGTAATCATCAATGAATCCTTCCCGAACCCAGAGATCACAACACGCCTCAATGAGTGCATGTTAAAGCGACACTCTGACGACGCATGCGGACCCAAGCGACCCAGGTCGATCGGCGCGTGCCTACCGACACGGCTCACTCGCGGGGGCTACACCACGATGAATCATGCATTGATGCACGAAGATGGGACGTATGAAATTGAGCGCCAGGAGCCAGTCCTTGGTAAGGTCATACACCCACGCATAAATAAATGGGGAAGGAAAATAATCATGACCTGAAGAAAAGAGGTCGACGAAAGGCATGCTGCCGCCAGATCCGTCCTATGACACTTTGGTCATGAAAATGGAGTTGCACTAAGCTAAGCCTCATAGGTCGATCCCCAAGCAAGGTTGTGTGACTACGGCATTCGAACGATCAGATCATCAGTGAGCACACAAAAGTAAAAGAAGCACAAGATACAAACTAAGAAAAGTTATTCATTAAAAGACCTTAGGTACAACCTAAGGTCCTTGGCCACCACCGTGCAGGATGTCCTCCATGTCTACAGTTGTCGACTAGCTCTGCCTGCTCTACCTACCTGGCATGGTTCGAGAACCTAGGCACCACCTGACAAAAGTCCTGGCCGGTGCGGAGCTATTGGGTGATGAGGGCGACGCTGGCTCCCTACCAGACTCTGACCACCACCGCATGCTCATGGTCCTCCATCAAGAGAACCTCCTATAGGCGGGCCTCCTCCATCATGTGGCAGGAGGCCGCCAACTGCTCCTCCAACAATGACAACAAGAAGACAGGAAGATCAGAAGTAGCGAACAACAAACAGGACAACAAGACAAAGAAGCATCCTTACCCACGATGCAGGCCTAGGCGTCAGTGGCCGCCGCCTGTGCACCGGCGGTCTCCCTCTTTGAGGCCTCAAGGCCCACCGTAATGGCGTCAAGGTAGTGCTCTAGTCGGCTCACCTCACGGGTGGCGTCGGAGTAGCACTAGTGAGCCTCATCCGCCCCGTGAACGAGCTTACGGAACTCACGCCGATCGTCCGAAGAGGACGATGACGAGGATGGCAAGCTCGATCCCCTAGTGGGTGCGGTCTTGGCATGAGCGGCATGGGTGGCCCCTCTGGACACGGCGTGGGAGGCAGCCCTACAAACTCGCATGGTCAATACAGGTTGAAACTTCCAACTTGAACACCATCCGAATACACTTACCCCTGATCGCGCAGGCAAGCACGAAGACGTGGCGGCATGTAACACCCTAAAATTTGCCTCTTTTGAAATACAGCTAAAATGATTTATTTATGAATTTTTGTGCATATGAAATATAGGAAAATAAAAATTTTCATTAAATTAAAATACATCATAAGGTAGCAACATGTTTGAGCATACATGCCATTGCATTTGATTTTATTAGTTGAGTGGTTTTAATTGAAAAGTCAAAATGGTTAAAATGCTTTTGAAATGAAATTAAAAATGGCTTTGAAATAAAAGAAAAGAAAATTTGAAAATAAGAGGATTTAAAAAAATGGTAAAATTTATTTTTGGAAACTTATCAAAATTGCTCATTTATATTTGAGATGAAAAGTATATTGAAAACATATTCAGATTTGATATGATTTACATAGAATTAGGCTTGGATTTGGAAACTTAAAGTAGAAAAAGGTTTTGAAAAAAATAAAAAGAAGAAAACTCCTCTCTCTCATTTGGCCCGAAGGCCCACCCTTCTTTTGCCCCAGCCCGCTCTTTTCCTTCTCTCCGCTGGCCCAGTGCGCGCCTCCCCTCCCTTCCCTTCTCCCCATACCGGCCCAATCGGTGGCCCGTTGCTCGCGCCTACCTCTACTTTGCATCGCCCGCACGGCCCAACTCCCCCGCGCGCCTATGCCCGCACCCGCACATGCTAGGTCTTCAGCGCCCACACCCGCTCGCCGCTCTCTCCCTTTCTCAGGTGACCTGGCCCCACTTGTCAGCCACGACCTCCCTTTCCTTCCCCGCACGTGTGCCTTTCCTTTCTTGCTCCCGGCAATGGCGTGGCCATGCACGGCAAGCCACCGCGCCGTCGCTCCTACAAGGCAAGCGCCCAATCTCGCCCGCCTCCTGCTTCCCTTCCTTCTACCGCAGCACTCGCCGTCTATAAAACCTGAGCCGGACCCCCTCCCTCTCTCTTTTCTCCAACCGCCGCTCGAGCTCACACTCCCCGCCGCCGCAATACGCCGACCAGCGCCCTTACCTCGACGTCGACGCACCCATGAGATTCGCCGTGACCCGACGCAGCCTTAGGTACCATCAATTCACCGTTCTGCCCTTCTTTTGCTCGGATTCCACTCACCCACGCCACTTTTTCTCTCTCCAGCCACCGCCGTCGTCGACCCTCCCCGTAGAAGCCTCCCGAACGCCGCAACCACCCCGATCCAACTTCGTGGTGAGCTTCTCGTTCCTCTCGTGCTCTCCGTTCCTCAAATGGCGCCCTAGAACGACGTAGCATAGAACACAGCCGCCGCCGACCATGGCGCCATCGTCGTGTGCATCTTCCCCGGCGACCCGCTGCCCCTAACTCGCCAGAGCCGTTAGATCTTCGGTGGATGGCCGAGATCGCGCGCACCTTTGGGGTTAAGTGGCCGGTCTACCATGGACCGTGGACTCAGTCCACTATGTCGAGTCAGCGCTCGCCCACGCACGCGTGGTGAACCGCACCACTCGCGCAGCGACATGTGGCGGCCTGGTCAGCAGCGGGGTCAAACCCGCAGTCAAGCCATGCGCATCTTGCAGAAAAACCCCTATGTTTTCAGTAAATCAACCCGAAATCCAAATCAGTTCAAAGTATTTTCTTCTATTTTCTTCTGTTTTAGTCCCTGTAGTTTCCATAAATAGTGCACGCAGTCCAAAATCCTTAAAAATTCAGATTTTAATTGTTTTAATTCAAAAATGAGTTCGAGTTATTTACAGAAATGCCACTGAACCTTATTTCATGCGTAACTTTTGCGTTTTAAGCCCGATTTGACCCGTTCGAATTGCGTAAGGATCGTATTTACGTTTTCTACGTGTTTATACAACTGTTAGGCATGTTTTCAATATTTGAAATTCATGGGTAGATTTAATCTATTATTCAACTATAGGAAAACTTGATTAAATCATAACTTATTCATTTTAACTCCGAAATTGTCCGTTCAAGTTGCGTTAGATTCATAACGACAAGATCTACGCAATAGTAATAGTGTTTACTATATTACTATTTTTGCAAAATCATGGTTTAAATCATATCTTGATTAATGATTATGCAATTAGATTTTACAAATAAAATATGATTTGTTTTACTTTTGTTTTATAATTCAAATCTAAAATTGACTTATTTTAATCTATATTATTTATAAAATATCTTTTATATATGAATTCATATGGTTAACATAAATGAAGCCTATAGTTTTTTTCCATGTATAAAGCAAATCTCTCGATAGTTGTAACTTTTCAACCGTGGCTCCGATTAGCGTGCCTCTCGCGACTGTGTGTTCGTAGCGATGCGTAGAATCGTATTTCAAACTCTTTTACTTATTTTTCTATGATTGGTGTACTGTTCTGATATAGATGCAATTGTATGTTATGCATGTATGTGTATGGATGTTTGTGTGGTGTTCTATGATTACGTCTAGTCGGTGAGATACACGTGGTGATCCAGAAGAAGAAGAAGGACATTGAAGATTAAAGCTTACCAAAGGATCGGTTTGTAAGGCAAGTATAGCATGGGACCATCCTTGATACCTATTCACCATTAATCATTTTATTCATGAAGCATGTGTCTACCTTGGCAACTGTAGTAAATTTCCTAGCTAATTGATATCCTGGATTCCTTGATACCTTTGGGATATTGCATGGGGTAGTTTTCGCTAGTGCTTAATCAAAACCATGATCTTGTAACTTGATTAATGGTATATGCAATAAACATTAAAACATGACTTTTTAGTAACATGGAAACAGGGGGCTAGAGTATTTAGCTACTTTCTAAATGCTTCAGATTCCTCTCCCTAACGACTTATCTGTTAGCGATCATCTGGGACTTCCAGTACAGCTGTGAGGGCTATATGGCTCTGGCTTTAGCTCAGTATGAGGACCTTTTCTAACTTGTTAGTGATTACCTTTATGGCGCATGAGGGTATGTTTCCTTTACTGCTGGGATGTGTGTACCGTGTTGTGTGCCCACGCGTGCCACACCAAGAGAAGGGCCACATATGCCTAGCGGCCCTAACTTGTTAGACGAACTTTTGAAAGGCTTCATAGTGAACCCTGCCGACCTTCCATGGTAGTGGGTCAAGAGGCTGATCACCTCGGGCGAAATGTAAATCATGACTCACAGTGAAAGTGTATAAACTCTACAGAGTATAAAACTGATATATCAGCCGTGCTCACGGACACGAGCGGCCTTGGACCCTTATGGAATAGAGATGATAACTAATGGATAATGGTACTAATGATTAATTGTTTATGCTATACATTATTCATGTTTACCTGATCATGTGTTTATGGGCTTATGGATAAACTTGTTGCCAACCAATTGCTAAAATTGTGCTAAACAAAGGATAATCGCAGTTAAACCAGTGTCAGCCTTTTGAGCCTCATGAACCCCATGATATAATTGTTAAGTATGACATGTACTTACGCTTGCTTTACTTTTCTATACTTTGGATAAAAATCCTGGATGGGTACCAGATTGCTGGTTTGGAGGAGTTAGGCTTGTGGTCAACCAGTCAGTCGTCCCTGTGGATTTGGAGTCTTCGCCTGAAGATCGGAGTCGACTTTCCGCTGTCTGTACTCTGAGGTTATATTCCCTTTACTAATATGTTATGTAATAAGTATTGTCTCTTGATATTATCCTTATTTGTGGCTATATGTGAGATTTGACTTCCTAGGCTCACATATAGTGTGTATCTGCTTTTACCTTTAAAACCAGGTGCTACATGGCACCTCGCTGGCATCCGGTGACTCCTCTAGGGGCCGTTTGCCATGATCCATCTAGGCCGGTGGAGATGGAGCTCGGAACGCACGAAGGCAAGAACAGGCAAGTGATGGAGCAGGCGACTCTAAGCGAATGCCTCTCCCACCGTACCACTCATGCGTATTTATAGCCACTGCGGACACTAGGGACGCATGTGCATTCACTTACATTTACTAACCGCTTGGGAAACCCCATAGAGCAGGTGAAGTGATCAGAGGGAAGGCAGAGCGGCGGTTGCCCATGTAGTTGCGTGAACTAAATAAGCCTCGTGCACCCCCACTCTTTCCATAATCATTTCAATTTGTGTGCCCATGTTCCGTGGTGCACGACTGCTCACGAGTGGGTGCCATTATGCCATGATGTGACCCAGGAGGCCAACCAACCCTCGAGATCATGCACAGAACGACCCGCCACAACCATGACCCTACGTCATGCCTAGGAAGCCCACTCTTGGGCTATCCCTTAGAAGGGCTCGAGGCCACAAAGGGATAGGGGTAGAGAGAGATGGGCCCCTATGGCTCTAATCGGTGGTGCGGAGCCACATGACCATCTATCTATGTGTTCGAGTCGTCCGTTTTGAAGTCACCCAGGTTGACTCCCTCTAGGGGAGAGGCATCTTGCCCTCTGACCGCTGCAGAGGCGGTCGGGGACCGACAGGTTTGATGGTCGACGATTTATGGGACAAAAATCCTGGATGGGTACCAGATAGCTGGTTTGGAGGAGTTAGGCTTGTGGTCAACCAGTCAGTCATCCCTGTGGATTTGGAGTCTTCGCCTAAAGATCGGAGTCGACTTTCCGCTGTCTATACTCTAAGATTATATTCCTTTTACTAATACGTTATGTAATAAGTATTGTCTCTTCATATTATCCTTATTTGTGGCTATATGTGAGATTTGACTTCCTGGGCTCACATATAGTGTGTATCTGGTTTTGCCTTTAAAACCGGGTGCTACAAAGTGGTATCAAAGCAATGCTGACTGTAGGACGCAAGCCTAGTTAGAACTAGACTTTTTAGCATGCTTTCATCTTTGCTTAGTTCTTGCTTTCTCTATAACCTTGATATTTGCAAAAAGTTATGCTCACTTCCGCCTCCGTTCTGTTATGAAAACCTTGTCCCTATTCTGAATCTTCTCTCTTGGTCTATTAGTTGGATCGTAACTAGATAACTACCAACATCAGAGAATAGGAGGACCAAGCTATGCCACCCTTGATTGTATTTGATAAGGAAAAAGCTATTCGCTATGCAAAAGCAAATACTAGAAGGAATGAATCAGCCCAGAGGTTCTCAGCAGTGCTTGTCGCAAGGTCAAACCAACATACCAAAGGGACCAGTGGAGAGACAAGTCGTAGAAGCTTGGAAGAAGATGAAGTCCAATGAAGGTATTCAGCCTATACCTGAGGACAATGTGGATAAGAAGAGAAAGGAGGTCTCACCAGAGTCAGAATCAGGAAGCAATCAACATTTGGATTTGTCACATCTAGCTCCAATCCTTGGCCAGATAAACTCAGACTCTAAAGAATTAGAAGTTTCTCAAGCTAAGATTACTCCACTCTTTCCACATGAGGTATGCATAGATGGGTGGACAATCACCTACAGGGAGTTTCAACCCCGAAAGATCAAGCGAGCTAAAAAGCGGTCTAGTCAAACAAAGATGAACTTACAAAGTCAGCAAGCTGACAATACTCTAAGCAACAATTCTATGGGGTATGACATCACTAAAGATCCAGCTAAGAGAAAGTGTTATCATTGCCAGCAGGAAGGACATTATGTTAAATCTTGCCCACAGAAGAATCAACAATTACACCAAGGAAGTAGCCAGAGTCAGATCACTACTGGACTGTTACCAGAAAGTGTCAGTGATAACCAACCTGAAAGAAGCATTTGGTGAGAGTGGTGAATGAAGAAGTTATGCTAGACTATCCAAGATCCTTAGTTAAGGATAGGAGTTGTGCCTCTTATGTAATAAAAACGATAGTATCGCAAGTTGAGTCGATGATTGAGTTGTGCATCTTTACTATCTTGTTGAATTGTCATTATGCTTATGATTGTTTGCATCTTTGTAATGACTGCAATGATCTTGTGGATTTTTGTCCACAGTTTCATTTAGTTATAGGCCTAAGGTATAAGGATTAATGAAATAAATAGTTGGGTTATGGTTATCTTCTATTTTCCCTATCCTGTCTTTGGAGCTACCTGTCTTTATCGGTTCATATCTCTGATTTTGGACGATCAAAAATCCTGAGGAAATTCTGGACAACAGTAGACTTCAATCACAAGGCGATGCGTCTGTGCTGTTTGGAATCGGGAACAGTTTCTCTTGTGCACTATTTTCGACCAAGTGAACTACAGAATTCGGAAAAGTGTTCTATAAGGAAGTTGTGGAGAATTTGATAAGCTTTCCAACGGTATAAGCTACAACTTCATTGGATTTACAGAATGAGAGTTACAGCTGTCTTACCACACTGCTGTTTTTCTGCTCGCAAGGAAATTTAGATTTCTTGTCTTTGCCCATGTACAAGAGTATCATTGGGATGATAGAACATCTTGATACTAGTAAGCTCATCTAAAGAAGATGCAAGCTATACTTTGGTGTCCCCTAGTTTATCTTTTCTTAAGGGGGGTAGCCAAGTTGAAGAATTTGCTAGATGAAGTGTCCTACGTTCTAGTTTGCGCAGCGGAAGCGTGGTGGTACTCAAGGATGTAAGAGAGAACTTAGAGTATTAAATAATGAGGTTTGGTTAGAGGGAAGTTTATCCAAGACCAGCAAGATGTTGATAAAGCTATAGGATAAGCTTTTAAGTTAGTTGGATCAAGAGACATCAACCAAGCGTTTGAAGGAATCCAAGAAGAGGTTGAAGTAAAAACCTAGGTATTAGCTTTGTCAGATCAGGACAAGAGCTTTATATCCACTATGATGCACCTTATCAAGGTGTGGGATGTGTCCTTATACGAGAAGAAAAGTAGTGGCCTGTTCATTAAGTCAACTAAGGAAGCTTGAGTTGAACTACCTAACATGTTATCCGGAGTTATCCATTGCGAAGCATGGAAGTACCATCTTTTTGAAAGTAAAAGTGACATCTAGGAGGATCACAAGAATATATAGGACATCTTCACTAAGTTGGTCTTGAACTTGTGATATCCTCGTTGGAATGAGATTGATTATGACTTGGAAAAGTGCTATCACTTCAAGAAGCGAAGTCATGGCCGATGCCCTTGCAACGGAGAATTGTGCTAAGAAGGTTCGAGTAACACCAAGGATTAAGAGTTGTATTCCTAGTTCGAGCAACTTCACCAGGATCATTAATGTTTTGAAGATTGGTGGTAGATTCTCTTTCGGACCAAGAACATAAGAAAGCTCCGTTGGATGGTGAACATATGAGGAAAGAGAATTATGGCCTAGTGATTAGGGTTACCTGAGAGTTGTTCAAGGTACCTATCAAAATTTTGGAATTAGTTAGGCAAATTACTTGGAATAAGGGCAACAGGTATGCAAAGTAAAGTGGATCTTTATCAAGACAATGGAATTGCACGAGAAAGTAAAGAAGAATCCAAGGGATGGAGTATTCCCATCTCTTAGTCGACGTCTTCCGAATCTCGAGGACGAGATTCATCTTAAGGGGGGTAGAATTGTAACACCCTAAAATTTGCCTCTTTTGAAATAGAGCTAAAATGATTTATTTATGAATTTTTGTGCACATGAAATATAGGAAAATAAAAATTTTCATTAAATTAAAATACGTCATAAGGTAGCAACATCTTTGAGAATACATGCCGTTGCATTTGATTTTATTAGTTGAGTGGTTTTAATTGAAAAGTCAAAATGGTTAAAATGCTTTCGAAATGAAATTAAAAATGGCTTTGAAATAAAAGAAAAGAAAATTTGAAAATAAGAGGATTTAAAAAAATGGTAAAATTTATTTTTGGAAACTTATCAAAATTGCTCATTTATATTTGAGATGAAAAGTATATTGAAAACATATTCGGATTTGATATGATATACATAGAATTTGGCATGGATTTGGAAACTTAAAGTAGAAAAAGGATTTGAAAAAAAAATAAAAAGAAGAAAACTCCTCTCTCTCATTTGGCCCGAAGGCCCACCCTTCTTTTCCCCCGGCCCGCTCTTTTCCTTCTCTCCACTGGACCAGCGCTCCCCTCCCCTCCCTTCCCTTCTCCCCCGCACCAGCCCAATTGGCGGCCCATTGCTCGCGCCTACCTCTGCTTAGCATCGCCCGCGCGGCCCAACTCCCCCGCGCACCTACGCCCGCACCCGCACGTGCTAGGCCTTCAGCGCCCACACCCGCTCGCTGCTCTCTCCCTTTCTCTGGCGACCTGGCCCCACCCATTAGCCGCCACCTCCCTTTCCTTCCCCGCACGTGTGCCTTTCCTTTCTTGCTCCCGGCAATGGCGTGGCCATGCACGGCAAGCCACCGCGCCGTCGCTCCTACAAGGCAAGTGCCCAATCTCGCCCGCCTCCCACTTCCCTTCCTTCTACCACGGCGCCCACCGTCTATAAAACCCGAGCCGGACCCCCTCCCTCTCTCTTTTCTCCGACCGCCGCTTGAGCTCGCACTCCCTGCCACCGCAATACGCTGACCAGCGCCCTTACCTCGACGCCGACGCGCCCATGAGATTCGCCGTGACCCGACGCAGCCTTAGGTACCTTCAATTCACCGTTCTGGCCTTCTTTTGCTTGGATTCCACTCACCCGCGCCACTTTTTCTCTCTCCAGCCGCCGCCATCGTCGACCCTCCCCGTAGAAGCCTCCCGAACGCCGCAACCACCCCGATCCGACTTCGTGGTGAGCTTCTCGTTCCTCCCGTGCTCTCTGTACCTCAAATGGCGCCCTAGAACGACGTAGCGTAGAACGTAGCCGCCGCCGGCCATGGCGCCGCCGTCGTGTGCATCTTCCCCGGCGACCCGCTGCCCCTACCTCGCCAAAGCTGTTAGATCTTCGGTGGATGGACGAGATCGGGTACCCCTTCAAGGTTAAGTGGTCGGTCTACCATGGATCGTGGACTCGGTCCACTACGTTGAGTCAGCGCTCGCCCACGCACGCGTGGTGAACCGCACCACTCGCGCAGCGACACGTGGTGGCCTGGTCAGCAGCAGGGTCAAACCCGCAGTCAAGCCATGCGCATCTTGCAGAAAACCCCTATGTTTTTAGTAAATCAACCCGAAATCCGAATCAGTTCAAAGTAATTTCTTTTAGGTCCTGTTTTCTTCTGTTTTAGTCCCTATAGTTTCCATAAATAGTGCGCGCAGTCCAAAATCCTTGAAAATTCAGATTTTAATTGTTTTAATTCAAAAATGAGTTCGAGTTATTTACAGAAATGCCACTGAACCTTATTTCATGCGTAACTTTTGCGTTTTAAGTCCGATTTGATCCGTTCGAATTGTGTTAGGATCGTATTTACGTTTTCTACATGTTTATACAACTGTTAGGCATGTTTTCAATATTTGAAATTCATGGGTAGATTTAATCTATTATTTAACTATAGGAAAACTTGTTTAAATCATAACTTATTCATTTTAACTCCGAAATTATCCGTTCAAGTTGCGTTAGATTCATAACGACAAGATCTATGCAATAGTAATAGTGTTTACTATATTACTATTTTTGCAAAATCATGGTTTAAATCATATCTTGATTAATGATTATGCAACTAGATTTTATAAATAAAATATGATTTGTTTTACTTTTGTTTTATAATTCAAATCTAAAATTGACTTATTTTAATCTATATTATTTATAAAATATCTTTTATATATGAATTCATATGGTTAACATAAATGAAGCCTATAGTTTTCTTTTCCATGTATAAAGCAAATCTCTCGGTAGTTGTAACTTTTCAACCGTGGCTCCGATTAGCGTGCCTCTCGCGACTGTGTGTTCGTAGCGATGCGTAGAATCGTATTTCAAACTCTTTTACTTATTTTTCTATGATTGGTGTACTGTTCTGATATAGATGCAATTGTATGCTATGCATGTATGTGTATGGATGTTTGTGTGGTGTTCTATGATTACGTCCAGTCAGTGAGATACACGTGGTGATCTAGAAGAAGAAGGACATTGAAGATTAAAGCTTAACAAAGGATCGGTGTGGAAGGCAAGTATAGCATGGGACCATCCTTGATACCTATTCACCATTAATCATTTTATTCATGATGCATGTGTCTACCTTGGCAACTGTAGTAAATTTCCTAGCTAATTGATATCCTGGATTCCTTGATACCTTTGGGATATTGCATGGGGTAGTTTTCGCTAGTGCTTAATCAAAACCATGATCTTGTAACTTGATTAATGGTATATGCAACAAACATTAAAACATGACTTTTTAGTAACATGGAAACAGGGGGCTAGAGTATTTAGCTACTTTCTAAATTTTTCAGATTCCTCTCTCTAAGGACTTATCTGTAAGCGATCATCCGGGACTTACAGTACAGCTGTGACGGCTATATGGCTCTGGCTTTAGCTCAGTATGTGGACCTTTTCTAGCTTGTTAGTGGTTACCTTTATGGCGCATGAGGGTATGTTTCCTTTGCTACTAGGATGTGTGTACCGTGCTGCGTGCCACTCCTAGAGAAGGGCCACATACGCCTAGCGGCCCTAACTTGTTAGACGAACCTTTGAAAGGCTTCATAGTGAACCCTGCCGACCATCCTTGGTAGTGGGTCAAGAGGCTGATCACCTCGGGTGAAAGGTAAATCATGACTCACAGTGAAAGTGTACAAACTCTACAGAGTATAAAACTGATATATCAGCCGTGCTCACGGACACGAGCGGCCTTGGACCCTTATGGAATAGAGATGATCACTAATGGATAATGGTACTAATGATTAATTGTTTATGCTATACATTATTCATGTTTACCTGATCATGTGTTTATGGGCTTATGGATAAACTTGTTGCCAACCAATTGCTAAAATTGTGCTAAACAAAGGATAATCGCAGTTAAACCAGTGTCAGCCTTTTGAGCCTCATGAACCCCATGATATAATTGTTAAGTACGACATGTACTTACGCTTGCTTTACTTTTCTATACTTTGGATAAAAATCCTGGATGGGTACCAGATTGCTGGTTTGGAGGAGTTAGGCTTGTGGTCAACCAGTCAGTCGTCCCTGTGGATTTGGAGTCTTCGCCTGAAGATCGGAGTCGACTTTCCGCTGTCTGTACTCTGAGGTTATATTCCCTTTACTAATATGTTATGTAATAAGTATTGTCTCTTGATATTATCCTTATTTGTGGCTATATGTGATATTTGACTTCCTGGGTTCACATATAGTGTGTATCTGGTTTTACCTTTAAAACCGGGTGCTACACGGCACCTCGCTGGCATCCGGTGACTCCTCTAGGGGCCGTTTGCCATGATCCATCTAGGCCGGTGGAGATGGAGCTCGGAACGCACGAAGGCAAGAACAGGCAAGTGATGGAGTAGGCGACTCTAAGCGAACGCCTCTCCCACCGTACCACTCATGCGTATTTATAGCCACTGTGGACACTAGGGACACATGTGCCTTCACTTACATTTACTAACCGCTTCGGAAACCCCATAGAGCAGGTGAAGAGATCGGAGGGAAGGTAGAGCGGCGGTTGCCCATGTAGTGGTGTGAACTAAATAAGCCTCGTGCACCCCCACTCTTTCCATAATCATTTCAATTTGTGCGCCCATGTTCTGTGGCACACGACTGCTCACGAGTGGGTGCCATTATGCCATGATGTGACCCAGGAGGCCAACCAACCCTCGAGATCATGCGCAGAACGACCCGCCACAACCATGACCCTACGTCGTGCCTAGGAAGCCCACTCTTGGGCTATCCCTTAGAAAGGCTCGAGGCCACAAACGGATAGGGGTAGAGAGAGATGGGCACCTATGGCTCTAATCGGTGGTGCGGAGCCACATGACCATCTATCTATGTGTTCGAGTCATCCATTTTGAAGTCACCCAGGTTGACTCCCTCTAGGGGCGAGGCATCTTGCCCTCTGATCGCTGTGGAGGCGGTCGGGGACCGACAGGTTTGATGGCCGACGATTTATGGGACGTCTCTCCATGAGGCGTAGCCAAACTCCACGTCGATTGGGGAGGATATCGGGTCCCGCTCGAATTACACATTGACCTCAACGAGGTGCACTGCTCCAACCGTGTGGTTACGATGGACATGCCTCTCCCCACGTGGGGCAAAACTAAACCTGTCTGTCTCAAGGCAACACGGCCTCTCGAGGTCAAAAAGAACATCTGCGAGAAACAGAGTTGGGTCCCCGTGACCCCGTAAGAAGTCAAGGCAAAGTCTCGACCAACTCCTCCCTACACCCTAGGTCTTAGACCTAAGGCCATATCCAAAGATTTGTAAACCATCAGAGGTCCACGACCTCTTCGGGAGATATCGACGAAGCAGATGGCCAGGGCAACGCAATAGCGTCTTCCGTGTGAAGCAATGCCGAGCCCAAAGAGTGATCATGGCTCGATCACATGGAAAACACATGAAGGTCCAAGACCTACGAGCCAACGCATGATCACAAAAAACCTCATGAACACACAAAAAGAGGTCAAGAAAATGTCTTCTCGCATCAAGCCAAAGCCACGACCCTGACCCCACGGATTGGGGGCTCGCGATAGGCGCAAAGGAAACCCAAACCTACAAAAAAGAGCTTTCTTTTCACTTAAATCCCCAAAGGTACAAGAGCGGTGGAACCACTTGGAAAAGTACTGAACCATGACACTGTCACCTAGGCGGTGGCGTTGGGGTCCCCAAAGGCGCTTGCTACAAGTGCGGAAGGGAGGAGATGAACAATCATCCCACGTCCCTTCTCATAGCACTACAGCCTCTGGGGTAGAAAGGCATGGGGAACAAAGGATGGAGCAAGATCAAGCCCATAGGCCACAACCATCATGCTTCAGAAAGCATGATGGGGACACCAAGGGATGGCAACGCCTCCCCCGTACCATAGGCAGCTCCCAAAAGCAGCCGGTAGGCTCTGGGAGCAGTTGGTTTTAGTCCTTGGTGTTCGTGTTTCAGTGACCCGAATCCTACGGGTTCGGGCAAGCGCTAGAACCACAAGGGCCTGTGGTTGGCCTAAACAACTTCTCAATCCTCCGCCTCTTGCAAGACCCCTTCTAACACCAGTTGTTGAAGGGGCACCACTGGCTTCTAGACACTGCCAGCGACCCCCAGCAGGACGCATAATGGGAACCGTGCGGTTCTCCTCAAACTTTTCTCCTTCATCTCCTCATTCTCTCAACATCTAACTGCTCAGAGAGGCAAAAGAACAGTTCATAGTTATGGTCATGAGTGCCTCGAACGGTAGGAAGACCTCAATTTGTAGGCCAGGGACAGACTAAACAGCTAAAGACCCCCGCAGCGCATGGCAAACCATGGGAAGTCACAACCAATGTCAGATGCCTGCGTGAGGTTGGGGAAATTGAGACCCTCCCAAAGGCAGGGCAGGTACAACATCGATGAGACCACTCTGCCCTACCTGGGTCACAAACCCTGATACACAGCACACTGACATGGCAGGGTTCTATAGTCATGTACCACATCGTTAGGATGTCCTGACGGGGTGGTACATAAAGCCACCTATCATATTCAACACACCAGCCCGCAAGGGGTCGAGCGACAAAGCTCGAACAAGCCACAACTATGAACCTGCACTCAATGCACACGCATCTCAGCACTTTTGCGATCACTTCATGATCACAAAAATGCTCGGGGGCTACTGTTAGGGTTATAACCTCGGGGTGTCTCAAGACATCGATTAGTTGATAGGCCGAGCGGCCCACGATACATCAGCTCGCGAAGGCCCAAACGACCGAGGCCAAGCTAAGCCAAGTGAAATAGGCCTGACGCCAAGGCCAGGGTTAGCCACGACCCCTCCTTCTATCTTAACCGCACGATGCGTAGGAGACTTGTTGGCATTTCTTAGCGCAATCACCAAGTATGGAGGTTTCAAGTCCATCCCCGGTAACGGCGCCAGAAGTGTCTGTTGGTATTTCTTAGTACCATCACTAAGATTGAGTTAACCTTAGCGACGCCACCAAGAAACACCAACTACGATAGTTCTTAACAATTACAGAAAATATCCACAAGCGCACGGATCTATCGTTGTAGCATTTCACCCAAAAGTATCTAGGGTATCGTTGTTTATACTTTCCCAAAGCAGGGCAAGGTATAAGAGTCTAGCATGAGCAAGAACAAGAATACATACTTGCATTAGTAAACCAATAGTCTATAGCAGGGGTAAAAATGGTATTTTTAGGATAGTGGACACACATCTGGGCCAACCTCAAGGATAAAAAGAAAACAAAGAATAAAAGAATGTTCCTAAGTAGAGCAGGCATGGTCAAATGTAGCCGTGCAAAGAACAGTTAATGCTCATACAAGTTACATGATTAGAGTTAGAACTAAGTTTAAGATAGGTCGGGAGACCACTAAGTACTGGTCTGCCAACAACCTCATTTGACAATTTAGACTCCTACACCCTACCCGAACATGGTGGATTATAAGGGATGGACAGGGCTGTCACCACCTGCCGCTTACCCCTCAACCGGAGAGTAGGAAATGTATTCACCTGTCTCTCCATACCCAAGCACCATGCTTGCATACACAGAAACTACCCAAATCCCCTTGGGTTCCCGACCCTACGGATCAACAAGTAAAGGACTTGGGCACACCCAAAGCCACAATGAACCACCACCTCAACCTAGCTCTACTTCTACTCATATAAGTCATATGAATGGTTAAGCATAAAGTTGAACATGTTAAGATCATAACATACAAACTATATGCTAGTTCATATGTCAAGATTATAACATGAAAACTATAGTCTAGTTCTATAGCACAACTATATTGAAGATATGAGAACAAGGCTATGGAAGAACTCTTCATAGTCGCACCTTGGCTGGCCCCGCTGGCCACTGGCTTGCTCTGGTGGGCTGCTGGCTGGGTCTGGGTTGCTCCTCCAGTGGTGCCTGGCCTAGCGTTGGCGTGTAGATGGGCTTTTCCATTTATTTCCTTTGCACATTTCTGCTTTACGCCTTTCGAGTTGCGCCTTTGGCTTGGTTTTCCACTTGTATTCAAATGTAGTCCTACAAAACATGTTTCTTCCAATATAAGTGGAACTAGGTTAATAGTAAATGCATATGTGTTGAAAGTTTGTTTATTTCTCCTGTTTTGGATATTAATTGGTGGTCGAAATTGATCGTTAGTGGCCGCCAACAAATCCCCCAAGCTTAACCTTTGCTCGTCCTGAGCAAATAACTAAGTACTTGGTTGTTGATCAGGAGTTGCTAGTATGCCAAATATATTTCATAAGTGTCATGCCTATAACAAAGTATTCTTCTGCAATTCAAATAAGTCGGCATTTTTATCCACCCTTTACCTTGATCCTTGTGGGGCGTATAACTTTTCCAAGTTCTTAGAAGATTGCAAGATAGAACGGTTATAATAGAATTACCAATCATTCATTCCTTGATTAACCATCTATCTAGAGGTTTTATGAATTTGATGAAATAAATGTAAGTTCCCCAAATAAATCTCTCGATCGCTCAATGTGTATGAAACCTCACCAAGGCATTTGAATCTACCTTCTTTTTCATATTCTACCACTAATGGCTTTTGAGTGGAGTTTTGGGTAGGTATGAAATTGAGGCATACTTGCATCACATATTTTGCTAAGTCAAAAACCGAACCCTCAAGGAGATGCAAGTCATACACTTTGATCAAGACGTGCAAGTGTGTGGAAATTTTTTTATAACTTCCTAATTCTAAATATTTTTGGTACTGCCTTGATCATGAATCTCTCTCCTTTTGGATGAATTCCTTTTTATTTGAAAGTATGGGCTATCTTTATTTCTTTCTTTCTTTTTCTTTTCTTTTCTTCTCTTCATGCTTTTTGGCATGCATTTTTTCTCTCATGCCTTTTGGCATGGACATTTTTTTTCTTTTCTCTTTTTCTCTTCTTTTTTTAGCATAGCCCATACTATTCTTTTGGCATATGAAACTTTTGAGAGAGAGAGACACATGATATATGAATGGAGTATTATTTTGGTGGACGAAATGAGCATGTTTTTGCGTAACTCTCAGTGTAAGAGTGAGTAGTTTATTTGTGGGTGTACGTGTGTCTTGATCATGGGTGCATGACGAGAATCTCAATAAGGGTCACAACAATTTGACAAAGCTCAATGCAATAAAAAGTAGCATATGACTAAGGTTTGAATTTTCAATAATATCATATGGCCTTGATAGGTATTCATAATCATTGAGGAACTTTGCATTTTAGCCTTTTTGAAAATGAAAACTCCCGATGTCAAGTTTCTCTTAGAACAAAGTCATAGTAAATTCTATGTGTACCATATCATAACTCGCAACAAATTAGAAAAGGAGCATGCATTTGCAACCCACAAGTTTTTAAGATTTAGGATGCGACATTTTTTGCCAACAAATTTAAATCATGGGGAATACTAAGTTACAGCCTAGGCATAGATAAATTATAGGCAGAGCAACTATTCATCATTTCAACATAAGAGAAACTAAACATTCCTTAAATACATATGAGAGTGGAATTAATATTTTTGGTATTCTTATCATATTTTATTTTTTGGTATTTTTGAATTTTCAGATTTTTTTATATGCTAATAAATAAATAAATGCAGACAATAAATGCAAAAATTAAAAAGATACAAGGGTACCTTTGCGGGGGTCCTCCCACAAGCTAGCTCAAGGCCTACGGTCTGGAATTGTATCCCATGGACCGCCAGTAGGTCGCCTGTGCTTCTTGTTGTTGTCTCAGAAGCGCATTAATGTCCACAAACTGTTGCTGCTGCTGTAGGTGCCACTGTCTCTTATCCTGTATGAAGCGACCTGATTTCCACGAAGGGAAATCCACAAAGTCAAAGTGTAATAAGACCGTTGTAGATCATATTACCCAAATTCCAGTCGAATATCACATCCATACAACGATAATATCAGAGTACAAATAGTGTGGAATTACATAATTTATTACATCGCCGCATTGACGGAATCAAAAGTAGCATTCAATCAAAACAGCTTGAAGATAAGATCGCCAAACTCGACTGTAGGAACGAACCCCTCAATCGTCAAACTCCTCGGAGCTATACTCCTCAGCAGAACCTGTGTGCCAAAATTTATCAGTACGTTTTGTACTGACCACTCCCACCCTATGAGCATTGCTTTGTGGAAATTGGATGCAAGTTGGATATAATAAAATAGGAACCTATAAGGCTGGGGTTTCCTATGTATTAGCATATCAAGTACATAATAATAGTTGGTCAAGTTTTAACACCATTCCCACACCCATTCCACCCCATTTCCGTCCAGAGCTAGGTTTCGATCCTGGGATTGATACACCACCATCTGCACACCATCACCATACCACAACCATACCATCACTCAGTCGATAGGCCAATTCCCTCTTGGCACTGTCTCAAGGCCCGTAGCCCCTGGCTACGTCCGAACACTCACTCCTAGGGGAGAAGAGAAGGACTCATCTCTCTGTCTAGTTTAAGCGAAACCTAGGAAAGGTCCATAGCCGACAAGTCAGCATATGTATCGATCGATCAACCATACACTCTGCAGAGGTTTTACATAACCACAAGATCCGCCTTCCTCGCTGACCGTCGTCAACTGGGCTGATTTCGGCCGCTTGCTAGCCTAGGATAATGCCACTCTACCATTCAGCCCTGGTACACCCCAAGTCTAGTCTGGGTGGCTGAAACTGTGAGTCATGAGCCGGGTCCACAAGGTCTCCATGAAGTCTCGGAAGGGTGTGGGGGAAATCCTTCATGCCCCGTACCTCGCTCACACTGTCCGCTATCAACCTAGCAGTAGTGGCAATATCCTACCAAGTATTTCGGTCGTCCCGCACCATATAGGGCGAGTGGTACGTAAGGCTTCCCAATGAATCTGAGTACTAGTAAGTCCTTAGGGATGACCAAGCCAGAATGTCTTCATCAGGGTTTCCATTTACTGTGCCACCACAGCACCTCCACCCTGGGCTCCTCCCATCACAGGTTCATACCCAGGGCCACCTCATATACCATTTACCCACCATAGGTATCCATTCCAGGGGTGCCTAGGTAGCACCCCACGGCAAGACTTGCCCTAGGCTCGTCGTATACTCCAACTTGGTTGACATAACCCTCACCCTCCACGCACCCAAGTCACACACGCAGCACTCTCCCCATAGTCCAGATAACACCAGTTTCCACCACGCATCAATGTAGTGCAAGCGTAGTAGAAGTAATAAGCAATGAAATATAGTAGCAAGTGTGTGACTAGCCTAACAGTAGGGTGAGCAGGGGTAAGGTTGCGTCAAGGTAAAGGTCATCAAGAAAGCATACTACCATGCAAGTCCTATCATAGTGTGATCATAACAATAAAGTAAGGCACTAGCATTTCTATTTTAGCCATGCGTAATAGGTGCTATGAGATTGGGCGGGATGTGGCACCTTCAGTGTAGTCGTCTCCATACTCCTCACGGTACTCACGATCCTCGTCCGTCCGGTTCTCCTCCGAGTCTGCAAACATTCGCATTATAGTCGCGTTAGCGACGTCTATAGAATAGCACAAAGAAGCAATGAAAAT
This sequence comes from Miscanthus lutarioriparius, assembly GCA_904845875.1. NCBI lineage: Eukaryota > Viridiplantae > Streptophyta > Magnoliopsida > Poales > Poaceae > Miscanthus > Miscanthus lutarioriparius. Next base: position 52,132,058 of record CAJGYO010000003.1, on the reverse strand, counting down.
TCAAAAGAGCCAAATGCACTCAAACATGGGTTCATTGTGTAGAGCTTGATTTTAGATGAACTTTGGTCCTGGTTTCGTATTTTTCTGAGGTCATATGAATTAGTTATGAATTTCCGAAGTTTAAATCATTTTTCAAAATGGAAAAGGCTGAATTAATCCTGGGCTGACACGTGTCACGCTATGACTAGTCCACGTGGCATGCTGATGTTAGCATGACGTCATCATCTCGGTTCCGAGCTGACAGGCGGGGTCCAGCATGACGTCATCAACGTCATCAGTTCCGACAGGTGCGTCTAGGGGCTCTTGGGTCACTGACATGTGGGTCCGATCAAAGTCAACGTCAAGTCAACGGGCGAGTCAACGGTCAACGGTCAGGGTCACTGACGTGTGGGGCCAGGGCTGCTGACGTCAGCAGCTGATGTCATCATGACGTCACCTCGGCTGTGTTGCTACTGACAGGTGGGTCCCGCATGACGTCAGCATGACGTCACCATCCGACATGTGGGTCTAGTGTGTCTGTGCCATTGACATGTGGGGCCAGGTCAACAGTCAATGTTGACCGGTCAACGGTCAACTCGGACTAGGTCTCAAACGGGCTCTGGCGGGCTCTGGTTGGGCCGGTTTGGGCCGGGCCGCCTCGGACACGTGGCATGCTGTGGCGCTGCCACGTCATAGCCGTGGGCCTCCACTGGGCCGTGGTCCATGACTCGCGGGCGTGAGCATGGCTCATGGTAGACCAAGTCGCGCTGGTCCATGGACCGTAGGCGGGGTCCTTGGTGGACCGAGTCCACCCTTCTCTTCTCTGGCTGGGTCCATGTACACCGGGTGCAGGCGTGTGCGGTCGGCGAGGGGGAATTCCCCTGCTTCCTCCCCGGTGTGCTCCCGCCGGTGGTGTGCTCACCGGCGAGCCTTGCCAACGGTGCTAGCATCCAATAGAGGTGGGGAAAGGCTTGGCCAGGTCTCGGCGGACATGGTGGTGGGGTCTAGGTGATTGTTAGGGCTTCCTACAGTTTTGGCCATGGTGGTCGGCGCCTCGGCGTGGTGGTGCTCGTCAGTGAGTCCCTTCCAGTGGCGCGGGTGTTCAACTAAGGTGGGCAACAGCTCGGCCTTACCATGGCGGGTACCCTGGTGAAGCTAGCGAAGTGGCTGGATGACTCCAGATGGTTGGCCGCAGTGGCGGTGCACGGCGGAGCTCCGGCCGAGGTCCGATGCTTGTGGCGGGGGCGCTGTGGCCGGCTATCGGGGTCTCGGTCTACGTGGCTAACCTCCGGGCATCACGGTGATCCTCTACTGCTGCGTTCTAGTTCAGCGAGGCGGCCGGGTGTGCCAGCGGTGGCCATGCCATGGCAGCGGCGTCATGAGCGTGGCATGCACATGCTCCGATTCGGTGTCCAGGGGCTAGGGGATGGTCGCGGGTGTGTGCGTGTGTGGGCTGTGCTTGTGTACTCGGAGGCCAGGGACGGCCTTGGCCTACGTGCTCACGGTGTGGAGCACCATGGCCGACACAGCGAGGTCCGGTGGCGAGCAGGGGAAAAACTGGGGGGCTCACCTTTGGTGTCGTGGAAGATAGGATGGTGACGCAGTGGCGGGTTGCGGCCGTGTAGCTCCGGAAGCAGCGCAGTGCAGTTCAGTGTAGCATAGCGCCGACGTGCTTGATCGGGGCGTCGTCCTCCGCACCGGCGACACCGGCGACGTCGTGCGGCTTCGACACTCTCCCTTCTTCCTCTTCCCCCTCTTCTCTCTTGGCTTGGGTGTGCTGTGGACGGCCACCAAGGTGGCGGTGGGTACGGGAATGCGCTAGGGCAACCGGGGTCGGGGCTTTTATAGCTGGAGCTCCAAGTTCCAATGGTGGACGGCATCGTGCGGTGGAGGCGCATGCAGTGCATCCAACGGTGGCGCGAGGTTGCGTGGGAGTGGCGCAAGGGGGAGCAAGGCCATGCCCCGGGCGTGACCCCCTGGCCCGCTCCTGCCAGCACTGTCGGCCTCCGGTCGTGCGGCAGTTGAGGCATGGCATGGAGAAGATGAATAGGAAAGGCTGACGGGTGGGGTCCAGCGACAGCGGCAGCAAGGGAAGCGGGGAGGCGCGCGGGCATGGGCGACGCATGGGCTAGCTACGTGGGCCATGCGCGGTCAGGCCAGGCCTGCTTGTAGCCGCGCGTGGGCCAGCGGAGGGGGAGAAGTGGAGGGCTGGCCCGATAGTTGGTCGCGCGGGTTGGGCCGACCTACGCGTGAAGCTAGGCTGTGAAGCTTTTTCTTCTTTTCTTTTTCTGTTTTGTTTTTCTTCTCCATTGTTTGAATTCAAATTTGGTTTGAAATTTGAATTCCAAATTGGTGCACCTATTTCATTGGAGTTTTAGATATGAGGCCCACAACATTCTTATATAAATATTAGGAATTTATTTAGCTATTTTGTATAACAAAAATAGGTGTGGTTATGTTATACAAAAATAGAATTAGTTTTCTCTTTAAACCTTTATTCTTTGGTTTTTGTATTAATTACTTTATGGTTTATTTCTTTAAAGGTGTTGTTTAGACATTACATAAAACAATTTAAAATCCAAATCACTATTTGAGTTGACAATGTATGCTACGTTTCATTTGTCAGTATTTAAATAAACATGATAACAAATGACATGCCATGCTCATGAAATTGTCTAGTTGGGTTACTTCTAATGCAACACTTAGGGTTGGCTCCTACAATGTCACTCATCATCTCATGGGGTTTTGAAGAAAAAAAATTTGTAGTTGTGATTTTTGGTGTGTGGATTTTTGGGTTGTTACAGTCCTACGCCCTTAACAGAATCTCGTCCCCGAGATTAAAGCGTAACGTACTCTTCGAAGAGGTAAGGATAACATAGCCGAAGGTCAGACTCTTTCTCCCATGTTGCTTCTCTCTCAGTGTGGTTGCTCCATTGGATCTTGCACATAGGAATGGTTTTGCTTTGGGTCTCTTTGGTATCTTTGCCCAGAATTCTGATAGGGTGTTCTTTATACTCAAGTGTATCTTGAATGTTAAGTGTATCAGTTGGAACTACTTCATTGGGCACTCTCAAACACTTGCGTAGCTGTGAGACATGGAATACGGGATGTACACCCGCCAATTCCTCAGGTAGCTCAAGTTTGTAGGCGAGCTTTCCAATCCTCTTGCAAATCTTGTATGGGCCAACAAATCTAGGGGCAAGCTTCCCTTTCACATGGAATCTGACAGTCCCACGTAGCGGTGATACCTTCAGATAGACGAAGTCTCCCACATTGAACTCAAGTTCTCTTCTCCTTTTATCAGCATAGCTCTTGTATCGACTTTGAGCAATCCTCAAATTCTCCTTCACTTGAGCAACTCCTTCTTCTGCATCTTGAATCTTAGCAGAATCAAAGAACGATCTTTCACCCGGTTGAGACCACATCAAAGGTGTCTTACAAGGTCTGCCATATAGAGCTTCAAACGGCGACATCTTGATACTGGCTTGGTAGCTGTTGTTGTAAGAGAACTCTACACAGGGTAAGCATTTCTCCCAATTAGAGCCATAATTCAGTACACTAGCGCGAAGCATGTCTTCTAAGATCTGATTTACTCGTTGTCTGTCCATCTGTCTGTGGGTGGTAAGCGGTACTGAAATCAAGTTTGGTTCCAATGGACTTGTGTAGAGCTTCCCAGAATCAGGACACAAACTGAGGACCACGATCAGATACAATATTAGAGGGAGCTCCATGCAGTCTGAGAATATGCTCAATATATAGATCTGCTAATTTTCTGCATTGGTCTTGGTCTTCACTGGTACAAAGTGAGCAATCTTGGTCAAACGATCAACAATCACCTAGATGGAATCATTGCCTTTCTGTGAACGGGGCAATCCAACTATGAAATCCATGGATATGCTCTCCCATTTCCACTCGGGAACGTCAAGAGGCTTTAGCAATCCTGCAGGCCTTTGATGTTCAGCCTTGACTCTATTACAGGTGTCACATTGTGCCACATGTCCTACAATGTCTGTCTTCATGCCTTTCCACCAAAAGTGTTTCTTCAAGTCTTGATACATCTTTGAACCTCCAGGGTGAATACAGTACTTAGAATCATGAGCTTCTGACAGAATCTCCTCTCGTAGGGCTGGATCAGAAGGTACACAGACTCTGTCCTTGAACCAGATGGTCCCTTGTTCATCTTCATGGTGGTTGGTCTTGTAGCCTAATTTCATTAGACCATGGAGATATTCGATCTCTTCACAATTTTTTTGAGCTTGACGAATGCGATCTGTGAGATCATACTATATGCGGAGCTCATTCAACAAGCCATGCGATAGTATCTCAAGTTGGAAATCATCAATCTCTTCCTTGAGCTCAGGCGGTACGGATTCAGTGATCAAAGTGTGACAGTAACTCTTACGGCTGAGGGCATCTGAGACTACATTAGCTTTTCCCGGATGATAGTGAATTTCCAGGTCGTAGTCCTTGATCAACTCTAGCTATCGGCATTGCCTCATATTCAGATCTTCTTGAGTGAAAAAGTACTTCAAGCTCTTGTGATCGGTGTAGATATCACACTTGTTGCCTATCAAGTAGTGTCTCTAGATCTTTAAGGCATGCACAACTGCTGCTAACTCAAGATCATGAGTAGGGTAACGGTTCTCGTGTTCTTTCAACTATCGAGATACATGATCTATCACTCTTCCACCTTGCATCAATACACAGCCAAGTCCTTGACGGGATGCATCACAATAGACTACGAAATCTTTGCTGATATCAGGCAATGCTAACACAGGAGTTGTGGTAAGTTTCTATTTCAATTCTTGGAAGCTTCGCTCGCACTCGGGCATCCATTCAAACTCCTTAGTCTTCTTTAGAAGGTTGGTCATCGGACGGGCTATCTTGGAAAAGTTCTTGATGAATCGGCGATAATATACAGCCAATCCCAAGAAACTTCTGACTTCTGTCACATTACGGGGTTGTTCCCATTCTTTCACAGCCTCAATCTTAGCTGGGTCAACTGCAACACCTTCAGCTGATAGTACATGGCCTAGGAAGGCAACTTCCTGTAGCCAAAACTCACATTTGCTGAACTTTGCGTAGAGCTGATGTTGGGCTAGTTTCTCAAGTATAGTTCTCAGATGATGTTCGTGTTCTTCAGCGGTGGGTGAATAGACAAGGATGTCATCAATGAATACTACCACGAACTTATCCAGATCATCCATGAAAACCTTATTCATCATGTTCATGAAGTATGCGGGAGCATTCGTGAGTCCAAAGGATACCACAGTGAACTCAAACTACCCATACCTAGTCAAGAAAGCTATCTTCGGGATGTCACTCTCTCGAATCTTCATCTGATGATAGCCAGATCTGAGATCAATCTTGGAGAAATACTTGGCACCTCTAAGCTGATCAAGCAAATCATCAATCCTTGGTAGGGGGTACTTGTTCTTGATGGTGACTGCGTTCAAGTTCTGGTAATCAATGCACATTCTCATCGAGCCATCCTTCTTCTTAACAAACAGAACAGGGGATCCCCAGGGTGAAGCACTGGGTCTGATATATCCCTTCGAGATGAGCTCATCAAGCTGTTTCTTGAGCTCGGCCAGTTCATCAACTGACATGCGATAGGGTCTCTTGGCAATGGGTCCTATTCCCGGCAAAAGATCAATGATGAACTCTACATCACGGTCTGGTGGCATACCCGGTAATTCTTTAGGGAATACATCGGGATAGTCTTTGACCACAGGCACATCATGAACTGTCTTTTCCTCTTTTTGTGATTCTGAACTTGCTTTAAGGGCACATAGGATAGAGGTGGACTTTTTGGACTGGGTTCACATCTAATAATTTGCCCTGATGGATGGGTCACTTGGACGTATCTAGGTGAACATGATATGATACCTCGGTGAATGGTTAGCCAATCCATTCCTAAGATGACATCTAGGTTAGTGGAAGGTAACAGGGTTAGGTCAGCTTTAAAGGTAAGACCCTCAATGGTAAGACTCACTCCCTTACAGATGTGGGTGCATTTTAGGTCTCCTAAAGGTGAGCTGGTGATGATAGGCTTTTCACGTGGGGTTATAGGCAGGTCATGCTCTCGTGCAAACTTGGATGATATGTAAGAACAAGTTGCTCCGGAGTCAAATAGAACTGATGCAGTATTGCCATTAACTAAAAACATACCGTACACCACGTCAGGGGCAGCCTGTGCTTCCTTGGTGTCTAGATGGTTGAGACGTCCACGAGTAGCAGATCCCTTGAACTAAGACTTCTGAGTAGCTGAGTTCTGAGGGCATACGGTGGCTTTGTGACCTGGTTGGCCACAAGCGAAGCAGGTGAAAGGCGCACCGCCTGTAGGGGTTGGCGCGGGTGCCTTCCAGTTTCCAGTGCTTGGTGCGAAGCGGTTCTGTGCTGGGCGCTCATTCACAGAGCGGGAACAGTTGAAATGATCCTAAGTGTTGCGGTCCTGAGCATAACGGTCCCGGGTATAACGATCCTAAGCAGGGTGGGAGTATTTGGTGGTGTAGCCTCCACTACCCCTACTCGATCTAGGGTTGTCATCCCTGTTGTGGCGAGAGCGCTCCCTGGATGGTGCATCTCTGCGGAACCTCTTGCGATCACGGCCACAGAAAGACTCCTCAGGCTTATGCTTCCTCTCCCTGTACTCCTCTCCAGCTTCAGCATGGTCCTTCTCAATCTAGATGCAGTGATCCACCAGAGCACGCAACGTGTTACTCTCAATACCGCTAAACTTCAGCTTGATGTGCGGGTTAAGTCCCTTGCGGTAATAGTACAACTTCTCCTTCTTAGAGTTCACAACATAGGAAGGTGCATAGCGCAGAAGGTTGGTGAAACGAGTAGTGTACTCGGTCACCTTGTCCTTTCCCATCTTGATGTTGCGGAACTCTTCGGCTTTGGCCTCCATGATACCCTTGGGTATGTGATACTCAGTGAATGCTTCGGCAAACTCATCCCACGAGATGTTGGCAGGGTCCTCATGGGAATCACTGAAACTATCCCACCAGGCGCGTGCTGCACCTGTGAGCTAGTGTGTGGCAGCTCCAACACACTCATCATCGGTGAAAGTGGTGAGGTCAAGGTTCTTCTCCATCTCCTTGAGCCAGTCATCAGCCACAAGCGGGTCAGGGTCGGTGCCATCATAGGTAGGTGGCCTTAGCTTCAGAAATCCTTCCAGCTTCCTTTGGAAGTCATTCTGCTGACCTCCCTGGCGACGGTTTGTTCCGTCAACAAGGGCTGCAAGAAGCTGGGTCTGTTGTGCCATCACCTCGGCCAGGTTCGGTGGTGGTGGTGGTGGAATGTTCTCCTCGGCAGGCGGCGGGGTATTCTCTAGGTTGAAGGGTATCTCTCCACGTCCATGGCCGTGGCCATGGCCACGGTTGTTGTCACCACATCCCCCGTTTGGTTCGGCTGGTTCAGGGATGGGCACATGTCCATGGTTCATTAGGCGAGCAGATCGGCGGTTCGACATCTGCAACATGGATCATAGGAATTTTAGTGCTTGTGCCATAAGTGCTTATAATTCAATATGATTACATGATTTTGACAATTTAAAGAAAAACATTTGTACTATCCAACACTCATTACAAAGAAGCAATAAGATCCATAAGATGCAATAAGATCCAAAAACATTCATTACATGGGTTTTATTACATAGCATCATCTCCAGTAGCTACACTTGAAGACGTGCGAGAATCGTACTATGCATAGTGTCTCATAATACATCTCATAAATGGTACATCATGGGGTACAACATATGGAAGCCACTAACATGTCTCATGACCACACAGGGTCATCTACTCTAACTCGTACACCGCAGCTGGGATACGACTGTTCTCGATCTCGATCTCCTCGTTAGACTTGTGAAGTCGGGACATGTACTTCAAGGCCTCAGCGAGCTCCTCAGTAGGCTTGGCTCCAGGTAGGGTAGGGCAGGCGTCTAGGTTGAGGTGAGTCGGGGCTAACTCAAACTCCTCTATCCTCGACTTCGTCTTGCTGCGAATCTCCTTGGGTAGCTGATCCCACATACCCTTCATCTCCCTGAGGCGCTTCTTGTCAGACTTCTGCCAAGCCTACCAAGTCCTCTCACACTTGTCCTGTAGGTACTCGTTCTGCCTGAGTGCCTCGATCAGGTGACCCTGGTTGTGAACGGCCTTCTTCCTGAACTCCTCCAGCTCCTGGGTCATGGTCTTGTTCTAAGATTGGATTTTCAGCATATCAATCCCCTTGGATCTCTCTTTGTCTCCTCTGCGGTTGGACTCAGCCTTCTTGTCATCCAACTCTCTCTGCAACTCCAAGACCTTGCTGTCGAGATAGCAGTTCCTGTTGCCTAGGCCAGCTGCTTTGTCCTGTAAGTCAACGACCTTGGCTCTATGGACTTCTTCACGACGATTGAGCTCGTCCTATAGCTTGGCAACTGTCTCGAGCAGACTAGCTCGCTCCTGTGCTCCCTGCGAGTCTCGCTCCTAGTACTCCCATAGAAGGGCCCGGTCCTGACGTCTCTTCTGCTCAAGCTGGGTCACGTACCTATCCTACTCTAGTAGGTGGATAGCTGAGACACGAAGGCATCTGTCCTCCTCTACAAAGATAACTCTGCCAGTTGTGAAACTCTGCTCACTAGGGGTAAGGCTGAGGTCGAGGGCCTGGGGAAGTAGATGGAACTCTGTCATCTTCAGGTGCTCGTAGTGGTCCCTCATCACTCTACGAAGTGTCTTGTGTGAGACAGCTCATAGTCCCTCCTCAACTGTGTCCTCTATAGTCAACTCAGTGAAAGCTAGGACAGAAGGTAAGGTAGTGCTAGCTGGGAACTCAGCTGAGGTGACAACTGGTCCTTCGATTCCTCCTTCTTGAGCTGACTTCCCGGTGCAGGTGACCTTGACAAGCTCGTCAGGGACTCCTAACGTGACAAGAACTCGGCAGAGGGTCTGTGCAAAACGCCCGAGCTCACGTAGGTCAAAGGTAAGCTTGGCGTGGTCCAGAGGTAGCGGTCCTAGAGGCGGCCAGTCGATGTTCGTTGCCATCTGCATGTTTTAAGGAACAGGTGTTAGCAGGTCAATAATAGATAAGCCTTGCATAGAAGTAAATGCAGGGTCGGTATATAACCGAAAGAAGGGATGTTCATGTCCTATTCTATCATCCATTTCTAAGGGTTTCGTCCTATGGTCAAGTATGGCTCTGATACCAACTGAAGCGACCTGATTTCCACGAAGGGAAATCCACAGAGTCAAAGTGTAATAAGACCGTTGTAGATTATATTACCCAAATTCTAGTCGAATATCACATCCATACAACGATAATATCAGAGTACAAATAGTGCGGAATTACATAATTTATTACATTGCCGTATTGGCGGAATCAAAAGTAGCATTCAATCAGAATAGCTTGAAGATAAGATCGCCAAACTCGAGCGTAGGAACGAACCCCTCAACCGTCAAACTCCTCGGAGCTATACTCCTCAGCAGAACCTGTGTGCCAAAAATTTATCAGTACGATTTGTACTGACCACTCCCACCCTATGAGCATTTCTTTGTGGAAATTGGATGCAAGTTGGATATAATCAAAAAGGAACCTATAAGGCTGGGGTTTCCTATGTATTAGCATATTAAGTACATAATAATAGTTGGTCAAGTTTTAACACCATTCCCACATCCATTCCACCCCATTTCTGTCCAAAGCCAGGTTTTGATCCTGGGATCGATACACAACCATCTCCACACCATCACCATACCACAACCATACCATCGCTCAGTCGATAGGCCAACTCCCTCTCGGCACTGTCTCAAGGCCCATAGCCCCTGGCTACGTCCGAATACTCACTCCAGGGGGAGAAGAGAAGGACTCATCTCTCTATCTAGTTTAAGCGAAACCCAGGAAAGGTCCATAGCCGACAAGTCAGCATATGTATCGATCGATCAACCATACACTCTGCAGAGGTTTTACATAACCACAAGATCCGCCTTCCTCGCTGACCGTCGTCAACTGGGCTGATTCCGACCGCTTGCTAGCCTAGGATAATGCCACTCTACCATTCAGCCCTAGTACACCCCAAGTCTAGTCTGGGGTGGCTGAAACTATGAGTCATGAGCCGGGTCCACAAGGTCTCCATGAAGTCTTGGAAGGGTGTGGGGAAATCCTTCGTGCCTCGTACCTCCCTCACACTGTCCGCTATCAACCTAGCTGTAGTGGCAATATCCTACCAAGTAGTCCGGCCGTCCCGCACCATATAGGGCGAGTGGTACGTAAGGCTTCCCGGTGAATCTGAATACTAGTAAGTCCTTAGGGATGACCAAGCCAGAATGTCTTCATCAGGGTTTCCATTTACCGTACCACCACAGCACCTCCACCTTGGGCTCCTCCCATCATAGGTTCACACCCAGGGCCACCTCATATACCATTTACCCGCCACAGGTATCCATTCCAGGGGTGCCCAGGTAGCACCCCATGGCAAGACTTTCCCCAGGCTCGTCATATACTTCAACTTGGTCGACACAACCCTCACCCTCCACGCACCCAAGTCACACACGCAACACTCTCCCCATAGTCCAGATAACACCAGTTTCCACCACGCATCAATGTAGTGCAAGCGTAGTAGAAGTAATAAGCAATGAAATATAGTAGCAAGCGTGTGACTAGCCTAACAGCAGGGTGAGCAGGGGTAACGTTGTGTCAAGGTAAAGGTCATCAAGAAAGCATACTACCATGCAAGTCCTATCATAATGTGATCATAACAATAAAGTAAGGCACTAGCATTTCTATTTTAGAAATGCATAATAGGTGCTACGAGATTGGGCGGGATGTGGCACCTTCAGTGTAGTCATCTCCATACTCCTTACGGTACTCATGATCCTCGTCCGTCCAGTTCTCCTCCGAGTCTACAAACGATCGCATTATAGTCGCGTTAGCGACGTCTATAGAATAGCACAAAGAAGCAATGAAAATTCAAAAGAGCCAAATGCACTCAAACATGGGTTCATTGCGTAGAGCTTGATTTTAGAAGAACTTTGGTCTTGGTTTCATATTTTTCTGAGGTCATATGAATTAGTTATGAATTTCTGAAGTTTAAATCATTTCTGAAAATGGAAAAGGCTGAATTAATCCTGGGCTGACACGTGTCACGCTGTGACTGGTCCACGTGGCATGACGTCAGCATGATGTCATCATCTCAGTTCTGAGCTGACAGGCGGGGTCCAGCTGATGTCAGCATGACGTCATCAACGTCATCAGTTCCGACAGGTGGGTCCAGGGGCTCTTGGGTCACTAACATGTGGGTCCGGTCAAAGTCAACGTCATGTCAACGGGTGAGACAATGGTCAACGGTCAGGGTCACTGACATGTGGGGCCAGGGCAGCTGATGTCATCGTGACGTCAGCATGACATCACCTCGGCTGTATTGCTACTGACAGGTGGGTCCCGCGTGACATCAGCATGACGTCACCATCCGACATGTGGGTCCAGTGTGTCTATGCCACTGACATGTGGGGCTAGGTCAACAGTCAACGTTGACCGGTCAACGGTCAACTCGGACCGGGTCTCAAACGGGCTCTAGCGGGCTCGGGTTGGGCCAGTTTGGGCCGGGCCGACCCGGACACGTGGCATGCTGTGGCGTTGCCACGTCGTAGCCATGGGCCTCCATTGGGCCGTGGTCAACGACTCGCGGGCATGAGTGTGGCTCACGGTAGACCAAGTCGCGCTGGTCCATGGACCGTAGGCAGGGTCCTTGGTGGACCGAGTCCACCCTTCTCTTCTCTGGCTAGGTCCATGTACACCGGGTGCAGGTGCGTGCGGTCGGCGAGGGGGAATTCCCCTGCTTCCTCCCCAGCATGCTCCCGCCGGTGGTGTGCTCACCGGTGAGCCTTGCCAGCGGTGCTGGCGTCCAATAGAGGTGGGGAAAGGCTTGGCCAGGTCTCGGCGGATATGGTGGTGGGATCTAGGTGATTGTCAGGGCTTCCTACGGCTTTGGCCACGGTGGTCGGCGGCTCAGCGTGGCGGTGCTTGTCGGCGAGTCCCTTCCAGCGGCGTGGGTGTTCAACTAAGGTGGGCAACAACTCAGCCTTACCATGGCGGGTGCCCTGGTGAAGCTAGCGAAGTGGCTGGACGGCTCCAGACGGTTGGCCGCGGTGGCGGTGCATGGCGGAGCTCCGGCCGAGGTCCGATGCTTGTGGCCAGGGCGCTGTGGCCGGCTATCGGGGTCTTGGTCTACGGGGCTAACCTCCGGGCATCACAGTGATCCTCTACGGCTGCGTTCTAGTTTAGCGAGGTGGCCGGGTGCGCCAGCGGTGGCCGTACCATGGCGGCGGCGTCGTGACCGTGGCGTGCACATGCTCTGGTTCGGTGTCCAGGGGCTAGGGGATGGTCGCGGGTGTGCGTGTGAGTGGGCTGTGCTTGTGTACCCAGAGGCTAGGGATGGCCTTGGCCTATGCGCTCATGGTGTGGAGCGCCATGGCCAACACAGCGAGGTCCGGCGGCGAGCAGGGGAAAAAACGGGGGGCTCACCTTTGGTGTCGTGGAAGATAGGATGGTGACGCAGTGGCGGGTTGCGGCCATGTAGCTCTGGAAGCAGCGCAGTGTAGTGCAGTGTAGCGCAGCGCCGACGTGCTTGATCGAGGCGTTGTCCTCCGCTCCGGCGACACCGGCGACGTCACGCGGCTTCGGCACTCTTCCTTCTTCTTCCTCTTCCCCCTCTTCTCTCTTGGCTCAGGTGTGCTGTGGACGGCCGCCAAGGTGGTGGTGGGTATAGGAATGCGCTAGGGCAACCGGGGCCGGGGCTTTTATAGCCGGAGCTCCAAGCTCCAATGGCGGACGGCATCGTGCGGTGGAGGCGCGTGCAGTGCATCCAACGGTGGCGCAAGGTTGCGTGGGCGCGGCGCAAGGGGGAGCAAGGCCATGCCCCGAGCGTGACCCCCTGGCCCGCTCCTGCCAGCGCTGTCGGCCTCCGGTCGCGCGGTAGTTGAGGCGTGGCGTGGAGAAGATGAACAGGAAAGGCTGACGGGTGGGGTCCAGCGGCAGCAGCAGCAAGGGAAGCGGGGAGGCGCGCGGGCTGGCTGCGTGGGCCATGCGCGGTCAGGCCAGGCCTACTTGCAGCCGCGCGTGGGCCAGCGGAGGGGGAGAAGTGGAGGGCTGGGCCGGTAGTTGGTCGCGCGGGTTGGGCCGACCTGCGCGTGAAGCTGGGCTGTGAAGCTTTTTCTTCTTTTCTTTTTCTGTTTTGTTTTTCTTCTCCATTGTTTGAATTCAAATTTGGTTTGAAATTTGAATTCCAAATTGGTGCACCTATTTCATTGGAGTTTTAGATATGAGACCCACAACATTCTTATATAAATATTAGGAATTTATTTAGCTATTTTGTATAACAAAAATAGGTGTCGTTTTGTTATACAAAAATAGAATTTTTTTCTCTTTAAACCTTTATTCTTTGGTTTGAGTATTAATTACTTTATGGTTTATTTCTTTAAAGGTGTTGTTTAGACATTACATAAAACAACTAAAAATCCAAATCACTATTTGAGTTGACAATGTATGCTACGTTTCATTTGTCAGTATTTAAATAAACATGATAACAAATGACATGCCATGCTCATGAAATTGTCTAGTTGCGTTACTTCTAATGCAACACTTAGGGTTGGCTCCTACAATGTCACTCATCATCTCATGGGGTTTTGAAGAAAAAAAATTTGTAGTTGTGATTTTTGGTGTGTGGATTTTTGGGTTGTTACACTGTATATGAGTGTTAAGTGTATTTTGAATTTCACCTGTGCAGATTTCCAATCCTCCAAGGTGAGTGTTAATGTCGTCCAACTCTCGACGGTCTGAAGTAGACTGTCGTGGATGGACGGGTGGTGGTAGCCCCTCAGAGTCGGACGAGTTCTACGTCCATGCCGTGGCATCGGCATCTTGCCATCCTGATCTGTAGCACCCGGTTTTAAAGACAAAACCAGATACACACTATATTTAAGCCCAGGAAATCTAATCTCACACATAGCCACAAATAAAGTTAATATCAAGAGACAATACTTATTACATAACGTATTAGTAAAAGAAAATATAACCTCAAAGAATAGACAGCGAAAAGTTGACTCCGATCTTCTAGCGAAGACTCCAAATTCACAGGGACGACTGACTGGTTGACCACAAGCCTAACTCCTCCAAACCAGCAATCTGGTACCCATCCGGGATTTTTATCCAATGTTTAGAAAAAATAAAGCAAGCGTAAGTACATATCATACTTAACAATTATATCATGGGGTTCATGAGGCTCAAAAGGCTGACACTGGTTTAACAGCGATTAGCATTAATAGGTCATCTTTTTAAGCAATTGAGTAGCAAAGGATTTATCATTCCCATAAACACATGATCAGGTAAACATGAATAATGTATAGCATAAACAATTGATCATTAGCATCATCATTATCCATTAGTGATCATCTCTATTACATAAGGGTCCAAGGCCACTCGTATCCGTGAGCACGGCTGTTATAACAGTTTTATACTCTATAGAGTTTGTACACGTTCACTGTGAGTTGTGATTTACCCTTTCGCCCGAGGTAGCTATTCTCTTGACCCACTTCCAAGGAAGGTCGGTAGGGTTCACTATGAAGCCTTTCAAAGAATTCATCTAACAAGTTAGGGCCGCCAGGCGTATGTGGCCCATCTCTAGGAGTGGCAAGCGTGGGCATCGCAGTACGGTACACACTTCCTAGCAGCAAAGGAAACATACCCCGTGCCTGAAAGGTAACCACTAACAAGCTAGAAAAGATCCTCATACTGAGCTAAAGCCAGAGCCATATGACCCTCACAGCTGTACTGTAAGTCCCGGATGATCGCTTACAGATAAGTCCTTAGGGAGAGGAATCTGAAGCATATAAACACTCCAGCCCCCTGATTCCATGTTACTAAAAAGTCATGTTTTAATGTTTATTGCATATATCATTAGTCAAGTTACAAGATCATGGTTTTGATTAAGCACTAGCAAAAACTATCCCAATGCATTGTCCCAAAGGTTTTCAAGGAATAAGATATCAAATATCTAGGATATCCTATTTGGCAACAAGGTAGACACATGCAATATGAATTAAGTGTTTAAATGTGAATCGGTAACAAGGATAATCCCATGCTATACTTGCCTTATACACCGATCCTTCGATAAGCTTTAATCTTCAATGTCCATCTTCTTCTTCTAGATCACCACGTATATCTCATCGACTGGACAATCGTAGAACACCACACAAGCATCCATACACATACATACATAGCATATAGTTGCATCTATATCAGAACAGTACACCAATCATAGAAAAATTAAGTAAAAGAGATTGATATACGATTCTACGTATCACTACGATCACACAGTCGCGAGAAGCACGCTAATCGAAGCTATGGTTGAAAAGTAACAAATACCGAGAGATTTGCTTAACACATGGAAAAGAAACTATAGGCTTCGTTTATGTTAACTATAAGTCCATATAAGATATTTATAAATAACATAGATTAAATTAAGTCAATTTTATGTTTGAATTATAAAACTAGAGTGCAACAAATCTTATTTTATTTATAAAATCCAGCTGCCTAATCATTAGTCAAGATAATGATTTAAACCATGTTATTTCAGAAATAACAATATAGTAAACACTATTACTAACGCGTAGGTCTCATCGTTATGAATCTAACGCAACTTGAACAGACTATTTCGGAGTTAAAATAAACAAGTTATGATTTAAACAAGTTTTCCTTTAATTGAATAATAGATTAAATCTACCCATGAATTCTAAATATTGAAAACATGCCTAACAGTTGTATAAACTTGTAGAAAACGTGAATACGATCCTAACGCAATTTGAACGTGTCAAATCGGACTTAAAACGCAAAAGTTACGCATGAAATAAGGTTCAGTGGCATTTCTGTTAATATCTCAAACTCATTTTTGAATTAAAACAATTAAGAATCTGAATTTAAATGGATTTTGGACTGCACGCACTAATTCTCAAAACTACAGGGGCTAAAATAGAAGAAAATAGGACCTAAAAGAAATAATTTTGAACAGATCTGGATCGCGGGTTGATTCACTGGAAATAGAGGGGCTATTCTGCAAAATACGCACGGCTGACCGGATGTTGACTGCGGTTTGACTCGTGGCTGCTGACTGGGTGACATGTGGCGGCTGCTGGTTGGCATGGTGCACCACGTGGCGTGGGCCAGTGCTGACGCAGCATCGTGGACCGGGTCCGTGGGTCCATGGTGGACCGGTTACACAGCGAAGGGGTACGGGCTTATCATGGCTGTCCACGTCAGATCTGACGGCACAGGCGTGTGCGGGGGCAGCGGGTCACCGGGGAAGAAACACATAACGGTGGCGCCATTGTCGCCGATGGTCCTAGCTCGTCTGTGGTCACCGATACGGTGATTCTGACGGCCAAACTCGACGCGGACTACACCTAGACGATGCGCGCAGTGATGCGAATTCGATACAACAGGAAGGTAGGGCAGGGGAAGCACATCGGAACAATGGCCCCACAGCGGTGCCATGGCCGGTGACTCGGATCTTGCTGATGTGGCATTCTAGCGCGCTAATCGATGAACGGAGGGCATTGGGAGGTCGAGTAGCTCACCGTGATTCGATTGGAATGGAGCGCGGCGTTCGGGGAGGCTCCAAAGCGGGTCGACAACGGCGATGGCGACTGGAGAGAGAGAAAGGTGCGCGGGTGAGGGGAAATCTGGGCAAATCAGGGCCAAAATGGCGAATTGAAGGTACCTAGGGCTGTGGGAGAACACGGCGGATCTTCGGGTGGTTACGGCGACGAGGTTCGAGGCACCGGAGCGGCGGAACTACGGCGGCGGTGGTGAGCTTCGAGCGGCGAACGGAGAAGGGCAGAGGGGAGGGCTCGGCTCGGTCTTTATAGGCGGCGGGCTGCGGCGTAGAAGGAAGGGGAGCGGGGGCACTGGCGAATTCGGTCGCTTTCCATGTAAGAGCAACGGCGGGCCGGCAGCTTGCCGTTTTGGTGTGAGCCATTGACGGGCGGAGGAAGGAAAGAGGCGCGGGGAAGAAGAAAAGGGAAGGGGATGGCAGCGCTGATGAGTGGGACCAGGGTCGCAGCGAGAGGGAGAAGGAGCAGTGCGGGCGTAGGCCGAGCGGGCCGCTGGCAGGCCGATGCGCTGAGCTGGCTGCGCGGGCGCGCGAAGCAGGCTGCGGGGAAGCTGGGCCGCGCGCTGGCGTGCGGTGGAAAGGCGCCGAGTAGGCCATGCGCGGGAGAAGGAGGAGGCGTGTGGGACTGGGCCGATTCCTGGTGCTGGGCTGACGCCGGGAGAAGAAAGAAACAAGCGGGCCAGGGAAGAACGTGGGCCTCCAGGCCAAAATGAGAGAGGAGTTTTTCCTTCTTCTTTTTTTCCAATTCAAAATCTTTTTTTCCTTTTTAGTTTTCAAAGCCAAACCAATTCTATGTAAATCATATCAAATCCGAATCTGTTTTCAATATACTTTTCATCTCAAATATAAATGAGCAATTTTGGTAAATTTCCAAAAATAAGTTTTGCCATTTTTTTAAATCCTCTTATTTTCAACTTTTCTTTTCTTTTATTTCAAAGCCACTTTTAATTTCATTTCAAAGCATTTTAACCATTTTGACTTTTCAATTAAAACCACTCAACCAATAAAATCAAATGCAATGGCATGTATGCATCAAACATGTTGCTTCCTTATAATGTATTTTAACTTAATGAAAAATTTTATTTCCTATATTTCATGTGCACAAAAATTCATAAATAAATCATTTGAACTCTATTTCAAAAGAGGCAAATTTTAGGGTGTTACAATTCTACCCCCTTAAGATGAATCTCATCCTCGAGATTCGGAAGACATCGACTAAGAGATGGGAATACTTCATACTTGGATTCTTCTTTACTTTCTCGTGTAGTTCCATTGTCTTGATAAAGATCCACTTTACTTTACATATCTGTTGCCCTTACTCCAAGTAACTTGCCTAACCAATTCCAAAACTTTGACAGGTACCTTGAACAACTCTCAGGTAACCCTAATCACTAGGCCATAATTCTCTTTCCTCATATGTTCACCTTTCAACAAGGCTTCCTTATCTTCTTGGTCCTAAAGAGAATCTACCACCAATCTTAAGAACATTAATGATCCTGGTTGAATTGTTCGAACTGGGAATACAATTGTTAATCCTTGGTGTTACTCGAACCTTCTTAGCACAATTCTCTGTTGCTAAGGGCATCGGTCATGACTTAGCTTCTTGAAG
Organism: Miscanthus lutarioriparius; assembly: GCA_904845875.1. Lineage (NCBI taxonomy): Eukaryota > Viridiplantae > Streptophyta > Magnoliopsida > Poales > Poaceae > Miscanthus > Miscanthus lutarioriparius. Next base: position 52,113,831 of record CAJGYO010000003.1, on the reverse strand, counting down.
TGATAGCACTTTTCCAAGTCATAGTCAATCCCATTCCAATGAGGTTATCACAAGCTCAAGACCAACTTGGTGAAGATATCCTATATATTCTTGTGATCCTCCTAGTTATTACTTTTACCTTCAAGAAGATGGTACTTCCATTCTCCACAATGGATAACTCCAGATAACAGGTTAGTTCAACTCATGCTTATAAGGACACATCCTACACCTTCACAAGATGCATTATTGTAGATACAAAGCTCTCGTCCTGATCTACAAAGCTAATACCTAGATTTTACGTTAACCTCTTCTTGGACTAAACACTTGCGTGAGGTCTCTTTATCCCAACTAACTTAAAAGCTTTTCCAGTAGCTCTACCAAAATTCTTGATGATCTTGGATAAACCTTTCTTGGACTTCTAACCAAGCCTCATTGACACTCTGAGTTCTCTCTTACATCCTTGAGTACCACCACGCTTCCGCTGCGCACTCTGATTTCCGCTATGCAAACTCGAACGTATGATACTTCATCTTACCAATTCTTCTACTTGGCTACCCCCCTTAAGATAAGGTAAAGTAGGGGATACCAAAGTATAGCTTGCATCGTCTTGTGATTGAAGTCTACTGTTGTTCAGGATTTCCTCAGGGTTTTTTTACCATCCAAAATTAGAGATATGAACCGATAAAGATAGGATGTTCCAAAGACGGGATAGGAAAAATAGAAGAAAACCGTAACCCAACTATTTATTTCAGTAATCCTTATACCTTAAACCTATAAACTAAAAGAAACTGCGGGAACACCCAACAAAATCATTGCAATCATTACAAAGATGCAAAACAAGCATAACATAATGACAAATCAACAAAGCACTTAAAGATGCACAACTCAATTATCGACTCAACTTGTGATACTATCGTTTTTATTACATAAGGGGCGCAAATTCCTAATTCTTAAAAATGGCATGATTACAGGGACATCTCTCGCATGGGAGTGACACGTCATCCACTACATCAATTTCATCATGGGCTTCCCTTGTATGTGTGTCACCATCGTTTGCTGGTGGTAGTCCTGTATTGACCTAACTCTAGCTACCTCCATGGCATAATTGTTGATTCTTCTGTGGGCAAGATTTAACATAATGTCCTTCCTGCTGGCACTGATAACACTTTCTCTTAGCTGGATCTTTAGTGATGTCATACTCCACAGAATTGTTGCTTAGAGTATTGTTAGCTTGCTGACTCTGTAAGTTCATCTTTGTTTGACTAGACCGCTTTTTAGCTCGCTTGATCTTTTGGGGTTGAAACTCCATGTAGGTGATTGTCCACCCATCTATGCATACCTCATGTGGAAAGACTGGAGTAACCTTAGCTTGAGAAACTTCCAATTCTTTAGAGTCTGAGTTTAACTGACTAGGGATTGGAGTTGGATGTGACGATGTAATAGAACCCAAATGTTGGTTGCTTTCAAGTTCTGACTCTGGTGAGATCTCCTTTCTCTTCTTATCCACATTGTCCTCAGGTACAGGCTGAATACCTTCATACTCAATTCTTTCTCCTGACGGTGTGGTTAGAAGCACTGAACGCTGGGCATACTTGATCACTCCTTTACAAGCAGATAGCCATCCTATTCCAAGAATGACATCAATGTCTACTAACTCTAATACAATAAGATTTGCTTCAAATTTTACTCCTTTGATGTTAAGACTAATTCTTGGGCATTTGTGGTTTGCCTTCATTTCTCCTTCTGGGGTCTTAACTATCACTGGTCTCCTCATTGGAAGCATAGTTATCTTATGTTCCTTTACGTATGCACTAGAGATAAATGAATGTGAAGCTCTGGGGTCAAACAGCACTGTGGCGGAAACTAAGTTTACTGGAATGATACCATACACAACCTCCTTAGCTCCATGAGTAGTAGTCATATCCACATTATTCAATCTTCCTTGGATGTAGTTTCTCTTTGCTTTATTTCCTTGCTCCTGTTTCTTCTGGACTTTCTGTTCTTGCTTCTGCTGTGGGTGATCTAGGCATTCATGTGCCATTCTTCCAATATCTTCGTTGGACTTTACATTCTTCCAAGCTTCTGCTACTTGTCTCTTCACTGGTACCTTTGGTATGTTGGTTTGACCTTATGGCAAGCACTGTTGAAAGCTCCAAGGTTGAGTCATTCCTTCTGGTGCTTGTTGTTGCATAGCCACAAACTTCTCCTTGTCGAATACAGTCAAGGGCAACATAGCTTGGTCCTCCTGATCTCTGATGTTGGCAGTTATCTCGTTACATTCCATCTATATAGACAAAGATAGAGGATTGAGAATAGAGACAAAGTTTTCATAACAGACAGAGGCGGAAGTGAGCATAACTTTTCACAAATAACAAGGTTAGGGAGAAAGCAAGAACTAAGCAAAGATAAAAGCATGATAAGACGTCCAGTTCTAACAAGGCTTGCGTCCTACAGTCAGCATTGCTTTGATACCACTTTGTAGCACCCGGTTTTAAAGACAAAACCAGATACACACTATATGTGAGCCCAGGAAGTCAAATCTCACACATAGCCACAAATAAAGGTAATATCAAGAGACAATACTTATTACATAACGTATTAGTAAAAGAAAATATAACCTCAGAGAATAGACAGCGGAAAGTTGACTCCGATCTTCTAGCGAAGACTCCAAATTCACAGGGACGACTGACTGGTTGACCACAAGCCTAACTCCTCCAAACCAGCAATCTGGTACCCATCCGGGATTTTTTACCAATGTATAGAAAAAATAAAGCAAGCGTAAGTACATATCATACTTAACAATTATATCATGGGGTTCATGAGGCTCAAAAGGCTGACACTGGTTTAACTGCGATTAGCTTTAATAGGTCATCTTTTTAAGCAATTGAGTAGCAAAGGATTTATCATTCCCATAAACACATGATCCGGTAAACCTGAATAATGTATAGCATAAACAATTGATCATTAGCATCATCATTATCCATTAGTGATCATCTCTATACCATAAGGGTCCAAGGCCGCTCGTATCTGTGAGCACGGCTGTTATAACAGTTTTATACTCTGCAGAGTTTGTACACGTTCACTGTGAGTTGTGATTTACCCTTTCGCCCGAGGTAGCTATTCTCTTGACCCACTTCCAAGGAAGGTCGGCAGGGTTCACTATGAAGCCTTTCAAAGAATTCGTCTAACAAGTTAGGGCCGCCAGGCGTATGTGGCCCATCTCTAGGAGTGGCAAGCGTGGGCATCGCAGCACGGTACACACTTCCTAGCAGCAAAGGAAACATACCCTGCGCCTAAAAGGTAACCACTAACAAGCTAGAAAAGATCCTCATACTGAGCTAAAGCCAGAGCCATATGGCCCTCACAGCTGTACTGTAAGTCCCGGATGATCGCTTACAGATAAGTCCTTAGGGAGAGGAATCTGAAGCATATAAACACTCCAGCCCCCTGATTCCATGTTACTAAAAAGTCATGTTTTAATGTTTATTGCATATATCATTAGTCAAGTTACAAGATCATGGTTTTGATTAAGCACTAGCAAAAACTATCCCAATGCATTGTCCCAAAGGTTTTCAAGGAATAAGATATCAAATATCTAGGATATCCTATTTGGCAACAAGGTAGACACATGCAATATGAATTAAGTGTTTAAATGTGAATAGGTAACAAGGATAATCCCATGCTATACTTGCCTTATACACCGATCCTTCGGTAAGCTTTAATCTTCAATGTCCTTCTTCTTCTTCTAGATCACCACGTATATCTCATCGACTGGACAATCGTAGAACACCACACAAGCATCCATACTCATACATGCATAGCATACAGTTGCATCTATATCAGAACAGTACATCAACCATAGAAAAATTAAGTAAAAGAGATTGATATACGATTCTACGTATCACTACGATCACACAGTCGCGAGAAGCACACTAATCGAAGCTACGGTTGAAAAGTTACAAATACCGAGAGATTTGCTTAACACGTGGAAAAGAAACTATAGGCTTTGTTTATGTTAACTATAAGTCCATATAAGATATTTATAAATAACATAGATTAAATTAAGTCAATTTTATGTTTGAATTATAAAACTAGAGTGCAACAAATCTTATTTTATTTATAAAATCCAGCTGCATAATCATTAGTCAAGATAATGATTTAAACCATGTTATTTCAGAAATAACAATATAGTAAACACTATTACTAACGCGTAGGTCTCGTCGTTACGAATCTAACGCAACTTGAACGGACTATTTCGGAGTTAAAATAAACAAGTTATGATTTAAACAAGTTTTCCTTTAATTGAATAATAGATTAAATCTACCCATGAATTCTAAATATTGAAAACATGCCTAACAGTTGTATAAACATGTAGAAAACGTGAATACGATCCTAACGCAATTTGAACGGGTCAAATCGGACTTAAAACGCAAAAGTTACGCATGAAATAAGGTTCAGTGGCATTTCTGTTAATATCTCATACTCATTTTTGAATTAAAACAATTAAGAATCTGAATTTAAATGGATTTTGGACTGCACGCACTAATTCTCAAAACTACAGGGGCTAAAACAGAAGAAAACATGACCTAAAAGAAATAATTTTGAACAGATCTGGATCGCGGGTTGATTCACTGGAAATAGAAGGGCTATTCTGCAAAATACGCACGGCTAACCGGATGTTGACTGCGGTTTTGACTCGTGGCTGCTGACTGGGTGACATGTGGCGGCTACTGGTTGGCATGGTGCACCACGTGGCGTGGGCCAGTGCTGACGCAGCACCGTGGACCGGGTCCGTGGGTCCATGGTGGACCGGTTACACAGCGAAGGGGTACGGGCTTATCGTGGCTGTCCACGTCAGATCTGACGGCGCAGGCGTGTGCGGGGGCAGCGGGTCGCCGGGGAAGAAACACATGATGGTGGCACCATTGTCGCCGATGGTCCTAGCTCGTCGGTGGTCACCGATACGGTGATTCCGACGGCCAAACTCGACGCGGACTACACCTAGACGATGCGCGCGGTGATGCGAATTCGATACAACAGGAAGGTAGGGTGGGGGAAGCACGTCGGAACAATGGCCCCATAGCGGCGCCATGGCCGGCGACTCGGATCTTGCTGATGTGGCGTTCTAGCGCGCTAATCGATAAACGGAGGGCATTGGGAGGTCAAGTAGCTCACCGTGATTTGATTGGAATGGAGCGCGGCGTTCGGGGAGGCTCCGAAGTGGGTCGACGACGGCGATGGCGACTAGAGAGAGAGAAAGGCGCGCGGGTGAGGGGAAATCTGGGCAAATCAGGGGCAAAATGGCGAATTGAAGGTACCTAGGGTTGTGGGAGAACACGGCGGATCTTCGGGTGGTTACGGCGACGAGGTTCGAGGCACCGGAGCGGCGGAACTACGGCGGCGGTGGCGAGCTTCGAGTGGTGAACGGAGAAGGGCAGAGGGGAGGGCTCGGCTCGGTCTTTATAGGCGGCGGGCTGTGGCGTAGAAGGAAGGGGAGCGGGGGCGCTGGCGGATTCGGTCGCTTTCCATGTAAGAGCAACGGCGGGCCGGTAGCTTGTCGTTTTGGCATGAGCCATTGACGGGCGGAGGAAGGAAAGAGGCATGGGGAAGAAGGAAAGGGAAGGGGACGGCAGCGCTGATGAGTGGGACTAGGGTCGCAGTGAGAGGGAGAAGGAGCAGCGCGTGCGGTGCGGGCATAGGCCGAGCGGGCCGCTGGCAGGCCGATGCGCTGAGCTGGCTGCGCGGGCGCGCGAAGCAGGCCGCGGGGAAGCTGGGCCGCGCGCTGGCGTGCGGTGGAAAGGCGTTGAGTAGGCCATGCACGGGAGAAGGAGGAGGCGCGTGGGACTGGGCCGATTCCTGGTGCTGGGCTGACGCCGAGAGAAGAAAGAAACAAGCGGGCTAGGGAAAAACGTGGGCCTCCGGGCCAAAATGAGAGAGGAGTTTTTCCTTCTTTTTTTCCAATTCAAAATCTTTTTTTCCTTTTTAGTTTTCAAAGCCAAACCAATTCTATGTAAATCATATCAAATCCGAATATGTTTTCAATATACTTTTCATCTCAAATATAAATGAGCAATTTTAGTAAATTTCCAAAAATAAGTTTTGCCATTTTTTTTAAATCCTCTTATTTTCAATTTTTCTTTTCTTTTATTTCAAAGCCACTTTTAATTTCATTTCAAAGCATTTTAACCATTTTGACTTTTCAATTGAAACCACTCAACCAATAAAATCAAATGCAATGGCATGTATGCATCAAACATGTTGCTACCTTATAATGTATTTTAACTTAATGAAAAATTTTATTTCCTATATTTCATGTGCACAAAAATTCATAAATAAATCATTTGAACTCTATTTCAAAAGAGGCAAATTTTAGGGTGTTACATGATCCACCGGCCTCGTGTGGTTGCGGGGCGTGTCCCTAGACAGGCGGATACCCAGGGGTGAACCTTGGCGTCTGCATGGTCAAAAACCACTCCGCATGGTACGCCTGAGGCATGAGCGGTGTCAGTGTCGGTGGTGGCTGTTGAGAGCTGCCAGCTTCATCCCTAGCCCTGCTCCTTGTTGCCCTGCGAGAAAAAGAATTCCTGCACGCTTCCTCTTGTTCGACAAGAGTGAAGGTGAGTAACGGGGATTTATACAATGAGAGTCCTGGGTTAGGGAGCGGAATCTCATTTGTATACCCAGAAAGAAAAATACAAGGTTCCTTGCATTATCATACTTTAAATGATGCCCTTGCATCAGGCAGTGCTCATCAATATCAATGCATGGAGTAGAGATGTATGTCACATCTTGTCCATCTAATGCACCAATATTAGCGGCAATACGAGTCACAAGGGACATGCAAGAGATAGATGTAGAAGCCTTGAATGTTTCTAACCAATGTTTAAACATTTCTTTCACAGGAGCAATTTTAGTCTTTTTAAGCATGACATAGAGAATTTGCAATTCAGCATGATAAACAAACCTTATATCTTGCCTGACAAACAAAGTCATGGCAATCCAACGATGCATGAACCTCAAAGGAGGATGATGAATATTCATATTTCGAGGTTGAAACTTGCCAACTATGTTTTGACTAGAAATCATTCTCCAAAATTTATGGCGATTAAAGCCTCTAAGAGCATGATCTAAGTCAATTGAGCATTTTGTACTAAAGCCTAAGTGAGAGCTGAGATTTCTCCATGTAAGATAGTATTCTTTCTCAAAAAGATGGAAAGTAATCCCACCCTCAACTTCTTGCAAAGAGCATAAGAATTGAATTGTTAAGAGGCGAGAACCAAGCTCGTCAACGGGAGCAACGTTCTCCCATGCAACGGCTTTCTAGATGGTGGCGAATTCGGTGTCCATACCTATGTTTTGGTGAAGGTCGAGGTCATACAGAGGCGTGTGGACGAACTCAAGATTCTTGATGAGGTTGTATGCTTACATCTCCCGGTCTCCCTCCAAATCAAGGTGTGGATCATCTTCACCTTCCTCCATTGGTTGCTCTTGCTCTTCTTGCTCTTCCGTCGGCTCGGTTTCTTCATCTTCATGCATCGGGCTCTCTTTGGGCTCGGTGTAGCGCGTGCTTGAGCTTCTGCGGGTGCAACTTGAGCTCGCTCCTATGGCCTTCTTGAATGCGACAGAGACCTTTCTACCCATGGCAAAAAAGACAACAACACAAACTCGAAAACAGGGTTATGTTAGTGAAGACAAATCAAACAACCCACGAGCTTGGCTTGGTGGTGATGTACTTAGGAAATTTCTACATAGTTTCCTTGCACTTGAGCTTTGTTGTCGCACCCAGTTTTCCAAAGAAGACCAAGCGCTAACTATATGTGTGCCCAGGATGTCCACACGACACATATAGCGACAAATATGGAGAATATCAAGAACAATGCTTTATTATATATCGAACATAGTTACAACAAGACTTACAACTATTACAAAGCATAGCAAAAACTATTCTTAATCTTCTCTTTGGGACTCCATACTCCACAGGGATGGTTGACTAGGGAAGCACACGCCTAGTACTCATGGGCTCCACAAGAATCTCTTCACTTGAAACACCACCTGGTACCCATCTGGGATTTTTGTTGAATGTAAAGCAAGTGTGAGCTCACCCGACTCAACAAGTATAACATGAGGTGATGCAAGGCTCAAAAGGCTAGACTCGGCTAAACTATGATAAGCATTTTTAGTTGGTCATATTTTATTTATTAAACCTATGTTGCTAGGTTATGCTTAAGCTCCCAAGGTGAGAAGTATAATTAACATCAAGATTAATCATCACCCAAACCATCCATAGAACCATCTATCTCGAAAAAGATCCAGGTCGCTCGTGTCTATGAGCACGGCTAATATATAAGTTTTATACTCTGCAGAGTTTGTACACTTTCACCACGAGTCATGATTGCCCTTTGCCCGAGGTGATCAGCCTCTTGACTCACTTCCATGGTAAGTCAACGGGGATCACTATAAAGCTTTTCACCGGTCATTCTAATAAGTAGCAGCTGCTAAGGTTCCAGCCGTCTAGCCATATGCAGCCCTTCTCTAGGAGTGGCACTCATGGTCATGGCATAGTACACACCCTAGTAGGAAAAGAAACATACCAACTAGTGCCCCCCTCTTTTCATTTCGGTAAGCTACTGATGAACTAGAGCAGATCAAGATACTAGGCAAAGACCAGAGCCATGTAGTTCTCGTGGCTGTACTATAAGTCCTGGGTTGCTGCTTTAAGATTTAGTCCTTACAGAGGGTAGACTAGAGCACCCAAAAAGGCCCAATGCTCTAGCCCCCTTCTATCCATGTTGCTAAAAAGCACCTTTTAATATTGATTTCATAACTCATTAGTCAAAATTAACATTATGATGTTGGTGATTGCAGGCTAAGCAAAACTATCCATATGCATAACCCAAGGTAACAAGGAATTTAGGATAACAAAGGTTCTAGGTAAAGTCCTGAGGGGTTTATCATATTAGACACATGCACATGAAGAGGTGATTAAATAGTTATTAGGTAACAAGGGAGCTCATGTTACACTTGCCTTCAAAAGCTTTCTATTCAGACCATCAAACTTCTCTCCAGGATCATCCTTGTATAGCTCCTTCTAACATTAGCAGCAATCATCACAAGCATCATATTCAAACCTAGGAATAGTACATCAATCATTATAAAACAACATATAAAGGTTTTTAAACACATAGAGGGCTTGTAACAACGACCATAGAGCGCAAAAACAATGAAACAAAGCTACAGTTTAAAAAGGCATGGAAGTTCAAAGGTAGAAGATGGAAAGTAGGATAAATGATAGGAGTAGAATAGACATGATGTATGTGGGCTAACTTGAAAGACCAGAGAGCATAAGGATTTATAGATGAATGGTAAATGATTAGAGGATTGTGTACAAGATGGATAGGACATTGTGAAGTAAGCATACTGTTTACACCAAAATTTGGGAAGAAGAACATGGAAACTCAAAGCTTCCAAGATTATGTCATCAAGGAATCGATTGCATAAGGGTCGATATCAGCTGATTCAGATGCGGCACTAGAATCGGCTCAATTCGGATGACATCAGCAGATAACGCCAGTGAGCTATGGTTGGCGTCGAGAAAGACATGTCAAACTCTACAAAAAGGGAAAGATTAGGGTCCAAGTTATCTTAAATTATGAATGTTTTCTCTTAATACCAAAAGTTGTAATGAGTCATACTTGAGTAGGATTCATGCTTAGGTTCTGGGTATAAATATTGAACCCCAGCTATTGTAAAAAGGACATCCAATCAATCAATACAAATTACTTTTTTGGCTTTACGCCAACCCTTAGGAGTAGGAGTAGTGTAGATCTCAGTGAGTTCTTCAACAAGCAGGGCTGCATCGCTCCGGCCGACCTCCAGCTTTTCTGTAAGTACCATCATGGCTTATGCTTTGGTTTGTAAGGCTGCATCGGTTAAGTTCGACCTCCATTATGAGCTCTAGCATAAGCTAGTTATCGATCTTTATCTAGTTCAAGTACGGCTGCATCGGTTAAGTTCGACCTCCACTGCTTGAATTAGATTAAGGTCAAGTTATCGGCTCTACCTAAGAGTGGCATCCTTCAGGTAGATTCATTAAGTTACCGATCTTGCTGATGTTCTTATTGTCATTAGCTCTCAGCAACATCAACTTGCTCGGTCGAGATCAATTTAGATCGGCCTCATATCCTTTTAGTCCGTCGTTTGCTTTGTTACGATACGAAGTTTCTTACTTTGAGCGATGGGTTATGTTTCATCGGCTGTTCTACTTCGATCTTGATCGTGCATAGTACGCGGTTAAGGCATGTATGATCTTGAGGAGATTTGCTGGCTAGTTAAATCTGGTCTATAGTTCGCTATTATGGCTATAACGATCCAGTCGATCCCCACTGATGGCACTTTAGATCGAAGGATGCTAGTTGATAGATTTGTTTTCAATCAGGCATGACCTTGACTTTTTGCTATGCCTGCATCGGCTAAATAGCCGATCGCCTATGCTTTAACGCCTACAGTGTGTCTCCATGATTCTGTTAAATGTGAATAGATCTGTTTACTTTAAAGGTTTGATTTGTTGTCTTTATCATGGCTGCCATCGATCCGGTCGAACCCCACTATTAGAGATAACAGGTTAGGTTTGATGAGTTCATAGATTTGTCCATGTTAAATAGTCGATTGTTCACATGCTGTAGTCCCTTTTTCCACCTAAATCGGCTATTTCAACCGATTTGCTTGAGCTTTCACACATAGCATGTCTTTTGAAAAGCCTATCAATGTATAGATGGTTTTACGGATTTTTTAGTTTTGGTTTGTTATTATCATCATAGCTGCCATCGATCCGGTCGAACCTCACTGTTGATGGTAACAAATTAGATTCAGAGTGTTTGTAGATCTATTTGTACTAAACAGTCGATTTGTTCACATGTTATATCCTTTCTCGTCAGATTCATCGGCTCAATGCTTTACACTGGCAATACCCACCTAGCTGATGATTTTACTTAAATCTCCATGTATTCTACTTGTCAACATAAAATCAATCACGATCCACGAGCTTCATAGTCCGTAACAACCGATTTCTTCGCGTATCTGCCGTTTAGTCGATTTTTCCCGTCTGGCTGCTCCCGAAGCGGCACACTTGGAACTGTCTGGGCAAAGACCGGCATGTTCCATCTTAAATTATTGATAAACTTTCTCTCCTTATCAATTGCAGGTCAAATTGACTGGCACACCTCAGCAGGAATTCGTAGGATTGGCTAGCCCTACGTTGAAGCCAAGCGGATCTTCAGTCTTGCTCCATCAAGCAGATCCTTCCAGCTTGCTGTGTGCCAAGTGCATTGACACGTGCGCCGACACATACAAAGATTTAAGAGCTAGATCACACAGGATGACTATGCAAGCTTGATGAGAGGAATCATATACATGGCAATGGCTAAGCAAGAGTGAGATGGTATGGTGAGATACTATCAAGAATATATATTTCTGGTCATAGAACATGAATACGCACGAACAATGGTGGTGGTTGGCATAGTTGGAATTTGCCAACAATGAGGCGATCATAGACACAAGATGAAAAGTGAAGCTAAACTTATGGGTTATGTTCTGTAAACCCCATCAGGATATTAGGATGGTCTTTTGGATTTGTGAAGAGGACACTTAGGAACATATTTTAGCAAGTGGTTCCACTAAGGTGGATGCAAGATCAACGAAGGACACATTTGCAGCAAATTATGCACCGTTTGAACATGCACATGCAGCGGGTAGTGGTGGATGTGACCAACAAAAGGAAGATCATTGCTGAACTTCTGGGATTGAAACTCAGTGGAATCGTGTGCAACTACTAAACACACCATCACATCAGAGGGCTTAGCGATCCAGACCATGATTCAGCGGGGAATACACAGCGGAACACTGGTGTATCCAGGACATGCACTTTGGCAGATAGCATGGGTTATGATTATTGGTTGCAGGGACATAGCAGCACCAATCAATGATCCAACTTGTGGGGTTTTGAAGGATGTATGTTTTGGGCAAAGGGCATGTCATTTTGATTAGCGGTCGGCCGAGGGATCATGATTACAAGATGGAGTTGTCTGGCTGCGAATGCAGCAGGAGCAGCGAGCATGGGGACAGTGATATCTCCGTCGTTTCAGATCCTATGGTCAATCCATATTTTGTGGACATGTGCAGAGATATTATAAACATTTTGGTTGAAGGGAATGGCCACTGGAGTGATGAAACAACGAGTACTCATGCTAATGAGCAGCAGTCTGGCTGCGAGGCTGCAGGGGCAGCAAGCACGAAAATAATTATATCTCTTTCATATTAGATTCTCTGGCCATGAAATTTTGCAGAGGTGTGTGCGATTATATGATACACATGTGGTTCAAAGGAATTTACAAATGGAATTATAGATTGCCAGGAACATGCATACCAACCAATGGTACATTGGCTAGCCGCAGGGAACAGCAAAGCGTTTGCGATGAAACCTTTGCCAGGGACTGATCTTTCTTGAACTATGATTTCCCAAACTGTCATAGACATTGACGTATAATATAGAGGGGGATGTGTGGGTTCTCACATTGGAGAATTGCTGCAGCTGGTGATGTGGTCACCGATAGCCGGCATCGACAACAAGCGACGAGGTGGCCGATGGTTGCTAGACGGTGGTGAATCTTTTCAGGGATGATCTACGATATGCAAAGGAGTTGTGAATGGTGAGACGAATCATGGCTAGGATAGAAAACCAGAGGAGAGAGGGTGCAGTTCACCATGGATGTGACCATGTGCTGTATACAGTGGAGGATGATGACGGTGGCCTGCGTTGACGTGTGACAACAGGGCCTGCTATCAACGGAGCAGCGCCAATTCCACTTCAGAGACGATTTATGCCACATGAGAGATCAAGGAAATGCAAGAGAGGGGAAAGGGAGGGGCGACCTCACCACATTCTATACATGTCGGGGTTGTAACCTGTCGCAGAACCGACCAATTTATAAGAATACAAGTACAATGGCAATCCGCAAGCGGTCGCACTGTCATACTTGAACCCATATAAACCCGGTAGTCCGTCGAGTACCACGACGGGTCTCGATAAACGATTTACAACAACCAAGATCGTACAGGATTCAACATACATGCCACATATTACATAAAGTTCACAGATACTTTTCATCATCGAGTCAGTGAATAAAAGTTATTACAAAACGAGTTTGATAAATAAAGCGGAAGCAAATAAGTTCGAAAATAAAGTTGCCAACATAGTTTGATACAGTGCCATGCCAGATCACGATCCACAAAAGCAAGGATAGGAATTACTAAGGAAGCCTGCCCAAGGCTTACTCCTCATCCACAGCGGGATAGAAGCAACTCTTGCAATAACCATGATACACAGTGCCATCTGCAACATTGGGAAAATAAACCCTGAGTACGAGAAGGTACTCAGCTAGACTTACCCGTCATGAACCAGAAATAAAATGACTCCAAGGAGTATGCAAGGCTGTATAAGTGGACGTAACTTGACAACATTTTGCGAAAAAGGCAATTGATCCGTTGTACAATTATGATTCCTTTATCAAGTTAATTATAACTATCCATTTCTAGATTAGCAACTATCCTCATGCCCCAACATGTGGTATCATTTAGAAGCATACAATAGTAACCATAGCGGTGTATTGCAATTCCATTTTCATCCGAACCATCATGTTCCATAATACAGTTACTACGATGTTGGAGCTAGCCAAGTTTCTCACTATCCGGGAGAGACGGCGATTCGAATCGATTTCAACCAGCTGGGAATTTATTCCTAACACAAACCCAGGCAGACGAGATCAACGGTCACCTTAGGTCACCTTTGGTACAACTCAGTACACATTTCATTTCAGGGTCCGTATCACGCCGCATTAACTGGAACACCAGATGCCGGGATGCTCGAGCCAAGCCTGCCCTTGGGCTCGGTCGATCGTTCCCAAGAAGGCGCTAATGAAACGATTCCGGCCTGAGTTGAATTACTCGGCTTCGCGGTCGGAACGAATTATCCGGCCAGCTAAGTGAGAGGCATGCGTTCAATCTTGTCAGAAGTTCCAACAACGGTACGGTCCTTGATCGACACAGACGGGGATAGATCCACACCCAAGACCTCCATGCCTTGTTGTTTCTCTATCGACATCCCGCCCGGTCTCCATTTACATTAACCATGGTTCTTTTCCACAATGACAATTATGACCAATCGTGCTCCGGTATCCACCTATATCTCGCAGGTGACAGGAAATCACCTGACTTCTACCGGTCTAAGCATGGCTAAGCATATATTCGATCCTGGACCTATACCGGTTAAAGGTGTAATATCTGGACAAGGAATGTACATGCATCAAGTGGTTTCATTCAACTCTTATAACCTAATGCATCAATCATAAGTACGTAATTAAACATTTGTAAATTACTGGGAGACTTATAATGCTCCGGGCTTGCCTCGCGAAAGGAAGTAGGGCGATGGTCGTGGCACTCGGAAGCTCTTCAGGTTCTGCTCCCACGCCTTCGGAGCTACGGCTTATGGATCCTCCTGCGGGTTCCTTCCTCGCTTCTTGAATTCCAACAACGTGATCTCTTCCTCCGATCCTAGATGCATGAGTATGGTATAAGTATTACGAATGCATATATGTTAACAAGTGCATCACGTTGTTTGAGTAGGTGCATATCTCTTCTAAGCTTACTACTTAACTACTTCTACAAAGCATCGACTATGCCATAAACAAAGATCTACTTGTTTCGCTCATAACTGGAGTTCTACAAATCCAAATCCAGTGATCCTGGACTATCTGGAAAGCTTATCAAATTTTCTACAACTTTGTTATTAACCATTTTTACAGTACACATCAGTTTCAACATGCAAATCCTCACATTCTAGAATCAGTCCGGAAATGACTTGACATGCAACATAAAGTAAGAATACTTCTACTTCAGGTAATCATTCAAAATTTGACAACCTAGAACCTACCAATAGTTTAAGCATACCAAACATAGTTAAGATAATAAAATGGCAAAGCCCAAACCATTTATTAAATTGCCTTTATCATTTTTTTTAGATATCTAGGTTAAATAATAAATGTATATCAGATGTGCTTAATAAATTCTCAAAAATTTACAGAGCCTTACTAATGCTATCAAAGGACTACTATAAAAATTTCATGTCATTTTACTAAGTAGAACATCCTATACAAAAATGATAAGGAAGCAAGGCTTGAAATAGCATAAATGGAAAATCCCATTGAAAAGTGTCAAACAACAGATTTCATATTTTTTCTTAGCATCCATATGGTACTAGTATCACCTCCAACAAATTTCATGAATTTTGGACTCATACTTAATTTATGAAAATTCATGCAAGGATTAACTAGTCATAAAAGAAAAATCTATAACTTTAAATCTACCCATGCACTGATCCTCAAATTTTTCCCTGAGTTCACACATGCTAAGATTAGTTCACCACAAAAATTTCATAATTTTTGGAGCACAGGAACTCTAGATATAAAATAAACAAATTTGAATGCATTCAAAAGCACATTTGAAATCCCTATTTAAATCTCCAGAAATTTCTACTGTTGAAACCAAGAACATATTTTTCCAAAATACTACACTTCCTAAGCAACACAATCATATTTATTTCACCATTTTAGGAGCTACCAAACTAAAGATACAAAAATAACAAAACAAATCAAAAACTGCATTCAAAATGAGTTAGCTTGCACTACTGTCATTTGACAGTGGGACCCACTGGTCGGGGACCCCACGCCGTCATGACACGAGCAGCAGCAGCGGCGTTGCTTTGGCAAACGCTAGCAGGCTGCTGCGCTCGACGACGGCGAAGCCACGCCCATGCAGTGAGGTCATCAGGGTAGGACCTACACGACCCGGCGAACCTATTGAGCCACCTGGCCGGCCCTATTGCTGACCCTAGAGCTAGCGGCGGCGGCCATGGCGGAACGGCGAGGCTGGACCACGGCAAAACGCCGGCGACGTCCTCGGTGGCCCGACCTAAGGTTCGGACGAGCACCGAGGGTACTACTGGCGGACCTAGCGCGCTAGCTAACGCTGGAGAGGGGGGATCTGGCGGCGTGGCCACGACGACGGGCTCACGGGCGGAACTCCCGGCGAGGCGGTGTCTTGGGCTAGAGCTCACCGAGCTTAAAACGGCGAGCATCGGCTGGCGCAGGAGTCGCGGGAAGACGCGGCTATCGCGGTTGCGGTGATGGAGAAGCGGCTAGGCGAGGCTTGTGCCGTCAACGACTACTCTGATGGCCTGCGGAGTTCGACGGTTATGCTTATGCGCGCTGTGGATGACCGAAGGAGACCGAGGTGAAGTGAAAAAGGAGCGTGGTGAGTCTGCGGTGGCGTTGGCGTGATGAAGGCGCTGGCGCGCGCGCGGCGTGGCCTCTGGCGCGGTCGAGGCAACGGCGACGCTGCGGCCGACGGAACCTCCACGCGGCGGCTTTCTGCTCTGGTGGTCGGCCATTGTGCGATCGATTCATCGATTCAGACGCGATCGGAGAGGCTGACAGCGCGCGTTCCAAGTCGATAAATCCGGCTGATCCGTGGCTCCTTCGTGCAAATGCCCAACATGAGTTTCAGAGCCAAGGTACCAGCTACAACTCTTATTCAAAGATCAAGCTCGAATTAAGTATGAATAGGGAGAAAATCCAATCCAAAGTCAGTGGACAAAGACTGCATCGATGATCAAGACTTAGAAAAATTTCGTGAAGTGTTGAAAAGGTTGTTTTTCTGATTTTTGTGAGCTAAAAAGGACTAGGCTATGCACATTATTAGTTCATGACCCAAAAAAGAAAGTTGTTCTCCATGACACATACTACAACTTTGCTTTAGTACCCACATACATGCATAGTCTCTAGCACCTATTTCGAACTTGGTCAAACATGTCACTTTTAAAAGATGGTACCCACTTGGGCTATGACCTAATGACCTAATTAGCCCTAGCCATGAATATCAAAGTTGTTTATAAGGATACTCTAAACATGTTTAAGCAATTCACAAGGTCACACAATCATTACATGTATTAGTCACTCATGATCATATGTATATGTTCCAAGAAATACGAGATAACAAGCAATGTTTCATATGTTTCGATCGAATGTTTCAATTGAAATGATGATTTGTGAATGCTTGATGCTCATGCTCATGTTATGCAAGTCAAGTTATGCAAAGCTAACACCCGAGGTGTTACATAACCCTAGGGTGTCTCAAGGCACCGATTAGTTAGCAGGCTGCGTGGCCTGCAACGCAACAGTCAGCAAGGGCCCAAACGACCGAGGCCAAGCAGGAGCCGAGCAGAGCAGCCCAGGCGCTAAAGATGGGGTCAGCCCTGACCGCTTCCACCCACCTTAGTCACACAGCGCTCGAAAGATGCACGACCTCTCTCCATCACAACCCCCAAAAGGGATGAGGGAGGTCGAGCGCAGCTAGGCGCGCCTGCTCTGACAAGAGCAAGCATGCCACACTAACCCCGCAAGGACCAAGGGACAACACCGCACCGATGAGACAACACCGCACCATGGTGGCAACGGGTATGATACCCACCATCCAAATACGGACCAACTAGATGCTTGCATGATCCCACCCACTATGGGATGGGATCCACGACAAGGGACTCGATGAAAAGGCCATCCAGACCGGTAGAGTGCCCCAACCCTGACGATCAGGGTCGTGGCCCTTAGCCCCGCAAAGCGACCAAGTGATCGACGACCTAGGGCAACTACCTACTTTGGGTACAATGCCCTAGGGAACCAGGATACGATGACGAAGGCCACGATAAACACTGTGTTGCAATGGATGGCTCACGAACCACCATCGAGGCTACAGTGCCGCCACGGCCGGCATAGTAGCGGCACGTCACATCCTGCCGCAACATGGTCAGAAGACCATGATGATAGCCATGACCAGACGTGCACCACAAGACAGTGTAGCTTGCAAACCAAGTTAGCTAGGCCCTCCCTTAGGCTCTGGACCCTTCGGTCGGGAAAACCTCCTCTTTGTATAAGCCCTGGCCCCGAACTCTATATAAGGGCAGCCAGGGCACCCATCTCAGGGGATGATTCATATCCTCTACCATTTCATTCATTCACCATTGTAGTTGGGCTCCTAGAGCTTCTCTTTGGGCAGCCCTTCGCCTAGCATAGGTCCTTCCATCTCTTCCACCTTTCTTGCAACCCCCATTGAAAGAACTTCAAAGCATTCAAGCGAGGAACACGACTCGATCATCTCTGAGACTGGACGTAGGGCTCTGGCCTAAACTAGTATAAATCTTCATGTCTATTGGATGCTACCATCGTCTTCCCAGAGCAGCGTGGCAATCGTATAAGTTTACTAGTCTGGTTTACAAAACACCAACAGTTGGCGCACTAGGTAGGGGACAGTCGTGCACTCTTGTTTGTTGAGAAGGAAGCGATGGCTCCTCGCACTGCTAGTGAACTTGTTGGTGGAATGGCCCACGGCGGCCACATCCGCCGCAAAAACTACAAGCTCATCAGCATCAAAGGGCTAGCACCCGTGACCGCCCATGGCTATGACCCAAACCTCTGCCATAGAGACTCGGGACTTGTAGCCCATAGCGGACACACTCTTGGAACTGCCTCGGGTGGCAGCATCCTAGAGTTCTCCTACCTAGAGGGGCCAGTAACCACGCTCACTACCGACCATGGCTAGGCCTCCTGTTTGGGAAACCAGAGGTCCATGGCAAACAACGAACTCGCCTAGGGAATGGTCTCAACCGGCCACATCCTTTTGGGAAACCACGTGGTTAACTGCACCAAAGGGCCGGCTCTTGTGTTCGCCCTCAGTTGTGACCTGGACCTCCATCCCATAGGTCTGGATCCCGTGGTCCACGGTGGACACACTCTTGGAACTACCCATGGGGGCTGCATCCCAAAGTGCACCCACATGAGGGGCCCAATGCCCTCTCTCATTATTGGCCATGGCCGAGACCTCCACCCGAGAAACCAGACGGCCGTGGCTCACGATGATCTCACCCAAGGAATGGCCCGTAGTAGCCACATCCTTTTTGGGAACCACAAGATCGCCCAAACCGATGGGGCAACACTCATCATCTGCTCATACCCTATCCAGACTCGCCGCATGGCAAAACTAGACCCTACGACAGAATCATGCCCCGAGCAGCGTCACCACCAGCGAAACGTAATGAACTAGGATGTGCACAAATGATGAAACAACCCGCCACCACGTGGCATCACCATCAGTGGTCAAGCGGCTAACCAGCATTGCGCCACACAAGGTCAAGCCTGGGACCAGGATCCAATCCTACAAAGTGGGCAAGCTGTACGACATAACTCTGTGGGCTACCACCTATTGCATGGAGGGACATGCATTTGAGGAAGCGGACTCCCTGAGCATGCCGCATGCCACGACAAGCAGACAAAACCATGCTGCGTTCGAAGCTAGCCCCTACAGCACCATGTTGGGAGCGTCAACCACACACGGAGCCAGAGACACGGCGACAGCAACGTCGTCACGCCAGGAGGACTCAGGCACCAGTATGCATGAGCCCTCCTGGCCAGAAGCTACAACAAGCCTAACGCGAAGAGGCCACCCTCGGGAGCTCACGGGCCCATCAAGGATATTGAGCTGGCAAGGAATGGCCCAAGGCTGCCTGAGGTGTCGATCCTCACTAGCTACGACCGCTTAGAGCGGTGGAGAAGTGACCTCATCGGCATGCGGCCCAAGGACCATGACAGCCCGAGCGCAAGCAAACCCTTAGGAGCGCGTAGCGCCTCGAGTAGCAACTTCACCACGAACAGATGCATGGGGGCTCAACGCACCTCAAGTTATGACAACTAGATCCACAACGGTTTCCGACACATCGATCAGTAATACTATCTCTGACTTTGGCCACTCTACACAAACGTGTCCAAATACGCATGCAGGCTCACGCTTAACCCCAGAATATCATGGCCAACCCACGGGGCAAGACATGGAACGGCATGCCCCCATGACTCACCCTAGAGACGATTAGATTCCTGAGTGACACAATCTTCTCGTCGAGCCTGCAAAAGAGGGCACGCATGCATGATCTATGACGTAGCACTGCTTGTCACCGTCCCAGCGACCCTTTCCCGAGTGACTTGTAACCGCTCCCAGTGCCACGATGGGCCGGCGACCCATGTCGTGACCTCTCATTTAGGCAGTCCTGGCCAACCCAATGGACTAGCTCCTAGGCGAGGCTAGGCACCTGCACACGAGCCTAAGAAGAAATGGGGTACCCGTTTGTTTAGGTCCAAAGGAGCAAAGGGAAAGAGAACTAACGTCGACCTCTCGCTTTCTTCTAACATCATGCCAGATCCGCTATCACCCCTCGTCACTCTGTCGCTTCAATGGACCGTGCATGTTTTTAGCCCCATGGGCCAGCCCCTAGGTTAAAAAACGTAGGACCACATGGGGAGAAGCACATTCCATCTCGAACGGAAAGCGAGCGAAAGAACAACAACATGACAAGCGAATATGCCGATCGCGCACTGTGCACAAAGAGCCCGAAAGGCATACCCACACGAAAGCAAGAAGGAGATGTCCGCACGATTCGAAGAGGGACGAAGCAAGGTGTGACACTGCCAAGTCTAACCTATAGACACTTGGATTGCAAAAATAGGGTCGCACCGAGTTGGAGCCCACGGGTCAACACTAGGGTAGGGCGACGCGGCCGCAACGTTCGAGCGACCAGACCAACAGTAGTCATGGCTAGTCGATAGCACACAAAAGAATTGAATCCATGAGACACAAGCTAGAAGAAACATCTTTAATAAAGAATTCTTCAAGTACCCTAGGCACACCCTAGGGCTATCTTCCATCGCCGTGCAGGATCTCCCCCAAATCCATGGCGGCAACAATGGCGTTCGTAGCAGCCGTGAAGTCATTAACCCACGCCATCCACTCCTCCAACTAGGTGTGCTCTGGGAACCTAAGCGTCACCCAGTGAAGATTCACCCCAGTCCATAGCTGCATGGTAGCAAGGGCAACATTGCCCCTCTGCCATATTCCTGCTACCACCATGTGCTCATGATCCTCCATAAGGAGAGCATCCTGGAGATGGGCCTCCCCTGCCTCGTGGCTGGAAGCCACCAGCTGCTCCTCCAGTGCTGGAAACAAAATAATAAGAGGGTCAAGAACTGCAGAAGCCAACAAGAAACCACGAGGTGGAAGAGCTACACTCACCCACAATCTGGGCCCGAGCGTCAGCGGCCACCGACTATGTGGTAGTAAGGCCTCGAGAGCTACCTCAACATCGCCAAGGTAGCCCTCCAACTTGTTGACCTCACGGGCAGAGTTGAGGTAGCGCTCATGGGCCTCCTCTGTCGTACGGTGGACCTCACGAAACTCACATTGATGGAACAAACAAGATGATGACCAGGACTGCGAGTTCGACCCCGCCTCCGATGGGGTCGCATCGCAAGCAGCACTGGCATCCCCTCTCGACGTGGCGAGGAATGCAGCCCTAGAAGCAACACGATCAGCCCCGATAAAATCCTAACCTCTAAACATCAACCTCGAACTCACCCCTGCTCTTGCAGAAAGACTCGAAGATGTGGAGGCAGCCTGCCGCCCTCCGGTGACTCCTTCCAAGAGCGCTTACCGCGACCCATACCAATGACCCCAGAGGCTGGAATTATGGACATGCGAAGGGAAGATGAGCAAGCAACAGGGTAGGCGACCTAAGATGAACACCTTACCAGTCGTACCGCCCGACAGATTTATAGCCACCATAGATTCATGAAGTACTCGTGAGTCCGATCACATTTATTAACCGTTTTCTCGAAGGGAAGGCGGTTATATGAAAGTCCAAGCAGTGGACACTAACACGGTAGCATATCCCGAGTAAGCCTCATGTCTTTCATTATCTTTTGATTCATGTGCCCATGTTTTATGCGCACAACCATTCACAAGAGGGCACCACCAAGACGCAACATGGTTAGGGGAGGTCGACAACCCCCTAGGTTCACATGCCGAGCGACCCTCCGCATCCATGACCCCGCATCATGCTTAAGAAACCTTCTCTTGGGCCAGCCCTTAGAAGGGCTCGAGGCCACAAAAGGGATAGGGGCAGGGAGGAGATGGGCCCTCGCAGCTCTAATCGGTGGTGCAGAGCCACATGACCATCTCTCCCTGTGTTCGAGTCACCCGCTTTGAAGTATCCCAGGTTGACCCCCTCTAGGGGGTAGGCATCTTGCCCTCTGGCCGCTATAGAGGCGGTTGGGGATCAACAGGATTGACGGCTGATGATTTATGGGACGTCTCACGTGAGGCATAGCCGAACTCCATATCGATTGGGGAGGATATCGGGTCCCACTCGAATTACCCATAGACCCCGACGAGGCGTACCGCTCTAACCGCGTGGTTACGGTGGACATGCCTCTCCCCGTGTGGGGTGAAACCAAACCCGCCTATAACAAGGCATCGCAACCCATCAAGGTCGGCAAGGACGTCAGGGAAAGATGGAGTTGGGATCTCGTGACCCCAAAAAGAGCCAGGGACAAATCCCGGCCAACTCCTCCCTGTGTACTAGGTCTTAGACCTAAGGCCAGCTGTGGAGATGCATAAACCACCAAGGGTCTACAACCCTTTTGGGAGAGGACGACTATGACAGAACCGTCAAATTTATACAAGATCAAGTATGGCTGTCCCCGCTAACACGTTGACACGCGCATACTTTCACTTATATAAACCCGATAGTCTACCGAGTGTCACGAAGGACCTCAGTAAATCAATATCACAACCAAGATCATATGATTAAGCAAATACACATCACATACACAGAGTTGCTGTAGAAATAATATTAGAAATGGGTTCACAAATAATAGTACAAGTTTGAGTTCCAAAACCGATTAGTGAAAACAACATAGCTTTCAAATGATTACAATAATATAAGTTCCAAATACATTGCTAGCATAAGTGACATCCTCTGATAAAAGCATATAGATGAGAAATAAATATAGAGTCACCGAGCCCACCGGCGGTTAGCCACCATCTGTAGCAGGCCGAGAACTTCACCTGTAACATGGTGGGATAAACCCTGAGTACTCGAATGTACTCAGCTAGACTTACCCGTCATAAACCAGAAATAAAGTGACACCAAGGATCATGCAAGGCTTTATAGGTGGAGCTAGCTTCACAAAATTTTGCATAAAAGCCACTAGTTGAACTATACATTTTATAATTCGGTAACCAAGTTAATTATAGCTATTCATCTCTAGATTAGCAACTAACATATTCCAAATATGTGGAATATCATTTAGTAACATGCAATAGTAACCATAGCCGATGCAACATTTCCCTATTCATCATAACCATCAAATTCCATCAATTAATGCTACGTTGCCGCTACTCAGTCAAGTTCTCACTATCCAAGAGAGACGGCGACTCGAATCTATTCCAACCAGCTGGGGAGTTATTCCTAACACAAACCCAGACATACCTACGCCAAGGTAGTCTTAGGTCACCTTTGGTACAACTCAGGTATAGTCGTGGGTTCGATCAGCACCGCACCCTTAGAGATTCTACCAGTCTGCCAGGAAGTTCAGGCCCAGCCTACCCTTGGACTCACGCCACTGGCTCCCCACACATCCTTACTGCCTTCAGTGTGCGCACTTTCACTTACCGGGTCCCGGCCTGAGTTGAGCTACTCAGCTTCACGGTCGGAACGACTTATCCGGCCAACTAAGTGCTAGGCATGCGTTCAACATGACATAAGGACGTACAGCAAATCAGTCCTTAACCAACATAGATGGGGATAAATAGGCACCAAGACCTCCATGCCTTGTTGCTTCTCTATCACAATCCCGCCTGGTCTCCTTTTATTTATCAACACATGGTTATTTCTATGATAGCAACTATAGCCAACCATACTTTGGTATCCACCTATATCTCGTAGGTGATAGGAAATCACCCGACTTCTACCGGTCTAAGCATTGCTAAGCATACATTCGATCCTGGACCTATATAGGGTTCAAGGTATATTTCTGTACAAGGTAGTTCTATGCATCAAATGGTTTCAATCAACTCTTATAACCTAATGCATCAAACATAAAGGACTCAAGTGATATTTGTAAAAATATAGGAGGCTTAGAATGCTCTAGGGCTTGCCTAGGATCCGACACAAGTCAGTTCAGTTAGCTCGCACCATCTTCGTGACATCTTCGGTCCTAGCACTTGCTTAGTCCTTCTGTCTTCTGGATGGATTCACCAAACTCCATCTTCAAGTTTGGCTCCATCATCACGTCCTTCACATGGTGCATCTAGCATACATATATGAGATGCAACAATGCAAGTGCATGAATGCAAAGAATGGCAATCTGAGATGCCTCACATAAAAGTATTCAAGATGAGCACAAGGTTACACCGAACATATATAAGCACTCCATGTTACTTAGTTAAACATCCCACAACCTATCATGCTAGGATAGCAAGGAAGGTAGCACCAAGCATGACACAAGTTTAACAAGGTTTTAGGTATATTAACTTAACACCATCCAAGGCATGAGCCACAATTAGCAACACACAAAGCAAAGCAAGGTGAAGCAAACAATTTTAGCTACAAACATAGATTTTGAACAGCAGCACCACAGACACTTGTTTTAATCATACCTAGAGTTCTAGGCATGCAAAAAGTGTGATTCAAGACTTTATAGAAAGCTAATGAAATTATATAAAACTTTGTTATCAACACCAAAAGCTAATTCATAGGTTAACATAATCAATTATGCCAATATTTTAGGTCTGCACAGACAAGGACCGAAAACTGACAGTAACTTCAAAGACGCATAATTGGAGTTCTAGATATTCAGTAAACATGATTTTTAACTTTATAGAAATATTATTAAGTTATCCATAACTTTCTCATTGTCATTTTAAGATGATTCTACAGCTAACAAGGTCAAACAACACCAAGAAGGCATCTCTGTCCATATTTGGATAGAAATTTATCATTCCACTTTGAACAGCAATAACTAGAGTTCAAGACCACCAAAAAGGGTGTTCTCTAACATTTTGTAAAGCTTAGGAAAATCACGACAACTATCCTATTATCACCAATACATGATTCAATGTTTAAATAAGTCAACCAAAGCAATCATTCAGATCTATTCAGAGCACATGCAAAAGTTGACAACAAACTTGTAAAATCTAGAACTCCTAAATCAACAGGCCTAAAATCATGATATTTTAGGAAAAGAAAGATAAGGAAATTATCTACAACTTTGGTATTCAACATATCTACAGAAAACATCATTTGCATCACAAAAATATCACAACCACAGAACTGTACATGTAGCCATTTCAGAATATAACAATTTGATGTTTCACTTGTTTTGCTAACAAAGAGCATGCACACATGAGCCATTCAAGAACTTCAACCACCACTAACATACTTAGCAGCACTTTATTGAACACCAATCACTCAAAGCATCACCAAATATAATTACAAGCTTTATCTACAATTATGATTTTATTAATCCTTTCTCCTAATAAACATATATATAATTTTGTGATATATAAGAACAACTAGTTTGGGGCTTAGATTTTTATGAGTGGTAGATGTTATCAAAATATGGCTACTGCGGAAATTTCACATGCTCAGGTTTTATATATTAATTATTACAAAAAAGACAAATTGCTAATGCAAGAAACATGTGAGAGCAAGATAAATCTAAAACACACTATTTTCTACAAACACATGGCCATATTATATATCAACATGACACAACAACATCATACCAAGGTAATGGAACCACCTTTTCCATTTTTGCATCTTCATAAAAATTATAACTTATTTAAAACCATTTATCAAGCAATAAACAAGTTAAATCAATCATACTGCATCTAATGAACATGAAATTTTTACCACAGCACACATATAGCATCAGTAGCCTACCACAAAAATTTCATAGCAATTGGAGCACCACAACTTTATATATGAGAATAACAAGCAAAACAAGGTAAAATTGCCTATTTAACAAGATTAAATCAAAACATTATAAAAACAGTATACAACTAGCATGTTTAATATTTTTATTAGCTATATCATGTCATCAAAAGGTTAACACAACTAGAATTACCATTTTTGTACTTCTATAACTCAAGATATGCATCCGACAACTTAAAAGGATTTCTAAAAGCACTTTATAAGAATAAATAAAAACATCACAAACTTTCTACTAACACATATCATATTATGATTCTATTGTGTAGATCTACTCTCAAGGATTCCAAAAAGTCCTCATTTGCTATTTTACAATTTTTCTACAATTTATTATGATTTTCCAAAGTTTTAGCCAAATAAATGCAATAAAGGAAACACAATTGCATCGAGGCCCCTGAACTTCCAAGAAAATAAATTCCAATGAACAGGTCCTTCTCTGTACTATTACCCTGAGTCATAGATGTTCATTTCACCCCCTATCTTTTCTTCAATTTTTGCGCGAGGTCCAGCTTCTTCTTCTCCTCGTCAGGCAGAGCAGAGGAGGCCGGCGGGACGGCTGGTCTCGGCGGGCGGTGGTCGGCAGCGGCGGGGAAGGGGTGGTGGAGCACCTAGGGGCCCATGCACATCCACTGAGCTGCTCAGCTCGGCCAGAGATGGCCCAAGGCGGCCTGGCCACGCACGTGCGTGACGCGTAGGGGCACAGCTTCGGCGGCGGCGGCTGCGGGGTTGGCCGGCCTTGGCCAGCAGGAGCTAGCAGCGGCAGGGAGCACCTAGGGGCCAGAGCGCACCCGCAGGGATGCCTAGCTAGGTCTGAGGTGGGCCAGGATGGCCTGGCGGCACGACACCAGCGGCACAGCTCCGGCGGCGACGGACGATGGAGGAGGGGCAGCGTGGATAGAGGATGGCGAGGTGGGGAGCAAGGGGACCGGAGCCACACTCAGCTGAGGATGGGGAGGCTTGATGAGTGGCAGCAATGGAGCTTGGCTGCCCGCAATGGTGGGCGTGTTCTGGCATGCGCGCACGGCAGCGAGGGCGAGAGAGAGCGCAGAGGGAGTGGAGGAAGCTCGGGCATCCACTTTGGAGGGCACAAAGGCGCGGCAGGGAGGCAGGCCCACACGGTAGTGGTGGTGGGGCGCCGAGCCTTGCATGGCCACCACACACAGGGCACGCATTGCTCTTTGGAGCATTTCCCCGAGCGCGTGGCGGGCAATGGTGTGACCGGCGTGGGAGGCGATTTTGGGCTAGTTACGGGCTGAATTGGACCTTGGGCCCAAAAGCAAAGTTGAAGCCCATGAACTGCTCTACATTTTTCATTAAGGGCGTCGAGTCATTAGAGAAACAAATTAATGGGTAATTAAGACCGGAGTTGACACTATTAGCCACTAATCAAGGATTAAGCCTTGCTCTGCTTGAGCTCGAATTACTTAGTCAAAACATGGTCAAACTGATTCCAACTTTTTGTATGTCCTTCTCCAAAACATATATTCCAACTTTTACTTTTGGCTCAACTAGAGGTGTTTAACAAATTTCAGAGAACGCGGAACGCCAATGTCAATGACGATGAATTTTGGACTTAGAATTATTTAGATCCCAGAAACAGCAGCTGATTCCATCTTGAGTCCTCTGTTTGAGACACTTAGGAGTTGAATCAAGTCTTGGTTCAAAAATAAAGTTTGTTGTACTCCACTCAAATTTTAACTTTTATTAAAGGTCAAACTTCATATCTAGTATAGAAACCATTGCTTCATCTTGGTCAAACTTCAACTTTTATTAAAGGTCAAACTTCATCTGGAATTAGGGTTTTCGACCAATTGAGGCATTTTCTTGACATTTGCTCAACACAAACCCTTCATAACTTTTGTTGTAGAGTTCAATTAGAGTCATTTGGGAAAGGTAGCAAGGTTTGGTCGACATCTCATATTCCCATTCACCTGATGAAGCAATTCAAGAAAGATTATAACTTATCATTTCATGTGACTTCTTGATTCAAACTTCATGAAACTTTTCCACTGGTCAAGATGGATGCATGTTGATGTAATGTACATGAAACAAGCATGTTTAACATTACTCATGCCTAACCTTAACCAGGGTCCACATGTAAGCAAAGGTGTGTTGTCTAAGTTCTAGTTGGAACTCAATTTCATAGATTGGACCTCAACACCTTCATTATTACTTCCAGATTATGAACTAGAGATTATAATCATTGCTTGACATATCCTACTTACTTCCAATTTTACTGCTTAACTCATGACTAACACCCGGGGTGTTACAACGATGAAGCAGATGGCCAGGGAAACATGATATAGTCTTCCTTGAGAAGTGACGTGTGGCCCAAAGCGTGATCATGGCTCGATCACATGGAAAAAACCCAGAGGTCCAAGACCTACGAGCCAAATGGATGTTCATAAAAACCTTGCGACCATGAAGGAAGAGGTCAAGAAAACTCTTTCTCACGTCAAACCCAAAACCGCAACCCTGATCTCGCGACCCGGGGCTCACCACGGGCGCAAAGGGAATGTACAGAAAGGGTCATTATTTTCACCAACTTTGGGCAGTACAAGAGCAGTAGAGCCACTTGAGATGCACTGAACCACGACACCGTTGCCAAGGTAGCATTGTTGGGGCCCCAGAGGTGCCTGCTACAAGTGCGGGAGGAAAAGAGGCAAGAAATCGCCTCCCGCTCCTCCCCATAGCACCCCAACCATACAGGCAGGGCGCGCAGGGAAGAAAGAATGGGGCAGGAACAAGCCCTCAGGACACCACCATAAAGCTTCAAAAAGCATGAAGGGGACACCATGGGATGGCAACGCCTCCCTCGAACTTAAGGCAACTTTCCAAAGCCATCAACAAGTATGGGGAGAAACTAGAAGTTGTCCTTGGTGCTCGTGCTCTGGCAACCCGAGACCTACGGGTCCGGGTAAGCGCTTGAATCACGAGACCCAATGGTCAGCCTAAGCACCGCCCCGGTCCTTCCCTGCTCACAAAATCGCTTCTAGCACCAGTTGTTGGAAGGGTAATGTCGGCTTCGGCCGCCGTAGGAGACCCCAAAAGGAACACCCGACGGGAGCCACGCGGCCCCCCTGAGCTTTTCTCTCCCATTTCCTCTCTCTCAGCAGGAAGGTGGGAGATTATTTGTAGACGCAGCGACGTATGATTCAAATAGCGGGGGGGTAGTACTTATAGACCTAGGGGGGACAGAGCAGCTCGAGACCCCCTCACCGCATGGTGAACCACGAAAGGTCATGGACAGTAATGGATGCCCGCGTAAGGGCAGAAAAGTCTATACCTCCCCAAAGGCAGGACCGATGCAGTGTTGATAAGACCACATGGCCCCACCTAGGTCACGGACCCTGATGAGCGGCACGCTGACACAGCAAGGCTCGACAATCACATACCACTTCAATAAGATGGGACGGGGCGCAACGTCCACCTACCGCCCCGAATACACCAAGCCCGCAAGGGGTCGATCGGCGAAGCTCGAAAAAGACATGACCACGAGCCCATGCCCTAATGCACGCGCATACTAGCGCTTTCATGATCACTTCATGATAGCAAAAATCCTCGGGGCAACTATCGGGGTTGTAACCCTAGGGTGTCTCAAGGCATCGATTAGTTAGCAGGCCTTGCGGCCTACAATGCAATAGTCAGCAAGGGCCCAAACGACTGAGGCCAAGCAGGAGCCAAGCAGAATAGGCCAGACACTAAAGATGGGAGTTAGCCCTGACCCCTTCCATTCGCCTTAGTCACACAACGCTCGAAAGACGCATGACCTCTCCCCATCACGACCACCAGAAGGGATGGGAGAGGTAGAGCGCAGCTAGGCGCACCTACTCTAATAAGAGCAAGCATGCTGCACTGACCCCACAAGGACCGAGGGGACAGCAGTCACCTTAGCCCGGTTAGACATCCTCCCTGTGCCATGATGCACCGATGAGACAACACCACACCACGGTGACAACGGGTATGATACCCACCGTCCAAATACGGCCCGACTAGATGCTTGTATGATCCCACCCACTACGGGATGGGATCCACGACAAGGGACTCAATGAAAAGGTCATCCAGACCGGTAGAGTGCCCCGACCCCGACAATTGGGGTCGTGGCCCACAGCCCGTAAAGCGACCAAGTGATCTACGACCTAGGGCAGCTACCTACTTTGGGTACGACGCACCTAGGAACCAGGAGACGATGACAAAGGCCATGATGGACATCGTGTTGCATAGGACGGCTGATGAACCACCATTGAGTCTACAAAGCCGCCACGGTCGACATAGTAGTGCCATGTCACATCCTGCCGCAACGTGACCAGAAGACCATGACGATAGCCATGACCAGACATGCACCAGAAGACGACGTAGCTTGCAAGCCAAAGTTAGCTAGGCCCTCCCTCAGGCTCTCGACCCTTCGGTCGGGAGAACCTCCTCTTTGTATAAGCCCTGGCCCCGAACTCTATATAAGGGCAGCCAGGACACCCATCTCGGGGGATGATTCACATCCTCTACCATTCCATTCATTCATCATTGTAGTAGGGCTCCTAGAGCTTCTCTTCGGGCAGTCGTTCGCCTAGCATAGGTCCTTCCATCTCTTCCACCTTTCTTGCACCCCCCATTGTAAGAACTTCAGAGCATTCAAGCGAGTAACACGCACTTGATCATCTCTGAGACTAGACGTAGGGCTCTATCCTAAACCGGTATAAATCCTCATGTCTATTAGATGCTACCATCGTCTTCCTAGAGCAGCATGGCAATCATATAAGTTTACTAGTCTGGTTTACAAAACACCGATAGTACAATAGCGGCAAAAACAGTGGTGGTGGTGTGGTGCTGCAGGTTAGGGGAGATAGCAAGGCTTGCTTGGGAACATCCTCATGGTTGTGTGGTGATGCAGCAGTGCATGAGATGATGGGGATGATGCCATTGTGAATATTGTCGGTGCCACAACTTATGTACTCCACGTCCATGAAAGGAGGGGCAGCGATGGATTGATTTGGGGACATCTTGTGGTACATGAGGACGTCAAGAGATGGATGAGCAGCAGAAGATGAAACACATAGAGAGATGGGAAGAGAGGGTCAGCTTACTGCAGCAGATGAGATTGGTAGCTGGTCCAGATCATGATCCATTGCTCGGGGTGGAGATTGCAATGGCAAAATGGAATCGCTGCTACAAGGGGCTCCATTTTCATGGAGAGAAAGGGGAAGGAGGAAGAGGAGGAGGGGTGTCCATGGCAGATAGGGAAGCAGAAGGAGAGGAGAGGTGGGGAGAGAATGCATCTGTTCTCCAGGGAGAGAGAGGAGAGGGAGCCTTTTGTCTGTGCGTGAGAAAGAGAGGAGGGATCCTGGCTGTTTCATCAGCTTTCACTCTTGCAATTAAGGAGGCATGCAAAGGAGATGGGGCAGGGAATCAAGAGAAGAGAATTACTGTTGGTATAATTTTTGCATGGGGGAAGAGTACGGGCGGCATAGGAGAGGATGGCGACTAGGGATGTGGTGTACATCTGTTATGCATGATGGAGGGAGGGAGGTGAGAAGATGGATGCATCTATGTTGCATGTGTGCATGCAAAAACAGAAGGGAGAGGAGGAAGCCACAGTTGTTTCATCGGCCATCAAAGCAGTAATGTGTGATTGATGGAGAGATTTAGGATGGTTATGAAAAGGAGCTGGGTCGAGGGATTAAGTGCGGTTCTTATTTGCATGAGGACAAGGGAGAGGCGTGATTAAAGCAGGAGTAAGTGATTGGCTATGAGAATTCTCCATCCTTTATTCTTTAGCACATCAATAAAGAGTTAGAGAAGGGGAATCAGTTGGAGGAATTGTGGTGTTTATTAAGATAGGTCCAAGGCGTTAGAGAATGAATTAGTGTTGCTATTATTTTTGCATGAGAGAATGGAGGTTGTGCAAGGGGAAAGAGACAGGGAGAGACATGGCTGCCAATTGTTTTAGAGGTGAAAATTGATGGAGTTAAGGAAATTAAGAGAGGAATTATGTTTGCATGATGAAGGGAGGGAAGAGGCATGAGAGCAGCACAACAAGCTAGCCGGCCATGGTCTTTTCCACATGCAGTGAAGAGAAATAATGAGTAATTGAAAAGAAAGCGTTAAGAAAGAATTACATGTGCAGTTTGTGCATTAGGGGAGAGGATGAGGCGCCACTAGGAAGGAAGGCTGCATATCCACGTGAAAAGGGAAGAGAGTTCAGTCGAGGGGTGGCTTGGGCTGGTTTGGACCTGGCTCAAAGCGAGAGAAGAGAGAGGACTAAGCCCATTAGTGAAAAAGGGACAAGTTGAGCTGCAATATTCATGATAGGAAGAGAGAGTGGGTTGGTATAGGCTTAACCCAAATTGAGATTGATTTGGAGTTCGGTAAAAGAATGGAAGAGGGAGGAAAGATAAGACATGAGGTGGCTGGGAGTAGATACGATTTTAGCATGGACATGACTAGGGTTTTATGAAGGCTTTACTTGGTTTGAGGTCTATTGATACTCGATGGAGATTCAGAGTTTTAAATGTTTGGGTTGAGATTTTGGAAGACGAGGTTGAGATCAAACCCTAAGCGCATTTGAAAACATTGAAATTCATTTTTCAACCATAAGACATTATGCAATGGCATGAAATGCAACATACACTTAAATTGTATTCCAACAATTTTAGAAACTCACACTTTTCACTATCTAGAATGTCAACCACTTAACTAAAGTTGGGAACTTTTAGCAAATAGTAAACATCTTTTTGGTTTGTTTAAGTGTTTTCAAGTCACATCCCAAAATAGGAATTTTGGGGTGTGACATTTGTGGAAAATAGTTTTGCAAGTGGTAGAGCAAAGAGAGGGAGAGGGAGTGCAAATGGAGAGTGGAGAGTGAGTGAGGGCTCACACCTGAGCTCTCGGGATTTATAGAGCAGAGCACCGGCCGAGAGGGGTTGGCTGCAACGGCTAGGAGCCGTTGACGAAGGCGCGGGGCCAATGGCCACCTGCCGGGTGCGGACGCACCACTACTGCGCCCGCACCTATGGTGGGCCCGCTACTGCCCCCCCCCTTTGTCAAGTAGCTCCCAATGACCATTTCAAACTTGTGACCGTTGGTGCTCTACTCGGTTTCAAAACTTTGCTCTCGAAATTGAATTTCCACAAAACTTTTATTATATTTTGAATTTTCATAAATATTTTTAAAATGAGAAATGATAACAGAAAAATCTATACTATCAGAAAATGATTTTATTTTATTTTTTTGAAAAGTTTATTTTGAAGCAAATTTTGAATTTTGAATTTTAACAATTTTGAATTTTTAAATTTTTGAATTTTTAAAAGATAACAACCGATTTACCTTCGACAAGGGCTCGACATTTATAGACCATCGACAAGACTTCTCCTCTATTGTTCTGCAACTGCATGAACAAACTCGGGGGAATTCTCAGGTTGCCCCGGGATTTTCCCCGAATGGTTGACAGGAATAGCGGCAGCTATTTGAGCAATTTGAGTTTCAATCATTTTATTAAAACTTAATTGGTTCTTAACAGAGGAGGATAAATTTTCAAGTTATGAATTTATATTTTCAAACATTTTATCATTATACATTTACTTTTTTGTTATATTTTCATTAATTTTAGCTTGACCTAAAACTAGATCTTTCAAGGAGGGTTGATTTGAATTGAAATTCGAATTGAAATTATTATTACTTCCTTGCAAGCGTTGTTGATTGTTCAACCCATTATTGTTACCTTGTCGAAACCCGTTGTTGATGTACAATGCTTCTTCATGGGTCTCGGGGCAGTCATTCCTTGAGTGTCCAACTTCACCACAGACCTCACGTGTCATATGTGAGTCCATGGCCTGTACGGTGCTTTTCATGGCTTCTTTGTCAGCGGCACGCTCGTCCAGTCTTTTTAGTAACAAATCCATTTTTGCGGCAAGCATATCCGCCTCCTTCACGGTATGCATGTCTTTTTGTTGTTTTCTTTCCTCCCCCCTGTAACACCCTAGGTGTTAGCCTTGCATAAATTGACTTGCATAGCATGAGCATGAGCATCAAGCATTCATAAAACATCATTTACAATTGAAACTTTTGATCAAAACATATGAAACATTGCTTGTTATCTCGTGTTTCTTGGAATATATGCATATGATCATGTGTAAATGAATGCAAGTGGGTAATATTAGTCACTAAAACACCTTAGCTACACTTAGGTTAACAAATGGAACCTCATTCATGAAGGTCACCTTTCATGATCAAGCACTTAAGTAATGTTA
This sequence comes from Miscanthus lutarioriparius, assembly GCA_904845875.1. NCBI lineage: Eukaryota > Viridiplantae > Streptophyta > Magnoliopsida > Poales > Poaceae > Miscanthus > Miscanthus lutarioriparius. The sequence goes on along the minus strand of CAJGYO010000003.1, from coordinate 52,079,631 downwards.
CATGTGTTGACCTGGATAGCCCTATGGGTGACTAATACATGAAATGATGGTGTGACCATGCAAATAGCTTAAACATGTTTAGAAGAACATTATGAACAACTTTGGTATTCATGGCTAGGGCTAAATAGATCACTAAGTCATAGTTCTTGTTCAAGTCATCATTTGAGTGTAGCATGTTTGACCAAGTTTGAACTAGGTGCTAGAGACAATGCATGTATGTGATCACTAAAGCAAAGTTGTAGTATTTGATACGGGGAACAACTTTTATGTTTGGGTCATGAACTAATAAGGTGCATAGCTTAGTCTTTTTGAGCTAAAAAATCCAACAATGCACTGTTTTCAGCACTTAACAAATTTTCGCTAAGTCAGTTTAACTGACAGTGTCGATGCAGCCAGTTTTGCGATGATTTTTCTCGATATTGGTTGAGAATTAGGATCGGAGCCTTGAACAAGTATGGTAGCTGGTATGTAGGTCTATGACTTTGTTTTAGATTTTGTACGCTAATTCTTCATGGATTAGAAGTTTGTGCCTCGCCAAATCGCGCCGTCAGTCGGTTTCGCGAGCGCTGAACCAACTGAATCGGCCGTCGTTAGCGGCCGACAGAAGCAAAGCTTGCGCGCCGCGTGGTGGCCACGATGGCCGCGCGTCGCCGTTGCCCTGACCGTGCAGGCCACGACGTGCCTGAGCACGGCATTATCACCCCAGCACCCGCCCGCACTTAGCCGCGCCTCCACTTTCGCATTTCGCCTTCTCCTTCGTCGCTGGCAGTGCCCGCAGCAGCAGCGCCGCTTGCCGCCATCGCCGTTGCCAGTCACCGGCTGGCCTAGCCGCTTCTCCATCACCGCAACAGCACCACCGCCTCCCCAGCACCCCACTGCTTCTCCCAGCGCCCGCTGCCGGTGCTCGGTAAGCTCTAGCCCCGCACACAGCCTCGCCAGAGCTCCACCGTCACCCCCGTCGCCATGGTCAGACCCAACCCGACCACTGCAGGCCACAATAGAGCGCTAGATAGGTTCACCGTAGCTCAGTTATGCTCGTCCGAGCTCTAGGTCGAGTCGCCGTGGCTTCCACCGGTGTAACGCCGTCGACCCACACCTCCGCCCCGCCATTGGCGCCACCGTAGTCGCTAGCTACGACGAGAGGTCCCACCAAGTAGTGCAACGTGTGCGCGAGGTTGAGTAGATCACGTAGTGAAGATATCACCGCCGGCGAGTTCGCCGTCGGCGAGCTTTGGCCGCGCCACCGTCGCGCAGCGTAGCTGCTCTGTTCTTGTCTCAATGACGTGTGGGGTCCCCTGTCAGCGGGTCCCACCGGTCAGCGACTCTGTATTTTAAAGCTAGTTCATTTTATTCTAGAGTTTGCACTGTTTTGTAATTTTTAGATCTCCAATTTGGTAGCTTCAAAAATGGCAAAATAAATTTGGTAGTGTGCCATAGGAGGTGTAGTATTTAGGAAAATATATTCTTGACACTTACATTAGAAATTTTGGAAGATTTAAATGGAGATTTGAAATGTGTTTTTGAATACATGCAAACTTGTTTATTTTATATCTATAGTTCCTGTGCTCCAAAAATTATGAAATTTTTGTGGTAAACTATTCTTGACATGTATGAGCTCTAGTAAAAATTTGAGGATCAGTGCATGCATAGATTTGTAGTTATAGATTTTCCTTTTATAATTAGGAGATCCTTGTATGAATTTTTATAAATTATTTATGAATCCAATATTCATGAAATTTGTTGGAGGATATCCTAGTACCATATGGATGCTAAGAAAAATAGGAAATCTGTTGCTTGACACTTTTCAATAGGGTTTTCTATTTATGCTATTTCAAGCCTTGTTGCCTTGTTATTTTTGTATAGGATGTTTTACTTGTTTAAATCGCATGAAACTTTTACAGTAGTCTATTGGTAGCACTAGTAAGCCACTGTAATTTTCTGAGAATTTATGATGCACATTTGGTATATGTTTATTATTTAACCTATGTATCTAAATAAAATAATAAAGGCATAATAAGAAATAGTTTGGGCTTCACCATTATATTTTCTTGGACGTATTTGGTATGCTTAAACTGTTGGTAGACTTTGGGTTGTAACATTTTGAATACTTATATGAAGTAGAAGTATTGTTACTTTATAATGCGAATTGGAATAGTTTCCGGACAGATTCGGTAGTTTGATAAGTTGCATGATAAAAATGATGTTTGCTGTAAAAATAGTTAATAACAAAGTTGTAGATAACTTCATCATATGTCTTGTGTTAAAATTTCACGACCATAGGTCAAACGGTTTAGGAGTTACAGCTGTTTAAAGTTAGCCTTTCCGAATTTGCTTTTTCTCTGGAATTTCTGGACAGCACTGGATTGATTGTCTATTTTGGTTAAGATAAATTGTGAATTAGCTTTTGGTGCTTAAATAAGGGTTGTAGACAATTTTATAAGATTTCCATAAAGTCTAAGATCATAGCATTTGGATAAGTAGAACTTCAGATATAAGTAAAACAAGCAGCTGTTGTTTTGTGTATAGTGAATGAATTGTAAATGTGTTTGATTAAGTAATTAAGAGAGATATGCACCTACTCGGTAAAATATGATGCATTTGTTAACACCATGATGTTAAGACTACTTATACTAATGCATTCATCCTATGTCATCATTTTATACTTATACGCATGTATGCATTCGCAATATCTTATGCCATATTCATGCATCTAGGATCGGAGGAAGAAATAACGTTGCTGGAATTCGACGAAGTAGAGGAAGGGGACCAGCAGGAGAATCCTCAAGTCGTAGCTCCCGAAGGCGAGGAGCAGAATCCTGAAGAGCTTCCGGAGTATCCTAATCACCACCCTACTTCCTTTCTGCGAGGCAAGCCCCAGAGCATTATAAGTCTCTCAGTATTTTACAAACGATTACTTAAGTACTTATGATTGATGCATTAGATTATAAGAGTTGAATGGAACCACTTGATGCATATAAATTCCTTGTCCACATATTACACCTTTCACCCTGTATAGGTCTAGGATCGAATATATGCTTAGCCCTGCTTAGACCGGTAGAAGTCGGGTGATTTCCTGTCACCTGCGAGATATAGGTGGATACCGAAGCACGGTTGGCTATATTTGCTATCGTGGAAAAGAACCATGGGGTAATGTAAATGGAGACCAGGTGGGATGTCGATAGAGAAGCAACAAGACATGGAGGTCTTGGGTGTGGATCTATCCTCATCTGTGTCGATTAAGGACCGTGCCGTTGTTGGTGCTTCTGACAAGATTGAACGCATGCCTATCACTTAGCTGGCCGGATAACTCATTCCGACCGCGAAGCCAAGTAGCTCAACTCAGGCCGAGACCCGTTCTGTTGTGCGCTCCTTGCGAGGGGCGATCAGACTGAGCCCAAGGGCAGGCTAGGCCTGAACGTCCTGGCATCTGGTGTCCCAGATTGTGCGGCGCGGTACGGACCTACGAAATATGTACCTAAGTTGTACCAAAGGTGACCTAAGGCTGCCTTCGCGCGGTATGCCTGGGTTTGTGTTAGGAATAAATTCCCAGCTGGTTGAAATCGATTCGAATCGCCGTCTCTCCCGGATAGTTAGAAACTTGGCTAGTCCCAACATCGTAGTAACTGTGCTATGGAACATGATGGTTCGGATGAATATGGAATTGCAATACCTGCTATGGTTACTATTGTATGCTTTTAAATGGATATACCACATGTTTGGCACAGGATAGTTGCTAATCTAGAGATGGATAGTTATAATTAACCTGATATTGGAACCATAAATGTATAGCTAAGTTAATCGCTTTTATGCAAAATGTTGTCAAGCTATCCCCACTTATATAGCCTTGCATAATCCTTGGAGTCATTTTTATTTCTAGTTTATGATGGGTAAGTCTAGCTGAGTACCTTCTCGTACTCAGGGTTTTATTTCCCATGTTGCAGATGGCACTGTGTATCATGGTTATTGCAAGAGTTGCTTCTATCCCACTGTGGATGAGGAGTAAGCCTTGGGCAGGCTTCTTATTAATCCTTCTACATGCTTTTGTGGACCGTGATCGTATTTCGGCACTGTACTAAACTATGTTGGAAACTTTACTTTCAAACTTAATTTGCTTCCACTTTTATCTATCAAACTCGGTTTGTAATAACTTTTATTCATACTCTGATGATGAAAATGTATCTGTGAACTTTATGTAATATGTGGCATGTATGTTGAATCATGTACGATCTTGGTTGTTGTAAATCATTTATCGAGACCCGTCGTGGTACTCGACGGACTACCGGGTTTATATGGGTTCAAGTATGACAGTGCGACCGCTTGCGGGACGCCATTGTACTTGTACTCTTATAAATTGGTCGGTTCTGCGACACCCCCCAGCTCTGATTAGCCATCATCTTTTCAATAAGAGTCATGGCTCCATCGATGGTGAGGGAAAGGAACGCTCTTCCAGCTGCGGCATCCACGTGCCCCTTTGACATGAGCATAAGCCCATCATATAAGTTTTGGAGCATGAGCCAGTTTTCCATCCTGTGGTGTGGCAGGCTTGGATATAATCTTGTAGCCTCTCCCATGCCTTGGAGATGGATTCCATTAAAGTCTGCTAGAAGTTTGAAATTTTCCCCCTCAGGGCATTGGTTTTGCCCATAGGGAAAAATTTCATGAGGAACGCCGTGGAACATTTGTCCCACGTACTGACAGCTTCCTTCTCCTTATAGAACCACTATTTTGCCTTCCCCGTGAGGGAGAAGGGAAACAAATGGAGCCTTATGCTAGCTGGTGCGACATCTTTGATGACGATGGTGTCACACATCTCTAGGAAGTGTTGCATGTGTGCACTTGCTTCCTCGCTAGGCAAACCATAGAATAGGTTCACCAGCACCATCGTGATCAAGCCAGTGCATAGCTCAAAAGTTTCTAGCTCCCATGTTGACAGTGAGCCCAACAGGCACGTTAGCAACAGCGGGGGTGGAGTAGTCGTGGAGTGTCTTGGCCATAGCGGTAGTAGCGGATGGTGTGGGGGTGACTGGTTCACTTGCCGATGGAGTAACGGAGGAAGAAGCGGTACAGGACCTGTTCTTCCTTAGGAGCGCCTCTGGATTTTCTATGTAGTTATCCGGTAGGTCAAAACCACTCATACACTATTCTATTTTCATCCACAACAGGAAGAAAATAAGCAAAATTAGCCTGTATAAACTATGGCTACCATTACATCCATATGATCATGATCATGTCCTACTAGATTCTTTAACCCTATGCCCTCCCCAGCAACGGCGCCAGAAATGCTTGTTGGCATTTCTTAGCGCAATCACCAAGTATGGAGGTTTCAAGTCCATCCCCGATAACGGTGCCAGAAATGCCTGTTGGTATTTCCTAGCACCATCACTAAGATTGAGTTAACCTTAGCGACTCCACCAAGAAACACCAACTATGATAGTTCTTAACGATTACAGAAAATATCCGCAAGCGCACGAATCTATCGTTGTAGCATTTCACCCGAAAGTATTCAGGGTATCGTTATTTATATTTTCCCAAAGGAGGGCAAGGTATAAGAGTCTAGCATGAGCATGAACAAGATTACATACTTGAATTAGTAAACCAATAGTCTATAGCAGGGGTAAAAATGGTATTTTTAGGATAGTGGACACACATCTGGGCCAACCTCAAGGATAAAAAGAAAACAAAGAATAAAAGAATGCTCCTAAGTGGAGCAGGCATGGTCAAACATAGTCGTGCAAAGAACAGTTAATGATCATACAAGTTACATGATTAGAGTTAGAACTAAGTTTAAGATAGGTCGGGAGGCCACTGAGTACTGGTCTGCCAGCAACCTCATGTGACAATTTAGACTCCTACACCCTACCCGAACGTGAGGGATTACAAGGGATGGACAGGGCTATCACCACCTGCCGCCTACCCCTCAACCAGAGAGTAGGAAATGTATTCACATGTCTCTCCATACCTAAGCACCACGCTTGAGTACATAGAAACTACCCAAATCCCCCAGGTCCCCGACCCTACGGATCGACAAGTAAAGGACTTGGGCACACCCGAAGGCACAATGAACCACCACCTCAACCTAGCTCTACTTCTACTCATATAAGTCATATAAATGGTTCAGCATAAAGTTGAACATGTTAAGATCATAACATACAAACTATATGCTAGTTCATATGTCAAGATTATAACATGAAAACTATAGTCTAGTTCTATAGCACAACTATATTGAAGATATGAGAACAAGGCTATGGAAGAACTCTTCATAGTATTCATACCAAAGTTGCTCTTCTTCCAAGGAGACAAGCTCTCCAAGGTAGCTCTTGCCTAGCTCCAAACTACTACTAAGAAATAAAAGATTACAAGTAGAGAGATTAGGTGTGTAGCCCCAAATGTTGGTGTGTTTTGGAGAGGAGCACTACCCCTATATTTATACAAGCATGGAAGTCGGTTTGGCTCTAATAAAATAGGAATCTAGCCTAAACTGCCTATGTATGCCGCCATGCAACCGTTGGAGCAACATGGGCCCGAGAGGCGGCGCTAGGGGTGCGGGTGCACCCAGGGTGCGGGTGCACCCTGGCTGGCCCCGCTGGCCACCACCTTGCTCTGGTGGGCTGCTGGTTGGGCCTAGGTTGCTCCCCCTATGGTGCTCGGCCCAGTTTTGATGTGTAGATGGGCTTTTCCATTTATTTCCTTTGCGCATTTCAGCTTTACGCCTTTCGAGTTGCGCCTTTTGCTTGGTTTTCCACTTGTATTCAAATGTAGTCCTACAAAACATGTTTCTTCCAATACAAGTGCAACTAGGTTAATAGTAAATGCATATGTGTTGAAAGTTTGTTTATTTCTCCCGTTTTGGATATTAATTGGTAGTCGGAATTGATCGTTAGTGACCGCCAACAAGACTCACGACGTCTCCGCCATTCTAACCCCTAGGAGTAATGGGGAAAGGTCGAGCCTAGCTAGGCACACCTGCTCTGATAGAAGTAGACACACCGCACTAACCCCACAAGGACCAAGGGAACAACGGTCACCTCGGTCCGATCAGACGCCATCCCTATGTCAAGCAGCACAGACAAGACAAGACCACATGACGGTGACTGCTGGTACGGTAACCCACTATCTAAATACGGTCCAACAAGATGCATGTATGATCCTACCCACTATAGGATGGGATCCACGATGAAGGCCTTGACTTAGGGGCCATCCAAACTGGCAGGAACCACGACCCCAGGGCTCGAGATCGTGGCCATCAACTCCACAAGACAACCAGGCGATCGGTGACCTAGGGGTGGCTACCAACTCCTGTCCGATGCCCCCAGGAAATCATGAGATGATGACGAAGACCACAACGGAGACCACGTCGTATAGGATGGCTGGCGAACCACTATCGTGCCTACAATGCTGCCATGGCTGGCACAGTGGCATGATGCCACACCTTACCGCGATGTGGGAACAAGACCATGATGACAACCATGCCCTGATGTGCACCACAAGAAGGCGTAGCATGCAAGACAAGTTAGCTAGGCTCCTCCCTTGGGCTCACGACCCCCCGGTCAGGAGAACCTCCTTATTTGTACATGCCCTGGCCCCGAACTCTATATAAGGGCAGCCAGGGCATCATTCCCACCATCTTGAATCTTACACATCTTCAACTCATTCACATCGTAGTAGGGCTCCTAAGGCTTCCCTTCGGGTAGTCCATCTCCTAGCTCTAGCTCTCCTATCTCTTCCATCATTCTTGCACCCCCTATTGTAAGAACTTCAGAGCATTCAAGCGAGGAACACGTACTCGATCATCTCTAAGACTAGACGTAGGGCTCCGACCCGAACTAGTATAAATCTTCGTGTCTTTTGGATGCTACCATCATCTTCCTAGAGTAGCTGGGCAATCGTATAAATTTACTTGACCGGTTTACGAAACACCGATAGCTTGGAATTCAGAAATGGAGGGAGCCTTGTGATCCTTGCTATCCAAACCAAGGAGGCAAGAAAAAGTGACAAAGTCAACCTTGTATTGCTGGTCTTCGGTAGTCCAATGGATGGTGTCGATGTCACCGGAGCTATCAAGGTGATAGGATGCATAAAACTGACAAATCAACTCATTGTTCCATGGCTTGCGAAATTCCAACAACTTATCAAGCCCCATAGCACGCAAGTCACAAACAAGCTACTTGAGTTCTAGCTTCGGAAACTGACCAAGATAGTAAGCATCAATGGAATTCATCAGAATAACTAGAGGCTCATGCTTGTTGATGTACTTGAGATAGACCAAATGGTGATAAAAGTCAAAATGAAAGTGGTGCCAAAAGCAGTACTCAATCCGAAGATCCTTGGGCTCACTATGGAGGGCTCTGGCATGTTGATCCCTTATCTTGTACACTTTGTGGCGATAGTGAACCGGTAAGTGAGGAGTTTATCCTTGACCATCAGAAGGGGTGTAGCGGGGTTCCCAAATGGTTGGAAGAACACCTAGAAATGGAATCAAGCGACTGACCCCAAAGTGACTTGGACCAGAGGACAGGGTCCTAGGACACACACCATCAGCGATAGTCTTGCCAACTTGTAGAGCTTCTTTGGCGGGATCAACAACGGGCACATCACCAATACCCGGCACAAATTCCACTCTCTCTGCACCAACCAAGGGAGAAGGATCTGTTGGAGCTTGAGCGCCACGACCACGTGCGCCTCTGCCATGGCCACATGCACCAGCTACAGCCTTATCACCCCGACAAACAGCCTTCACATGGCCGGACTGCCTGGATGAGTTGGCGGGGTCTTGATTCTTCTTGGAACGCTTCTCGCTGCGCCGAGGAGGGCTATCATCACTACTAGACGCCATGGTTGTGGAAGAAAAACAAAGGGGGCTAAGAATCAAGACAAGCAAAGGGGAATGAACACCTTGAGGTGGAGAAACATCCATGGAAGGGCAACCAAGAGTTGGGAGTTCTGGCGACCGCCGGGACTTTCGACTTACGCGGTGGCAATCCCATGCATGAGGCTCTAGACGAGTGATCCATTCACACAAGGAAGGTAGAAGAAGATATAGGGAAGAAGAACATAGGCAAGAAACAAGGTATATTGACATTAGGGTTAGAATGAGGTTAGTACCTTAAGAGGGAGAGAAGAAAGAGGAAGAAGATGAGATCCTCAGCAATCATAGTGCCCACGAGCAGATCCACAACCTCCACCCCACGAACGGTCTCCAATCCATGAAGAAGAGGAAGAATGCTGATGTAGAGATACACCAGAAGTTGGTGAGGATGGAGGGTGAGGTGGAGAGGGAAGGGGCGGCGCCAGGACTTCTAAGGGCATCAATTATAAATCGTCAACATATCCTATATATATACTTAATTCCATCACCAAACATAGGTATAGGGGTTTAAACTAATAAATTCCACGAGTTTTGATGAATCTATGAATGCAGGAGGGTTTATCCAGAAAACCATCAAGGAGGATCTAATCATCATATTTAATCACGTTTATCCGCGAGGAAAACAACTCTAGAAGACTCTAGAAGACACCAAAAAGCAACCCACGGAAGCAGACCCCAAGAGCATGACATGTGGGGCCGGCCAGCCCCACTTGCAGGCCGGTTGGCCTAGTGGCCCCACCTGTCAGCCTCTCTTTGCTACGACGGTTCTCCACTGCCTTAAGGATTAAATCTACGTCGTTGCTTTAAGTCGGTTCATCCAACGGTGATTGAGGGAGTTGATGTGGATCGATGATGTGGCAATGCCTTGCCCCCTACTCATCTCCCTTATATAAGGCGCCCCCTACCCCCCTCTCTGGAGCCATCCCTAAAACCCTAATTCATATCTTCAGGATCAAGCCAGCAATCAAGAGAAGATTAATCCTCTATAGGATCTAGTCTTATAAATAATAGTGAGATAGAGTATGAGGGAAGAGTTTAGAGGAAGTGCCAGCCCGTCGGTGCTCTCTCTACGGCTTGTACCTTGGCAGATCCAAGTTCTATTTGAGCTTGCTTCTGAGACTTCTCTGGTAATCAACTTCTGATTCAAGTAAGCATCTTGTTTATATTGTTCATCAGGATCGTGACTCTTTTGAGTGCTTTATTCTCTTTCTAGGGGGAGTAAAGTATTAATCATAAGTGTAAGCATGGAGCTTAGACTTAGGTTAATCGTGGATGCACCCAACATTCCGGATCGGTGGTAGCTCGCCAGGGTAACTCTTATAGCCTCGTTGAATCCTTTGTAGTCGACCTCCCATTTATAGGCCAAGTAAGATCGGGTTACGAGGGAAAGCATCCTCTGATGGTGTCTTTCCCTTAGTAATGTCCCTAGTTGAATAGTAGAAGACATAGTTTACCAAAGTCAGAACTAGAGAACCCTAGTTATCCTCTCTATGTTCCTGTGTTATCCTAACCTTGTTGCTACCCTTAGTTAAGTTAGACCGTAGTTAGTATCACATGTTTCCCTATAGATACGATACTTGGAATATTTCCAGGTGAAAGCTATAGCAGTATTCGTGTGCTTGCGGATTGATCTGTGTGCGTTAATAAATACCAACAAGCTTTCTAGCGCCGTTGCCGGAGAAACGGTTGCTGAATTAACTATGAACCTAGCTTAACTTTGTATCTTTTCTTTTATTTTAGTTTTAATTTTTCTTTTAGTATGGATAACACACCTATATATCAATATGCTAAACCTATGAGCGTATGCCTAGAGCCACCAAAATCTTCAGATCCTATCCTAACACCTGGCTATGAGTTGTGCCCGTGTTTTATAAAAATAATTTGGGAACAATCCTTCTCGGGAGAAGGCGATGAAAACCCATACTCACACCTACAAGAGTTTGAACAGACCTGTGCATGCTTGCATATCGCTGGCATGTCTGAGAAAACCATAAGATGGAAGTTGTTTTCGGTGTCTTTGATGGAAAGAGCTAAACAATGGTATAGTCGAACCGTAGAAAGTAAGCAAGGAGATTGAGAAACGTTATGCTCTAAATTTTGTTTACATTTCTTTTCCATCTCTAAGGTAGTCAGCCTTCGAAAAGAGGTTCTAAATTTTAGACAACTAGAAGAAGAATCTCTTGGCATGTCATGGGCTTGTTTTAATGACTTCATCACCACTAGCCCTAACCTAGCCATTCAAGACCCTGTACTTCTTCAATATTTTTACATGGGTCTTAGCAAGGATTCCATAAAATTCCTTGATTTAGCCTCTAGAGGAGCTTTCCTTCATTTGTCTGCTAGTAAGGCAAGGACTATCCTTGACAAAATTATTAGACGTATTCCCTACACTAGCTAAGGCAAGTACTATCCTTCATTTGTCTGCTAGTAAGGCATGAACTCCCCTAGAAAGAGAAGGAATCATCTCCTGATCAAGAAGAGGAAATTTTGATAGCCAAACCATAACCATTCTAATCCCAAGATTTAGCTATCAATACCCCCAAAATCCTCCAACGAAAGAAGAAATTCAACCTTTGGAATCCTCTTTTGGAATTAAGGACGATCTCTTTGATGTAGATTTTGGGGGAACATTAAATGCTCATCAACATAAGACACCTTTGAGTGAATATAATTCAAATCCTTTCAAAAAGGGATATCTTAGAAAGCGTCCTAATTCACTATCAATACCCTAAAATCCTCCAACGGAAAAAGAAATTCAACCTTTGAAATCCTCTTTTGGAATTAAGGATGACCTCTTTGATGCAGATTTTGGGGGAACATTAAATGCTCATCAACATAAGAAGGGATCTCTTAGAAAGCGTCCTAATGCATCCTAATTCTCATGTAGGACATTAGGAAGAATTCAAGGATGGCATGTCTAGTGAACCTATAGAAGGAGAGACAAGCCCTCTAGAAGCTATTCATATTCTCTCCCCTTCTATGCCCACATTAGATGCCTCATTCAACCCCATCCTTGACCCCCATGACTCCTCTTATGCTCTTTTTTCTAATACTCATGATGATCCTAGAAATCCACTAAGACAACCAAAGCATAGGAGCCATGAAGACCACAAGGATGACCAAGAAGAGCAACAACAATGGCTGGAAAATGTTAAGAATTCATATGCCATTGAAGGAATAGACAAGGCCGAAACCTTAAGGATAGAATCCAAACCTGATCCAAAGGGTGAGCTTAAGTCAATCCCCTTAATAAACATGACTCATCCAAGTTTGGAGGAGGCCTTAGACAAGATCAGCCTGAGAGTCACCAATCTAAGGAAAATCTTAGATAATAAAATATCCAATGAATGTCATAGGCATAAAATGATGGAGACAATGTTTTCGTCAATAGACATTCATAAAGAAACAACCTTGGAGCCTAAAAAGGAAGATGACATAGACGAGCATGGAAGTTATTTCATGAACACCTCATCAATTTCATGCTCACATGAGAAATCTCCTGAATCAATTGGTCTCTCCAATATTGCCACACATGAGATCTTCAACCACCTCACACTCCCTGTTCATAAGGACTTTGAAAAGGTGACTATAGATGCATATCTTTATCATAAATATTGCAAATCTTGTTGGCATGAATCTTAAGATAGGCACCCAAAGGTTAGTGTTAGAGGGGAATCCACTTCACCAATTAGAAACGCAATTCGAAGGTTTCCCAAAAACAAGCTTCTATCCTAAAACAAGCACTTTTGAGAGATAATATGAGCTTTCACCTTTTGCTGTGATGCCTCTGTGAAATAAACATAGAAATATAATTGTGAAAATATTTCTTCGGATATTTTTGTCACTAACCATTCTAGGTTTGAAACAAAAAGAATGAAGGATGACGATGCAATGTATGTTCAACCAATTATCATGCAACATTGAATCACATTCATATATGAGAGTTCTATCATCCAAACTTAATTTTGCTACAAAATTCAAGTTGGGAGATGGACTTTACCATGTTGCTAATTCATTTTGGTTTTGGCGCACTATGATTTTACTATTATCATATTAGCTTTTCCCCTCGCTGCTTAGTGCGTGTTGGAGACAACAAGATCGAGCAATCGCATTTCCACTGGTTTGTTATTTCATTAGGATTTCTTCTTGCCGATCTGTAAAAATAACATAGCAATTCGAATGATGACAAGAGATGGATGGGCTTGCTTTCATTGATGGGACCTGGCTGTCCAGGTTGGTTTTTTTGCTCGTGGGAGATTAGTACTCCGTAGCTTGCGGGCGTCAATCGTAACTCTGGACTTGGTTCTCTGCTTCGTTCTCTGCCCCGGCACCGTACCCTTCCAATTGCGGGAGCGATGGATCAACGATCCCACGAGCTCGCATCCATGCCGCGGCCTCCCTTCTCCGGCGTCGCGGCGGCGGCTCGGCACACGGCGGCCCGGCGCAGACACGCAGCCCAGCAGAGACCCGCAGGCCGCTAGCTTGGCCATGGCCGGCCCTGCTCGCGTTCGTCGCCAGCAGTGACCGATAGTGGCGCGCTCCTCCAGCGTGCTCCCTGCGGCGTCGACCTCCACCGCGTCGACCTCGCCGGCGGCCCTGCGACGCGCTCTTCCTACGGTACCACCAGCAGCCCTCTTCCCATGGTAGATCTGGGCAAGGGTTGTTCCACGACGAACCCATGGAGGGGGCGGCCAGTCCGGAGCACCCCGTCGTGGCGTTGACGGCCACCTCCAAGCATTGATGGCGGCGCTATCCCTATGGTGCCCGGGCAGCCTTCTGCCATGGCGGATGTACGGCCGGGGCACGGATTTGGTTATCGTAAATAGTTTCTCGTAATTACTGAAGGCATTCCCTAATTATCGTAACCAACTATACAAGTTCTGAAAACTATTATCGTACTCGTTCAACCTGGAGGCCACTCCCATCGGATTAGCACAGATTATTCCTTTAGAATATACTATTATATATCTGAGTATGGCATCACTGTATACGTATTTCGATTTTTCTTCTAGCATTGTCCCATGAATGCAGACAACAATGACAATTAGTTCATGGTGGTCTTGACATTATACTATTATAGTAACCAAATGTAGATCTGAACACATGGCACCAATTTTTGTTAACTTCCCAATCTAGTTATCATCGTCTTGAGCAATTCAGATTATTGTTTATGTTTTTGTAAATTATTAGTCTTGATAGTATTGCAAATGGTTACTAGAAACATCAGGACGATAAATTGCGGCAACCTCAATCCTGAATTATGGTAAGTTTATCATGGCAGATTTGTTTTATTATTATAGTAATAAAAAAATCAGGGCATAAAATTGTGGTAACTTCCTACTCAAATTATAGTCCGAGCAATAAGGATTATGGTAAATTTACCATGTACCTATTCGAATTTATGGTAAATTTACCATGTACCTATACGAATTTATCGTAAATTTACCATGGCACATTGGCCTTATTATTATAGTAACCAAATACTTCCTAGCTAGCTGCACTTTGTATTCTCGTAAGACGTACATGTGTACACTTCTGTAACCTTTGCACATGGACGCCGCGACGTACACTTGCATTACCGTAATTCAATTTCTTGTAAATGTCAAAATTATAGTTTGGTAAATTAGTGTTGTTGTGATAACAACAAGTTTATTGGAATTTCCTGACATGACGCCAAATTCTAGTAACTACCCATCCTGATTACCGTATCTAGCCATTTAAAATATTCAAATTATTGTATGGTAAATTTTAGTTCGGAATTGCTTGACACCAAACTGTGGTAATTCTACGACCTTGCTAACGTATTGTAGTAACCATGCACGTACGTGTAGATAATGCAATAGCTATGCATGCTTTTTAGGTAGGAAATTAAATCCAGCGGTAATCATGGGCAAGCAGTAACTCTAGGTGGACCGCGGCTTCCTGTGTCAGCTGCAGGGAACTGGATCCGGAGGAAGCGGGAGACGCCTGGTACACTGGATCCACAGTAATCATGGGCTACAGACTAAGTAATTCTGTAGCTCATGAATATATATATATATATATATATATATATATATATATATAACTGTGTTAGTTGGCACCTTGGGACTAAATAATATTCAGTATCTGACCTTTCAGGATCCGCCCGCAGTCCACGCACTCGACCACCAGAAGCGATGTTTTTTCAATTTTTTTTTGTGTTTCTGGCCGTTTTTTTTTTTTTTTTTTCCTGGCCGATTTTTTTGTGTTTCTGGCTGAATTTTTTCTTTCGTTGCCCACTCGGGCCTGTGTTTTCAACGATTTTTTTTTGCGTGGTTTCAAATCGATTTTTTTTTGTTTCTAGCTGGTTGTCATTTTTCCCCGCTAGGCCTCGAGGGATGCATATATTTGGTCATTTTTTTCTTTCTATATACCAGGTTCCTTGTGATGAATTACTTGTCAACAATAATAATTCATTATCTAAACTATAAATATTATTTTAATTTGATTGGTACAGACATATCTTGTTATTAATAATAGTACGTGATGCTCATCACAAATAGTACTATTTGGTTCGTTAATAGTTACAAAGAATCTGTAGGCTGTTTGGGACAACTTGAACCAAAAAAACTTCAGCGAAGAGGTAAGAAAGGAGATGGTTTATGAATTCCACAGCTTGATTCTTTCAAAATAAAACACTCCACAGCTTGATCACAACGAGATTTGGATCCCCCCAAGGTGCAGATACACTCTTTGTTTTTTGAACTACAATGATGATGAACAGGCATCAAAGTGCTTCCTTCTGATGAACTGAAATATGCATCATTGAGGGCTCTTTGGATGTCATTTATAGTTTGCAACAATGCAACACAGCTTTTCTGGATGATGGCCTGTTATCATGGATATTTTCCTATCTGATTATAGGTCCCCATTCACCAAACACTTGGGATGCTGCTAACATTGACCTTCATTTGCATAGCACCCAGACCCAACTTGTTAGGCATTATGACAGTTGCTTCTTAAAAAACCTGCAATATAAGATACATGTATAAATTCATGAAGTAATTGATTGCTTGTGTATAGTGGCAGAGCAACTAATGGGAAGTTGTGTATGGTGAAACCGATACAAATGCTCACATTTGGAGTAGTCCTGAGCCTTGTTCGCTTGGCTGATAAGCCATGGCTGAAAGTACCGTTGGCTAATTTATTGTGAGAGAAAAATAATGTTCGTTGGCTGAAAAAGTACAGCCTATAAGCCAAGCGAACAGGGCACTAATAACTTGTTTCTTTAATGTCAGCTAGTGCATACATAAATCAAGATAGATAAATCATAAAATCAATGTTGAATTTTATGCCTGGTGGAGACAGCGATCAGTCCAGACAAGTGCAGAGCACTCCAGCATACCTTGTTCATGCTAGCGGCACACTAGTGTTGCTGATCAAGTGCACATGAGGCCAACATCACCGACGGGTGGAAGAAGGCTAACTAATAAAATTAGAAAAAATATGTAACTGGTGAGAGCTCACATCGGTAGGCAAGGTTAAATAAAAATTCATGCATGGTGGTAAGCTTAGAACCTCAAGGCTCTCAATTTTTTTCTCTGTCCCAATCAAAGATAGAATATAATATTTTGTTACTGTGATGATTCCCCATTTTTGTACAAGGTTCCTTTGACACGGTTTTATTGCAGTCATAAAGAAACATTTGTTCAACACAAATCCTCCTGACCATAAAAACATCTTAGGTTTTGCAATCATAGTATTCTAAAAAGTAAATACTAGCACCAATTGAGCTTAGCTAGCACATCTTGACTGCACAGATAAGCTCCTAATGTCCAGAATTTAATTTTTGGTTTAAAGAATTATGTATTTAAACTAAATATCTTTATACAAAATCAGTAAGTGACAAATTATTATGATTTCCTCACATATATACTGACATGACTCTGAAAGTGACCAAAAAATCGCTTGGAATCATAAAACATATGGACATGGTCACATATATTTGTAACTATACATATGTTTAGGCATGTGTCTCGCAACCACAGCAGAATCGAGCCTGTCATCCACCAAAGACACACTGTCCCCATGTCAGGGAATGAAACAATAGTGTATCTGAAAAAAAAAATTGATCGGTCCCTCTGAATAAGTTCAAGGATTCCTCCTAAAACAAGATAATATCAATATACATGCTCAGTTTACCATGTTCGTATCTTGCATGGCAAAAGGAAAAATGTGAAGTGCAATTATGAAGAGGAAAAGAAGAAAATATAGGCAAGCAGAGAAAACTGAGACAGAATAGCATAGAGCCAAGAATATGAGCACAAGCAAAAGATCCTGATCCAATCAGACATGATGGAGAAAACATGACAGTGGGAGGCCATGAATATACATTGGCATGTTGTGGATTAAGCCCAATTCAGTAAATAGGTGGCGGTAGAACTGTTCACATGAGTGCAGGATTTTTAGAATTAACCGCAATGACCAATATTGGCATAAGGTCTAACTAGGAACAAAGTACACGAGGAATAGAACTTACCAAGATGGCAAGATTGTGGCTTCTCTTGGCACTGCCCTATCGAGATCAGCCAAGGAAATATATATCTGATAGATGGATTGATGGTCAAGATATTGCACCACAAGTGGGTGCGCTAGTGCCCAAGTGAGATCTGCACAAAAACTAAGAGAAAGAAAAGAGGATAAATAACAATGATAAAAATATTAGGTCTAACCAGAGGAAGCATAATCAACAATATTGAGCAAGAAATGAACACAACATAGACAATTGGACAAACAAATCCTAAAGTGAATCCCAAGTTGAAATGTAAATCATATACAACTCAACCTCTAACTGTTTTCAGAAAATGTCACCGCCTATGACGGTAATGTACCAACAGCATGAAGAATCAAAATAGAGTAGAGAGAGAACCTTATGTGTTGGAGGAGCTCAGAGAAGACTAGTATGAAGAAATCCTCAGACACACATAATTTTTGTTTAAAAAAATTCAGATTTAGGTTAAAGATATTCTAAGACTAAAACTTCAATTAATGCATTCTATATTTTCTATAGAGATGCTAAATCAAGTGAATTCTACTTCAACTATAAGGTGGCACAATGTCTAATCCAATGTTAATCATAACCATCCAACTATTTCAATTGAACCAGAAAAATTTAGCTGGTGCAGAACGTGAACACATAACTAATATTATAAAAAAAATCAAATACGCACATCACATTCTCATTGATATCCCACATGAATGGATAATATATGACAAATTTAATTCTTAAAGAATGAAGATGGTGCCTACTATTAAAAAGCGGTTGCCCATAGCAAGCTAGCAGCGCCTTCATATAATTCATTAATTCAACATACACCAATTTGACTAAGGTTCAACTAACCAAAAGCTAATAAACCTGTAATTTTAAACAACAAATCAATTACTATATGATATTATGTGATAATACATCAACAATGTTTCAACTAGCTGTTGTGAAGCATATGAGCAGAAATACTTTTAGGGACTGCTAGATAATTAATTATCTGCTAGTTTGAATTATCTAAGATAGCAGAAATACTTTTAGGGACTGCTAGATAATTAATTTAAGAACTTGAACATCAACCAAGCAGAATCAGATACGATACAATGTGCATCCACCATGAAGTTTCGAAATTCTAATCATGAAATGCATATCAAAGTGACAAGATACAACGATGTACATATTTAAAGATGAGCATATGAGCAGTATACAAATGGTCTTACAGGAAGCAAAGTGGCATGCATAATAGGATACATAAATTTTAGAATACATGAGCATATGAACAACAATGATCAGCTTTGAGATTCAAGAGCATATGAGCATACCACAATGATTAACAATCAGAAACCTTAAATCTGTAATATCAACAAGTGCATACATAGATCAAGATAGATAAATCATAAAATCAATGCGAAATTTATGACCGGTGGAGACAGTGATAAGTCCAAAAAAGTGTAGAGTATTCTCTAGCATACCTTTTTCGTGCTAGCGGCACGCCACTATTGCTGATGGAGTGCAGAAGAAGCAGACATCTCTTACTGGTGGAATGCTAACTAAATTGATAAAAAACATAAATAACTAGTGTTAATGATTTGGAAGCTACAGCAGCCATAAATTAAATGTGTAAAATTGGAAAATTAGCAAGGCTGAAAACGAAGCTAATTTCCGATGGAAACAAATACAAAATTTATACTCTTGTAAATCTTCAAGCATAATTAGCCACATAAACAAATCAATAATAGTAGAAGAAACTACCTATGTGAGTAATTATGGGGAGTAGATGGAGGATGCTTTGATGGCGAGCGCCTGGGGTCTGCAAAAAAAACAAAGAGAGAGAAAAGAGGATAAATAACTTCTCCTGGCCTCCGGACGCTGACAAGAAATTTTAAGAAAAAAATCATTGCATAAAGAATAATATATATTGCAATATAGCTTCCCATCTAAGATTACATCCAGACAAACATTATTTATAAGCTGAGACTTCATGTGAAAGAAAATTATCATATAAAATTTTGATGATACGACATTTGAATTTTGCATTGTATAGCTGATTAGGTCTTAGCAACAAACAATTTAGCTCTTCTGAGATGAAAAAAATACTTATATATTCCTTAAGCTAAGAAGATTCAGTTCAGTTACAGGGAACTATGGTTAAGAAAAATACTTTATGCTTGTTCACCAGAAACTTGACCTAACTAGCACAAGAGGCAATAACTATTGACTATTGCGCATAATGACACACCATACTGATTAGGTAATATTTCAAATGTGAAAATATATGTTTTTCCAAAAATAATTACAAGTTATTAGGAATCAAATGCACGATAATTTCTTAGGTAAGTGTCTCCTTAGGTGTGATTCATTATTACGACCACTTCAACAAGCTCATAAGTACATAAGACCGCAAATACAGTGATAAGATCAAAATAGTCTCATTGATCTATTTCTATGCCTGTCATCATAGATCTAAAAAATGCCATATTGTTGCTAAATCTATGTCAAACCAAATAAAGAAACACGTGGCTGGAGCATGATAACAGAGATAGAATCTAGGATCAAACCTCTAAGCTGCTCGTCTCTTCCACTACAGTAGCCTAACACTTGAAAAGCAAGAGCAAATTTGATGCATTGTGGTTTGGCTGTAGCATGTGTGGACTAGCTAATTAACCTGGAGAACCTTCAAATTAGTTGTGCATGTTCATGGATTGCATGTTGATTCTCCCATGCCCTCCTGCCCTCTTGCATGGGTCCTAACAATGGCAAGCTGCATGCGTGTGAGATGGTTTACCTCAGAAAAATCAGAACAAATCTGCCCTCTCCATATATCAAACGAACCTTCGGCAACAAATCATGTGAGGCAATACAGGATTACAGCTGAGGGGGCTGATCTATCCCGCATCATGGACATCATCATACATCGTTACAATGAATTGCATGTCTATTGCCTCCCTCCATGGTCCTGCAGACGCCATGCAATTTTCATGTCAGGTTATAATATGTGAGAAAATCACAACTCTCCCTCCACAGATCTAGGCAAGATTTAAGAAAAAATAAAAACAAATCATGTGGATATGATACCTGCGAGGAGGGGGCTGACCACGCCAAGGCGAGCAGAGTCCCTCTTGCCCGCACAACCAGCTCTCCAGCCCCCCATCACCTGGACATCTCGGCCTCAGCACGAGGCGGTGGCAACCTGATGAGGTGAGAAGAGTTCGGGGTTGTGGGGTGGACAGGCGGGCCCAGGTGCGACGAGCTCGCTGGCATCGAACCAGGGAGCAGGGGTGGCGGCGAGCTGAGGTCGTGCGGCGAGGGCGGCGGCGATCTGGGGTCTGTGGCAGAGGCGGCGGCGATGGGCGATCTATGCTTGCGACGGCAGCGGATCAAAGAAACCGGTGATCCGCAGCGCCACCGACGAGGCCGCCACCAGGGCTGCAGAGGCAGCATTCGAAGGTTTCGCAGGCGTCGAAGGCTGCGGACGTGAGGGGCAGGGGGTGAACTAGGCTCATGCGGCGGAGGCCCTGCAGTGCCATCACCGCTGCCGCCGGGACTGCAGAAGCAGCGGTGGGCTACGGAGGTGTCGGTGGAGGCGAGGGGACGTGATGAGCTGGGCGCGTGAGGTGGGGGCGGCGAGCTGAGCTCGTACGGCGGTGGGGGCGACGAGCTGGGCGAAACCGCCGTCTCCTCCCCACGATCTGGACTTTTGGAGATTGGAACGGAAAAAAGAAACTTTTTTTTTCATCGGGGAAAAAAACTGGAAGGATAAAGAGGATGTGGGTGCGGCAAGAAAAAACGTAGGGAGTCGAGGGACCAAGTGGGGTGGCTCGGGTACGGTGATTTGGACTCGGGTACCTGATTATTATTCAGTACCCAGGGTACATAATATATATATATATAGACACACACACACGGATGGGGCGTCCGGATGTGCGCACATATAGTCCGCTTCCCGTGCCATTTCAAGCGTCCACGTGGGGCCCATGTCGCCCGGAGGCACCCGTCCAAGAGGTGCCTCAAGCCGGCTGACCACTGCTGCAGGGGCGTGGTCTGCTCGCAACCACTAACCGCGGAGTCGAGAAACACCGCTGGAAATCTGATCTGCACCGACCAGATGGAGATCTGTTGCACTCGCTCGATCTATTTTTGAAACATCCAAATACAGCACTTACAACATACAAAAGAAGATAGATGAAACACTTGAAACATTTATCCGAAACACTTGAAAAAACACACCTGAAAAGACATGAAAATCATTGCAAACATACGCAACATCCAGATAAAACACTTTCAACATATGTGTGAAAACATATGCAACATCCAGATAAACACACTTGCAATATACGTCCGAAAACGCAGATAAAACATTGGTAACAAACCTTTGCAACATATGCAACATCCCGATCTACTTTTGCAATATCTATCTGAAATATATGCTTGCAACATGCGCTTTCAGAAAAACCTAGCAGGCGGGTGGGTGGAGCACTGCATGGAGGGATCTGGTTGTGCGGTCATGGTGGAGAAGGAGAATGGTAGCGGGCGGGTGGCTGTGCGGCCCCTGGTGAGCAGGTGCAGAGGCGTAGTGGTGAGCCGCTGCGCTGCACTCGGTGATAGGGGGCGCGCGGGGCCTTGGCAAGCGGTGCCCGTGGTGGAGGTGGCAACAGCAGTAGGGTGGGTGTGGCCTCGCACAGCGAGGTGGCAGTGGCTGTGCGGTCATCGGGGAGCACGCCACAATGGTGCACGCGCGGCGGTGGTGGAGAGGAAGGCTGGCGAGAGGCGTGATGGAGAGGAAGGCGTGTGGGAGGCATGTGGGGCATGGTCGTGGAGCGCAGTCGCAGCTATGCGTGATTCTTTTTATAAACTGCGGTGACAGGATGAGAACGGATATGATAGTCTTCTGGAGGTTAGGTCCATCAACACAAGCGTCTAGCGTGGACGGTCGTCTTCCGAGCATTACCATTCTAACAAAGGATTTATGAGGCACGAAATCACCCCATGGCCTTCTATCTCCGTTTCAGTGTATCTTGTTTATAAAAAAGTTGAAATATTAAACAAATGAAATTCAAGTATGTGCGAAGCAAGAACGCATATATACAAAGAAAAAAAAGACTAACAAATGATGTGTTCAAGCTACTACACCTGCAGACTCTACTCTATGCATATGCTAATATTATGTACAAAACACCAAAATCAAAGAAAACATATTATTGGCCGCCCATCAAAGCTGACCAACACACCTAAACGAATCGAACACATGAGTCAGAGGCTCAAAGCTAATCATCAGCGATCAGAGGAACATCTGGCCGCCGCCGCCGGCCGGAGGAGGCGGCCGCTTGCCGCTTGAGCATCTGCGTGTAGTTGGAGATGGAGTTGAGCCGCTGCTGCCGCTGTTCCTCCTTGAACCTGCGGATGAACTCCTCGGCCTTGGCGTCCACCTCCGACCTCCTGGCCTCCTCCTCCCTCTCCCGCTCCGGCCGCTGCTGTGAAGCCAGGACCAGCGCGTAGGCCTCGTCCATGCTCATCGCGTTCGGGTCCTCCTCCTCTTCCTCCTCCCCGTCATCTGCCGCCGGCGCGGGAGGCGGTGGTGTCAGCTGGAGAGCGCGCGGTGACGGTGACGCCGTCGACGGCTTGATGGGTGATGACCGCGCCACCAGCTCCTCTGTTTCTGTTTCTTGGTCGGTGGTTGCAGCGGCGGCGGCGGCGTCGGGATGGAGGTACGACGACAGGCATGCCGACGGGAAGGAGAAGATGGAGAAAGAGTGGAGGCTCTGGAGCACCGCCGACGCCGAGGAGGCCCTGCGCGTGACCCCGGAGCGGTGGCGTGGCGTCAGTAGAAGAGATGGCCGCGCCCGCGCGCAGGAGGAGGACAGCACGGCGATAGCCACGACGACCGCGTTCATGGCGACGAACCACCACCACGCCGTCGTCATCCTCGGGAGCCTCTCAGCCGAGCCCAAGATTATTCTGCCTCGCGCGGCCCCTGGTCTGCTCTGCTCTGCTGCTCGTAGAGAACAAGATGTTATGGAGCTTGGACCTTGGACGACGTTGTGGCCTTTTGGTGGACGAACGAGGGAAGCACGAGTAGTAGGCGTATATTGTAGGGAGAGAAGCACGAGCTGTACCGATAACCCCGACCCAAGAGAGGCTCAAAATACAAAACACATCCGTTCTTTGGTAGTGCTATAGTATTCTATTTTTGATCTTTTCCAACAACAAGACCAAAAAGACATCTCTTTCTACAAATGGGTCTTCAGGAGAGAGGATCATCATATTTGGGTTATACCTCTCCTAGCATTTAAAATGGATCTTTCATATAGGTACTCTGTTGGAGACTATAAGTATTGTGTTAGAGATATATTTTAGATTTGGGTCCATAATGGGTCTCGTGTAGGTTAAGTTAAAGTTGCTAGTCAAGAGTCAAGCCAGTTGCATTGGTTAGTTGGGTAATTCATTCGATCGAGTGATTAGTTGAAAATTCTGGAGCCACTTTCCGATCGAGATATTGCATTCTCATGTCAATGTCATCATACCATGGGTCCATAGCACTCGTCACGGGCCAAGTCATTTTCATCATCTTACCCTCGCACTGACCACGGAGCATAAACTTGGCCGTCAAGTAGCAGACTAGCAATAGTGCAGCACTGTGGTCTGTTTTCTTTCTAATTTTAGCTCTTAATGTAATTTCGTTTGTAACTGCCCGGCCCCGTCGCGTTCCCTGGTAAGTACTTCTGTGCTAGCTGGCGGCGCTGCTATATGTAAGACGCCAGGACGGTAACCACTGCCGCACGCACACGTAGCCATCGGTGTATCCAGATCCTGTATAAAACATAGTTGCCCGGCGTGGCGCCATATGTTTTTGACGAGTTGCATGCAACCGAAATCTGTCACAAATCGATGTTGTTTTAATCCAAATTCCGCAGATGCAGGGAAGGTTCAGGACTTCAGGTATTAGCAAACAAGACATCCCATCGTGATGCAGTTCGTTCGTTGTAACCTTTGCCGATGGTCAGTTTGGACGGACGTCCGATCGATTCTTGCCGGTTGCCGCGCGGTCGTGTCGTGTCGCTCGCATCCGGCTCTCCGGCCGGCCGGTGTGCTACGGGACGACGACGTGGTGATTGCGGCTCCGCGTGGAATATAAAACAAACGCGTTTTTGGTCAGGCTAGCTAGAAACATTCATTCATCCTGGTACGTACGAACGAATCCACGGTCGTCCCAAGTGACAGAGATTGCTTGCTTACCTGCACCCGACCGGCCGGAAGGCTCTCGTTCTCGCCGACTCGCCTTCGTCGTCACTCGTCGCTGGAATCACCTACAGATTTTTCAGGGCAACATCTTTTCCTCCCTGGACACGGTCTCCATCAACAACATTACATTCGTGGTGTTAATTTGCAAATTGCAATTAAGCAAGTCATATGTATATGTACCAGAGTGACTGGCGTATGTACGCGGTTGCGTGAGGCATGGTCGTTTTAATTTCTATGCAAATGAAATATAATCTGTGCATAGGTATGTTTACATATAATATGACTTTGGTTATTTACGTATTTCATTTTTCTTTATAAAAAAAAAGCTAGACCAAAAGAAGAAGGTGTCCCATATATAGAGCGCGACTACATGACAATGTTTACTACATTTTCCAGGAAAATTAAAAATACATCTCTAAACACTACTGTAGAAAGGACTTTTAAAAATATGAATCTCAAAAATATTTGAACTTAAAACAAATATTTGACACTCTAAACAACTTCAAATAAAAAACTTATCAACAACAAACTTGTAGATTGGGTTGGCCGCACTACAACTTTGGTATTAACCATGTAAATATATTCAAGGTGGTTTGGAAATTCTAACTTTTGAATTTCTAAATCAATGAACTTAAAATACATATTTGAGACTGTAAACAACTTCAAATAAGAAATATTTCAACTATAAAGTTGTAGATTTTATTAAAAACTACGGGTTTGGTATATGTCATGGAAACATCCGAGATTGTTTGAAAATTCCAAATTTCAAGATATAAGAAGTTAAAACAATATTTTAGAACTCAAAATAGATTCAAATAAAACATTTCTCAACTACAAAGTTCTGGATCATGTTGAGGACTATAATTTTTATATAAAGTTCGTCTTTATCCTAATTCATATGTAAAAAATTATATTATAATCTTTTTTTTATCTAACTATTTCTAGAGACAGGCCTCTTAAATACCTACAATATGTTACATTTCCCTTCTGGAAGACCGTGGTATACATATCAGTTTGAACAAGTTGATTTTCGTGTGAAAGAAATGGCTAATACCGTGATATACTTTAATATATTTACGCCGAGCCCCACCCGACAATCAGAGAGTTGTATGCCTTCCGGTTCCCGAGTCCTCCAGTTAATTAAATTTGCAGCGTTGGGCCATAAAACACCTACGATTATGCTATACCGATGTCCATCATTGTCGTCTCCAAATATAGTCAAAGTTGTTTCTAAGTATATGCATATAAGCACAAATGAATGAAAATGGTGAAGTGCCAGAGCCTCGTCTGTCCTTGGCAAAAGGTATCCCGCCTCGTCTTGTGGATCCCATAATTAAGTCAAGGGTGTCCGGCCTCATCGGTCACAAACAAATAATTCCGGCCTTATTGGTCGCGGAAAAGAAACGTCCTGACTTCACAAAGATCACCCGCCTTGACAGTGTGGAAAGGTGATATGATGAATATGAGACTTGTGCTCATGTAGTACATGGGAGATTTCTCCTTATGTAAACTTCCGAGACGCATATACTCGGCGCTAGCTCTCGCCAAGCCTATGAGGAGTTGTGCAGGTAAAAACTTGCGGACATAAATTATACCAAACCTGAGTGAATTGTGCGTTGGGCCACAATTTTTCTTAACTTAGCCGTGCATTGCGCCACAACGTTTATTAGTAGGCCGTGCATTGCGCCACAACGTTTATTAGTAGGCCGTACATAAATTATACTCGACTTGTGCTTGCTGTCGTGCTTGTCGTCATCTGACAGGCCGCCGAGTCAATGCAGGCCCCGTCTCAAATCTCAGCCACTAACGAGGTTATGATTGTCCTAAACTGCCGTAGCTTCGCAACCGGGAGAGGCTTGGTAAATCCATCCACAACCTAATCTCCAGAATGAATAAACATGATATTTAAGAGCATCTCCAAAAGATTAACCAAAAACACTAGCCAAATTTACCAATTTAGTTACTCTCTAAAATAGATTTGAAAAAAAATACCAGAGTACTTCAACAGACTCTGTAAAACCAAGAGGCTAGATGGCCAGTGAGGTAGGCTATCCAAAAGTAGAGAGCAAATAAGATAGAATGGAGAGTCATTTACAGAGTCTGCTGGTGACGTTTTTCCTTTAATAATAACCAAATTTATCTTTAGAAAACGATTTGGCTAATCTCGTGGAGATGCTCCAACTTCTGTGCTACTCTATCTCTCACAAAATGAAAATCAATCTCAATGTGTTTTGTTCTAGCTAGCATGGAACACTGGGTTCACAGAGAGATATGTAGCGCCCAAGCTGTCACACCACAACCGAGCCATAGGGGGTGATGAACCCCAAGTTCAGTCAACAACTTCTGAATGCACAACATTTCAGCTATTGCATTGACTAGTGCCTTATACTCAGGCTCTGTGCTTGACCGAGACATTGTTGCTTGTTTCCTGGTACTCAACGAGATCAAGTTATCTACAAGAAACACAACAAAGCCACCTATGGATCTTCGGTCATCTATACAACCCTCCCAATCCGCATCTGAGAATGCACTAACCAACATAGATTTTGATTTTCCAATCCTTTAGTTCAAGACTAACAGTCCCACGTATGTACCTCATGATCCATTTCACGGCACTCCAATGAACTATAGTGGGCGCATGCAAAAATTGACACACTTTATTAACAACAAAAGAAATATCAAGCCGTGTCAATGTCGAAACTGCAGTGCCCCAACTAGACTTCCATACTTCGTTGAATCCTCTGGGACCAAGCCTGTCACCTTCCACAACACTAAGCTTCTCAGTGCTTGACAAGGGTGTGTCTACAGGTTTACACTTGTCCATCCCTGACCACGAGATAATATCAGCAGCATACCTCTCTTGGGTAAAAACCAAGCTATCCCGATTTCTCTTGACCTAAATGCCCAGAAAATAATGAAGTCCAAGTCCTTCAAAGCAAACTCATGTTGCCAGTCAACAAGTAATGCATCTGTTGCCTCTTGAGAGGAGCTAGCCACAATGATATCATCAACATAAACCAACACAAATAAGCTATGTTTCCCTTTGTTATAATAGAACAAGTGTCGGCTTTACAGGGTATGAAACTGAGATCCTCCAATTTCCCACACAACCGCACATACCATGCACGTGGAGCTTG
Source organism: Miscanthus lutarioriparius (assembly GCA_904845875.1). NCBI lineage: Eukaryota > Viridiplantae > Streptophyta > Magnoliopsida > Poales > Poaceae > Miscanthus > Miscanthus lutarioriparius. The sequence goes on along the minus strand of CAJGYO010000003.1, from coordinate 52,051,886 downwards.
GTTTCAAACCATAGATTGCCTTGTCCAGCTTGCATACATAATTAGGATGTGACTTATCTGCATAGCCTGAAGGTTGATGCATATAGACTTCTTCTTCCAGTATACCATGGAGAAAAGCATTTTGGACATCCAACTATCAAAGTGACCAACCATTGGAGACTACAATTGACAAAATGAGACATATTGTTGTTGCCTTGACTACAGACTGAAGGTGTCCTCATAGTCTATTCCATACCATTGTTTATACCCCTTGGCCACCAAACGTGCCTTGTACTTGTCAATAGAGCCATCAGCTTTCCGTTTTACTTTATATACCCACTTGTAGCCTATAATGTTTTTTTTCCTTTGGGACAAGGTAGCTTGATGCTCAACATCCATCGCCGAAACCCAATTCTGATCTCCAAGTGCTTCATCGACAGTTGTAGAGGCTTCTCTACTGAAGAATTATCAAGCATACACCATTGCACAGTACCATCAGAGTAGGTCTTAGGTTTGCTTATACCGTGTTGGAGGCGAGTAGTAGGACGATGACCCATTGGAGCAACTGGAGTAGCATCATCCGCACCAGATCTAGCGGCAGCCACATCCGATCCAGGAGGCAAATCAGCCTCGCCTAACGGAGCTATCGGCTGCCCCCCCCCCCTCAGATGCAGCCACATGCCCGTGATTAGAGGGGAGACGAAGACTGCCATAGAAGATCCTCCACCCAAGACAGCGCTCATGCGCGTGGGCGAAGTAGACAACCACCGCCCCACAGATCCCGATGACAATGCTGTGGCTGTGTTAGGTGGATTCGCCCCGATCCCCGCGTTGTCTCCATCTGGGAGACACATGAAATATGGCATGTTGGACCTAGAATTTCCGCCATCTAACAGCGGAATTTCACCCGCAAGCAAAATGGCTCCACCAGAACAGTGCACCGCATTAGTAGGCATAGGAGAAAACAAATGCTGATCATGCAAATTTGCATCCCAAAACATGACAGTGGAATTTCACCCGTAGGCAAAATGGCTCCACCAGAACAGTGCACCGCATTAGTAGGCATAGGAGAAAACAAATGCTGATCATGCAAATTTGCATCCCAAAACAAGAAGAAGGATTCAAGAGGACATCAGGAAGAAGAGTGAGATCGACACTCAACCGAGCACCAGCATTGGGACAAAGCAAGGCAAAAGAAAAATCATGCTCGTCAAACACAATGTCTGTAGACACGTCCCTTGGTTGGATCTAGACACTTAAACCCCTTTTGAAAGTTACTATAACCGAGAAAGACACATTGTTTGGAATGGAACTAGAGTTTTCTCGAATTATATGGGCGTAGGTTTGTCTAGGAGGCACAGTCGAAAAGTACGAAGAAAAGTGTAGTCTGGTTGTTGGTCAAGAAGATGAGCAACGCGAGTATCATGATTAATAACTTTAGAGGGTAGGCGATTAATCAAGAAAACAGCAGTAAGAAACACTTCATCCCAAAATTTGAGTAGCATAGATGCATGAGCAAGGAGGGAAAGCCCCACCTCGACAATGTAGCGGTGTTTGTGTTCAGCAGATCCATTCTGTTAATGCGCATGGGGACAAAAATCATGATGAGAGATACCCATGCATTGGAAGGAGTTTAGGGCCTGATACTCCTCTCCCCAATCGGTTTGTATAGCTAGAATATTGCAATTGAATTGACATTCAACAAGATTCTGAAAATCATGGAAGCATTGAAAAACTTCTTACTTCTGACGCAATAGGTAGATCCAAGTGAACTTGCTACAGACATCAATGAAGCTAACATAATAATTAAAATGGCCAACCGAAGTTGGAGCAGGACCCCATACATTTGAGAAAATAAAGGTCCATAGGACTAGCAGACACACTAGTGGACCGAGGATAGGGTAACTAATGACTCTTGCCCTGCTAACATGCATCATCACACATGCTATTATTGTTCAAATCTTTAACAAAAGGAAGCTTGTTGGACTATAGGAGTGGAAGCAAGCCCTAGCCTATGATGCCACAAGGATGTAGACGGCTTGACAACACCGAGAACTTCTTTATTAGGGGTTGACTTATTTGGGGACGACTTCAGGGGGTAGAGACCTCCTTCACATTTGGTTTGAGTGTTCTCCTCGTCGCATGTTCCTTTATAGAAAAGTGGTCGGGGTGAAATTCAAGAAATACATTGTTATCATGTGTGAGATGATTGATAGAAACAAGATTCTTGCTAGCTTTAGGAACATGAAGAATATTTTTAAGATGGATCTTGCTAGTAGGGGATCGCAAAGTGCTATGACCATCATGGGTGATCTACATACCTGATCCATTGGTGGCATTAACCTGTTCACTACCTACGTACTTGTCTCGCACCATCCGCTTCTCTAGCTTGCTGGTGATGTGATCGATGGTGGCAGAGTCCATGTACCAGTTGGTGTTGACGCCGTAGGAGGTTTTCGCAGAGGAAGCAGACTTCTATGGTGGCCTGGTGAAGGAAGTGCCAAACCTTTTGTAGCACCGAAGGACCATGCGCCCATCTTTGCTACATCGCTGGCAGATGACACCAGAAGATGCCCCACCTTGAGTGTTCCCGCCGCCACGGCCGCCCTTCTGTCCACGGCCAGAGTGGCGGCCACCACCACGTCCACCGCGAGGGCTGCTATTGTTGTTGTTGCCGCGGCCTCCCTTCGTAGCCATGTTAGCGGAGGATTGATACCAGCCTCCACCACCATGGAGTTCCATCCGCTGCTCAAAACTAACAAGTTGGGTATAGAGTTGCCCCACCGAGATGGGTTCAACCCGAGCAGTGATTGCGGAGACCACAGGATTGAACTCCAGATCCAATCCAGTGACGATGTAGGACACAAGTTCCTCGTCCTCAAGCTTGCAACCGGCAGATGCCATCTCATCCGCTAGCCCTTTCATCTTATTGAAATACTCATTGATGGAGGAAGCGCCTTTGGATGTAGTGGCGAGCGCCATCCTGGTGTTGATGATGCTTACGAGACTGGGACGCAAACATCCCTTCGATGGCTGCCCATGCCGCAGATGCCGTCTCTGCCATGGAGACTTGCGAGAGAATCTCTCGCGAGAGATTGGACAACTAGTAGTTGAGTATCTGCTGATCCTTGGCCACCCACAACGCGAACTCAGGATTTGGTGTGGGTGGCTCCTTGATGTCGTCGCCCTTTTATATGGCGGGAGGAACGCCGCCGGTGGCTGGGCCGATGGTTGGATAAACCCGACGAGCAAAAGCACCTCTCGATGCCGAGAGAACCTGAGCCTTCCACAGCTGATGATTGCTGCGGTTGAGTTTCTCACTCACAGGAAGGAAAGTGGCGAGAGAGGTAGCAGCAGACGCTGCGGAGGATGAGGGAGCGAGTGCCATGAACAAATTTCGCTAGGAAAGGAGCTCTAATTACCATGTGAAAATAGTTGAATGAGTTGCCCAGCTAGGGACTTGGTTGCGTGTTTATATAGCATGGGAACAGTCCCCCGGTGTGGCTTGTACATCAAGAAGAAGGAATCAATCTACAAGGTATAATCTATCAAACAACTTAAGCTACAAGCTATGAATCGACTATGGAAGGACCCTATCAACATACAAGGAAATAAAACATCTAGCTGAACAGATTATACCATCTAACAAGCTGACCACCCTGAAGGTGTCCATGAGCCACTGCTGCCACGCCACGGATAAGCTAGATCACCGCCGAGCTGCCGTACTTGCTATCAGGGCTTCATCGCTGTTGACCGCCCTGAAGGTGTCCATGAGCCACTGCTGCCACGCCACGGATAAGCTAGATTACCGCCGAGCTGCCGTACTTTCTTTCAGGGCATCATCGCTGCTGGGCTGATATAGTAGTAGGTGCTTGTGGTGGATAGCCACCGGGCTGTCGTCATGTGCACATTTTGTCAAACTCATCAGGCCACCGTGGTTGCTGAGGCGAAGCTCCCCTATGGCAGGGTAGGGCAGCGGTGTTGAGCTGATGACGGAAGATTTTTTTTTGAGCTGTGTCGTGTGCCAATGAATTGGCCCAATAGACGGTAGCCCAACGAAGCAAGAAAAAGGCCCATTCTCTCTCTCAGTCTCCTGTTGGCTACCTATGGACGACTCGATCCACTCGGCCATGCATTGCTGCGTGTTGCGCCGCCGCCGCCGCCCCTCGAACCCTTTGGCATCCGATGCCGGGGCTGCTCCCCAGCCACAAAGGCCTAGTGCCCACGGCCGCGTGTCTAACGGCAGCCACAGATGCATCCTGTGAGGCCGCGAGTGCGTGCGTTGTCGAGTCATGGCCGCGCCAGGCACTGAGTAGGCTGAATGGTGACGCCGATGCCGCAGCGCGCAGATGCTCTAGGAGGTGGCCTTCTCACGCTTGAGCTCTCAAAGCCTCCTCATGGTTCTGATAGAACGTGAGCTAGCATGAGGATGTTATTTGCCTCGTCAAAAGCTAAGGACGACAACAGTCGTGGCTGCTGCATCGGTGAGTCTCACGTTGTTCGACCTGTCACGCGCTTTGTGGACGAACTCATTAGGAGCCGAACGATGTGCGGAGTCAGAGGTATGTTCTGCCCCACCTAAATTTTTGGGCAAGCTCCGATCCGCCACTATGCTGCTTAAGAGCTTTCTATCTTCAGGCTGCCATCGCTTGTTACAGGGCCGTCATTGCTCATGTGCTGCTGCCGGAGTTGCAGGCCTTTGATATGGAGATGGTCAGATATGATGTGCTGCTGCCCGTGCCGCGGATAAGCTGGATCATTGCCGGGCTGCGTTGCATGCAGCCGCTGCACGCTTCACGTCGAGGTCCCAGGTTGCCGTAGCTTGCTGCCGTGCCCACTGCCGTCGCTCTTCGCCGCTATACTGTTCGCTGTGCCGGGGCTTCGGTCACCTTGCCGTGGATTGCCGGCTGCCACTGCGCCGCAGATTGCTAGCTGCGTTTGCATCTAATCTACAACCATGCAAGAGGCAAGAGGGGAGATGCGGGGCTGCCGTTGCTGCACCGCAGATTGCGGTAGCTGGCGTGTGCATCTAATCTAGAACCTAAGAGGCAAGAGGGGAGATTATATCATGTAAAGAATCTCACCGTAAGCGTCAACGATGCAAGAGGCTTGCTGTAGCTGTCGCCTGAGACGCTGTGGCGGTGGCGAGGTGCTGGACGACGGCGTGGAGAAGTTGATGGCGAGGTTGACAGCTAGTTCCTCCGGCGTCAGCGTGAGCAGCAGGGAGGTGCTGGACGACGGCGTGGAGAAGTGGGAGGTGCTGGACGACGGCGTGGAGAAGTTGATGGCGAGGTTGACAGCTAGTTCCTCCTGGAGGCGAATGTCAATGGACCCTTGCCATAGAATTGCTGGCTATTTATATAGGGGTCTGAAGCCGAATATCAACGCCTTTGCCAAGCAAGGGCGACGCCGGTAGATTGAAAAATAAACGAGTCTATCCCAACCACCGCATGTATATATTTTTCTCTCAATATAAACGAACTGGCCATCGTATCAATCTACTGGCCAAATCTCCATACAGAGAAGCTAGCTCAACTTATTACGTACGTTTGTTTGCCGGCCAATATATATCTCTCCAACAAACATCTTTAATGATCGGCAAAAGAGAGTCTTGTTGCCTTACCTGAGAAGCAAGGGCAGTAGATATCTACATTCTTGTAGATATATTTTTCAACCGTTTGCAACAAACGTATATTGCTCGCTGATCACGATCTTTGCCGGTGGTACGGTATATGCAAATTCCAGAACCTTCCAGGCCGCACCGGCTGCTCCACGGGCCCTATCATACTTCGATCCATCGCAATTGTGTAACAAAAAAATGTGCATGCTCAGGGCAAATTCTGAAAAGTTAATTGGCAACAGAAAAAATATATGACAAAATTTCATCATACACTACTACAACATCATTGTACTAAATAGCGGGCTCTTGTGACTGAGCAGACCTCTCTGCTAAATGCTATAGCCTACGATTTAAAACATTGAATAATAAGTAGAAGGTTGACATTTTTTCACTACAAATGTGACCATCTTTTGTAAATTGCATTGCAATCAGTCTATTGTTTTTCATATTGGATTTGGGATGTTTATACTGGCTAGATTATCCATTAGTTCTAGCATCTAACTAGTGATGAAGTATTCTGCCATATTATCAGTAATATTTGGACCTTATATGCACCAGTTTGCTAAGTTGTTATACTTATTTAAGCAGTTTACACATTGTTGAACCCATTTGCACCCACCTGTCAAGTTGTTGTATGGTGGACGCAATTTACTCATTAATAAAGAACTCAATTCAATTCATATCCAATCAAGAAAAAATATTATGATCTAATTAGATATAAGTGAAGACAATACGTGTAGACGCAAACCAAACCTCCGCAGATGGCAACTCATTGGATGTAATTGGATTAGATGATGCTACAGAACAAATTCCGGCAATACTAATTCCATTGTGAACTAAAAGAAAAAGGTACTAAAAAAGTGAAGAATTCTTTTTAGTCTTCAAGTGTTCTTTGACAATATCATCGAACGTACCAAATATCAAGTGGTGGGATTAAAGGCCGACAAACATTGGCCACAAAGAACAAGATTTCACCAACATCTTCAGACAATATCAGGTGAAAAACTAAAATAAAATAGGCAGACAAATATATGCATGGGAAATGAGGACTAATTCATTTTAATCTTCTCTAGGTTCATTATACTATTAGATGATGCCATCAAGTATGTATCAAACACTTGCAGTGGACAAACAACACCAGCGTGAACAAAATTTTGACCAACATCGGTTCAGTGACCAAAACCAATTTTGAAGATCTCTAGATGCTCCCATTATTTAGGAGTATGTGACAAGTCCGACACCATTGTATGAGTTATGATTGCCATGCAACTCACAATATTCTTTTTATTCTATACACAAATTAAGAAATTGTGAGTTAATTTGAGACGACAAAAAGGATAACTCAATATATTAGTTGCCCATTAAACTGACTTATGATTATGTAGAAATAAATGGTGGTGTCAGGCTCCTAGCGGATGGCTAGAAAAAAAAACAAAGCTAAAGATCCATAACAGAAGCAACAAGATCATCTCAAATTTAAATCTATAGAGAAATTTTATTACCAATAGAGTTCAACAAGATTAGTCTGAAGGCTACTTGATTTTGTGGCCTTAGCTTAAATTGCACAGTCTTGGGATAGTAATAGACAAAAAAAATGAAGAGATAAGAATGATGACAGTAGCTCTAAGGGGGTGTTTGAGACTGCTCTGTTCCACGTTTTCAGCTCCACTCCACGTTTTTTAGCCAAATAATTTCAGCTCCACGCACTCTATTCGAGGAAAAATGGTGGAGTTATGAGAGCACCTAAAGTGGTGCTCCACAAACTCCCCCCAAACACCCCCTAAGTCTGGCTTAGAGTTCATGCAATAGCAGATAGAATAAAGGCGCATAAAGAGAAGACAATTATAATCAAATAAATAATTGAAACTATCTGTAAAAATAATATTTGAATAAAAAATCTAAATATTACAACAAGCAAATACGCTACCTGTTTTATTTGCGTGGGCCAATTTGTTAGTTATTGTAATGACATAAACATATATGTCCTTGAACATATCTTATGCAGTACTCTATTTTATTGAATGATGAAGTCATAATACTTGTTTCCTCAAACATAGTTCATGAACCTTTCATCAAAGATTGATCCACTTAGAGCGACGAAAATCAATGATAAAACCTACCTGAACTAATGGGTACTGATCCTCAAAAATAACTAACATACTCTCTAAACAAAACTGAGATATCTAATCGACGTTGCTTAAACTAATTATTGAATATAAACTAAGAAATTAAAACTGTTTATGCATGGTCATGGATGGATGTATCTCTCATGCATTAGAAAGTGGAGAAGCCTAACTCCAGGTGGCATGGCGCCTCTGTTGTCGCCTGCTGCTCCTCCATATGCTCATCTAGATCGTCGTCGTGCTTCACCAGGACCGACGTGGCCAGCTTCTTCTGTTGTGGATGCAGCACATCGCCGGCAGCAGCAGCAGGGCGATGGTGTTGTATTGTCGCCGGCAGGACCTGTGGCTTCTTCTCGTTGAACGCGTCCACGAACGGCGACGCCTGTATCTGGCAGTGCTGCCCCAGCTGCTCGCCGAGGGCCACGGCCGGTGACCCAGCCTTGGCGACACTACTGTCGACGACGTCGGCTAAGCCGTACTGCTGCATTCCCCCATCGTCGCTCGTGCCGGCGGTGCCATTGTTGTAACAGAAGTAATCGTAGAGCTGCTGCTGGTGCGACGATGGATCATTATTGCGTAGATCACCTGCCTGGATGGATGGCTGCTGACTGGCGGCGTAGATCGCGTCCACAGTTACCATGTCGTCCTGCTGGCCTGCAGCCACCAGTCCCACCACAGGGGAAGAAGCGGCAGGTAGGATCATCGCCGCCGGGTCGGCGGAGAGCCCGGAGTCCGTGGCGGCCGCCTGCTGGTGACAGATCGCGATCTGCTGTCGAACAAACTGGAGCTCCATCTCAGAGTCGCGGATCTGTCGCCGCAGTTCTTGTATGATGCTGACGCAGCCGCCGACGGGATCTGCCGCGCGAGCCTCGGACTGGTAGATGATGGTGCGCATGGCGTCAAGGCCGTACTTGGGTCCGACCCGTTTCAGCGTCTTCAGCATGTTGCTGACGCCGAAGAGGCGCTGGGCGCGGATGAAGCGGCTCTGCTGGTCGCCGGGGAAGTAGGGGGCGAGCGGGCAGTTCCGGTTGCACTTGCGCCGCTGGTACTTGCACGCCGCGCATGCCCCGCTCCAGCTGTTCTGCGTGCCCTCGCTCCCGCCGCCGCGGCCGGTGGGGGTGGCGGGCCGCGGTGCGCTGGAGGAGTGGTGGGAGGAGGACGCGGAGCCGGGAGAGGCGGGCGACCCGTTGGTGGTGGTGGCGGCGGCGGTGGCACTAGTAGTGTCGACGTGGAGGTGGAGGTGGCGCGGTGGCGGCGGCTGTGGCTTGGAGGAGGAGGCGGACATGCTGGTACGCGTGCGCGCGGCCGGCGAGGTCGGGGTCGCGACCCTCGGCGTCGGCGGCGTCGTAGGGATAGGACATAGGAGAGGAGTAGAAGAGAGGGCAGCGGGGCGGCGCGGAGCTCTTTCCTGCGCCTCTCCTCTTCGCCGCAAGAATAGTGGGCTCTGGCTATTAAAAGAAATTAGCTCGCCCTCGCCGACGCCGAACGAACGACCTCCATGCACGCGCCTGGATGCATGTGTGCATGCGCTCATTCGAATTCGAACCGCTCGAACAATCTCGATCCAACAAGTAGCTGGCTGCGCTAGAGAGAAGAGAGAGCTGAGATGAGATCAGTGAGCCCTTGATCGACCCGGTAAGGAACCGGTCCTTGTTGGATGAGTTTGAAGGCCGAGTTAACCGTGCTCGATCTGCATGCATCAATCAGATTCAGATCCGTCTAACTGCACCGCAACAGCCGAACACCGGAGGAGAAATGCAAGTTCGATTTCTTTTGAAATGTCGTTGTCTCTAGGGTTTGTTTTAGCCCGTCATTATATATTGACCAGCTCCCGCACCGCCACGTGGATTATTGAGATCGATCGAGTATACGTGACAGCAGTTGGACCAACTCCGTCCGTAACAAAGATAGTGTGCTGTCCCATGGACATACACCGCTCGACCTTTGGAGCTAGCTATTGAACGCTTTGTTTATGGGATCCCCTGAAATTTAAAACGCATCGATTTTAGGAGAGCTACGGGTATAATTGGCGTAGTAGTTTTGTTATGTTTTTTTAATATCCTACCAAATATGTCCGTATATTACAACGTGACGTATAAGTTATTATGTAGTCACCTAGACAATTTCTGATTCAAATATTTATTGAGTGGTCGTGTTATTTCTTCCAATAGATCTTGAATTCAGATTACATAAGTAAACGTGTCCGTGCATTATAACACAACGTATAACTTGTTGCTCTACTATAAAGTTGATTTTTGAGACGCCTACTTTTATTTACTGAGGCAGCATATATTTGTATCAAATATGCACAACTGGATTCAGGTTCTTTGCCGAGTGCCTGAGGCCAAATTGCACTCGGCAAAGCCTTTGCCGAGTGCGGCACTCAGCAAAGAACACACGGCAAAAAATTGATCGGTAAAGCCCTCTTTGCCGAGTGTTTTTTATCGGGCACTCGGCAAAGAAAAGCGACCGTCACGGTGCCGGCCCCGTTGACGGTCGCTTTGCCGAGTGCCAACCCTGCAGGCACTCGGCAAAGTTTTTTTTATTTTTTTTAATTCTTTGTCGAGTGCCCTCTATCCGGCCCTCGGCAAAGATGTTTTTTTTTCTAAAAATTCTTTGCCGATTGCCCTCTGTCCGGCACTCGGCAAAGTTTGAATTTTTTTTAAAAAAAATTCTGGCACTCGGTAAAGCTGGAAAATGGTTTTTCGAGCGCCCATTTTTCTAGCTTTGCCGAGTGCTGTGACCATGGCACTCGGCAACGGGGTCCTTTGCCGAGTGCAACACTCGGCAAAGTGACCCAAAACGGCAATTTTTAATTTTTTTTACATTCCATCATGATAAATAAATTCATACAAACATATATCACATATATATCTCATCCATCACATATATATCTCATCCATCCACACATCCATCCGCACATATCACATCCATCACAATATATATCACATATATAATAACAAGTGCTCAAGTCCATCCAAATAAATCCATAAGTCCATCACAAGTCCACAAGTCCATCACAAGTATATCACAAGTCCATCACCAAGTGAACAACAAATGAAAAAAATACAACGTGCACTCATCTCGGCCACTGCGACTGTGGTGAAGGCCCAGCTCCATCATTCGGAGGTGCATGAGGTGGATTATTCGAACCACCGTCAAATGGAGACTGCACAAAGGAGAAAAGATTACATGTCAGACAAGATTATTTGGATAGCTAATCTATGAAGGTAGAGGCCATACAAGCAAAGCACAAGCGAAAGTAAAAAACTTTCATACTCACAGGAGTAGCTGCAGCTGCAGGACGCGGAGGCGGAGGTGGAACCAACAGCCCAGCTGGCAGAGAGAAGCCCACACGTTGCCCAAGCCCTTGTAGGAACTCCGTAATGTCCGTCAGCCTCTGCGTCTGGGCCTGCCGCTCGGCCTTCAGCTGGGCCGCCATCCTCTGCTGCCCGGCCTCCAGCTCCTGACGTTGCCTCATTTCTTGTTCCAGCCGGGCCTGCAATATTTCACTCCAATGTTTCAGTAATGCAAAGCTAATTAAGGTGTGTAAAGATCAATGTATGACAAGTAAAACAGGAATAACCTCGAGTGTGTCGACCCGGTGCTGTGCAGCGGTCGGCCGTGTGCGAATGGCCGGGCTCTTGCTCGTGCTCCGTGCTTGGATCTGGGAGAGAGAGGGAGTAGATGTCATGTCGATGACGCCGTCGCCAAGCTAGAACCGTCCATGCTTCTTGCCTTGCCCCGCCCTCATGACGACCTCTCCATCGAAGTCTTGGGTGCTCGGATCGTGGAGCGACCTCGCCACTTCAGTGTACTCACGGATGTGGGAGTGGACGCTCAGGTTCGTGTATGCCTCGGGCGGGTCCTCCAGGTTGAAGGAGACGTCGGACGTCGCCTTGCCCTTGTGGGCCATACACCATGCCTGGAAGTCCGAGCAAGCCTGGCCACTATGTGACGTTGACTGCGAGAAAGACAGCACGATGATTAGAAATCAGGCAGAACTGAGCGTCACAATAGATAAATGAATTCGCGTACCCATGCTTGTTTGTATCCGGTGAGGCTGCGGCTACCTTGATGGTGTGCTGGACCTTGCATCTGCAAACAACGGTCCCGGGCATCCCTGTGCATCTTGAGGTACTCCTCCGTGAACCACCTCTCCACCATCATCGCCCAGCACTCGGGATACGCTTGGCACCACCAGGGAATCATCTACACGTCATCAAGTATTGGACATATAAGAAGATCAAATTCAACCAACTTAATCTCAAAACGAATCAATATTGATGTTCTTCATTTACCTCAAGGTACTGCTCCTGGGTCAGCTGCATCTCTCTTGCGTCTTTCTTGGTTTTCCTCTCTCCAAGCTTCGACCTGTAGTAGGTTACGATGGCCAGGATGCGCACCTCGTGATGCATGTCGGTGATGAGTTTTTTACAAGCTTTGGTAGTCACCTGCTCTGCCCTGGCCTCAAATCCCTCCTCGCATCTGTAATAAGTCTGCATACAAAAGCGATGTATCCATTCATTATTTCAAGAAAAGTCCAATGAATGCGACGTATTGAGCAATGTTGTGCGAGGGAGACTTACCCAAAACTCTGCCTTCACCCGCGCCGCCTTGTTGGGGTACTCCGCATCGACGGCGACAGCGTAGTGGTCAAACGAGTAGGCCGGCTCCGTCTTCGATGCGTACGAGTAGGCCGGCTCCGTCTTCGATGCGTACGTGACCCACGCCGCCTTGCATATTGGGCATGGGAACTTCCCGTGAACACACCAGGCGCAGAATATCCCATACGCCAGGAAGTCATGCAGGGAGTAGTGGTACCAAACGTGCATTTTGAAGGTTGTCTTTGTAGCTCGATCGTATGTCCATACCCCTTCGTCCCAAGCATAGACCAATTCATCAAACATGGGCTCCATGAACACACCCATATTACTCCCTGGGTGTCTAGGAATTATCAATGACAAGAATACGTTATGTCGTTGAAAGGAGACACCGGGGGAGATTAAGGGGGATAACGAAGACGGGCCAACATGTGTATGGGGCAGCCATCATTCCATAAGGATTGAACCCATCTGTTGCCAGCGCGACACGTACATTACGAGGCTCATCTGCTTTGTCATGATGTTTGTCATTAAAGCGGATCCAAGCTTCACCATCGGATGGATGTAGCATCTTGTCAGGATTATACCGTTTGCCATTTTTGTGCCATGTCATCTGTTTCGCGGATTCCTCGGTCATGTATAGCCGTTGGATCCTCGGTAGGAACGGAAGGTACCATAGGATTTTCACGGGGATCATAAGTTGCCTCTTCTGGCTATCATCAGAGTCTACCTCCAGGTACCTGGAGGATTTACACTTTGGACAGAACTTTGCATGCTCGTGTTCTTTCCTAAATAGGATGCACCCCTTCGGACAAGCATGTATCTGCTCATACGACATCTTAAGTGCACAAAGGAGTTTCTCTGACTCGTACATGCTCTTTGGCAGAATGTGGCCCTCCGGAAGCAGGGTGCCAATCGCGGCCAACATCTTATCGAAGCCTTCTCGACTCAAGTTTAACTCGAACTTCAACCCCATTAAGCGTCTAATGGCATCCAGTTGAGACACCGTTGACCGATCGTGAAGGGGTTTCTGTGCCGAGTCCATCATGTCGTAGAACGCCTGTGCAGCTACCTCTATCTCCTCCTTCTCACATCCCTCATCGATCTGTGCTTGGTGAAAGTCATCTAACATGTCTGCTACCCCAGCATCAGCATCAAAAGCCTCCACCCGTGGTCTCACCACCTCCTCTCTCATACGATGGGCTTCACCATGGTGGACCCACCGGGTGTAGTCCGACGTAAATCCATTTTTTACTAGATGTTTACCCATTTCCACCTTGTTTACCCTTCTCCTGTTTCCACATTTGCTGTAGGGACACAAAACTAGGCAATGTCCTTTAGCAGACTTGCCAAATGCACTATTCAAGAAAGCATCGGTCTTGTTCATCCATTCCGTGGTGTAATCACTCTGACTTCTCCAGCCCGTGTACATACATTGACAGTCATCCATCCTCTAACATATGTATCAGCGAGTAATGTAACCATCAATTGCATCTACATGGTGTTCCTACTGTCTAATAGGTGAGGATAGGTCCTAATCCCACCCGCGGATGCGTAGATGAGGTTAGTTTCCATGCTCTACTCCTATCCGAGATAGAATTTCGGTAGCACCTCCCCGATGTTCTCCAAATACATGTCCTACCAAAGAAGAGTGCGTATCTAGAGAACAACAGGGAGGTGATGCCGAAACTCTGTCTCGGACCTAAGCAGACCTTGGAAACTAACCCATCTACGCATCTACGGGTTGTCCAAAAAACGTGGACAATCCAAAACAGATACGGTCATAGATATGCAAAGATCTGCATACCTCCAACCGTATCTCTTTTGAACGGGAGACGCGTAACTGGGTGACGCGATCTACGACCATGATACAGAAAGAGGCGTTATACCTAGGGTGGCGGCGGAGTCAGGCTAGCGGGGCTCTGGCAGGTCGGTGCAGTGGCGAGGCAACGTGGTGCAGGCAGACCGGCACGGCGATGGGAACTCCGACTCGGTTCCGATGGGCTCTTCTCTACAAAAATGGAACAAAAAATTGTCATTTAAAAAAATTCGATAGAACCTCCCCTACACGGTGAGGTTTCCAAAACCTACAAAAAACAATGGCTATATGGCCGACAAGCACATATGTCTCAAGAGAAGCCATGTAGTTTGGATATCAATCCATGCAGAAGAATAGATCCAAGTGGTACCACTACTTCTACTACTACTTCCACTATTGCTACTACTACTACCACTAGTTCTACTACTACTACCACTACTTCTAATACTACTACTACCACTAGCACTACTACTACAACTAATACTACTACAACTATCACTACCACGACAACAAGAGAGAGGGCATACTTGACTCGTGGCACTGGGGTGCAGGGCGGTGTTGGGGTCGGCACCAGGCGGTGTCGGGCAGGCGGTCCACTCGCTGTGTGAGGGCGGGGCAGTGTGGTGAGCTGGCCACATCTTGGTGTGGGCTGGGGGCATGTGGCGGGGCGGGCGCAGGCGAGGCGGGGAGGGTCATGCAAGGCAACGCTTGCTTCGGGGAAAGGCGGCGGCGACCGATGGATGGTGGCTGGTGGCCACAAGGCGGTGTGCGATGGCGTGAGGCAGGCATGTGGGCGGCTGCGGTGGCGGTGCCATGGCGTGTGCGTGTGTGCATGTGTGCGGGGTGTGTGGGCCAGCCCAGCTGACGGTGTTAAATCCGCCCTTTTGCCGAGTACCCCCGATCTAACACTCGGTAAAGGGTTTTTTAATTTTTTTAACCGCCTCTTTGTCGAGTGTCACCTGGCCTAGCACTCGACAAAGAAGTTTTTTTTAAAAAAAAATTGCCGAGTGTCCCAAATCTGGCACTCGGCAAAGTTTTTTTTTGGAAAATACTTTGCCGGGTGCCCCTGACACGGCGCTCGGCAAAGATTCAATGTTTTTTTTGAAATGTCTTTGCCGAGTGCCCCTGTGAAGGCACTCGGCAAAGAGAAAATTTCTAAAAAAATTCAAAAACCTCTTTGCCGAGCGCCTTATTCTTGGCACTCGGCAAAGACCCCTTTTGCCAAGTGTCATGCCCCGGCGCTCGGCAAAGTTTTATTTATTTTTGGCCTCCAAACTTTTTGTGTAGCCCTTTAAAAGTACCAGGAACTCCTCGTTAGATTTTGGGAATTTTTTGTGACTTTTTGATATATTTAGTTAATTTATTTCGTTTACTTGAATTTTTTCGAAAAATATAAATTTGAACTGCACGTGGTACGAATAATGAAATTTAATGATTCAGAAAATGATAGTCATATTCTTTGAAATGTAGTGTGAGGCCGTATCCGAGAAAAATCTTCCAAAATTTTTATTACATCTTGTTCACAAAAAATTTCATGATTTTCGAACTTGCGTGCAGTGTTTTATAAATTCTAAAAAATCAAATGAAGTCAAAATCATGAAACTTGTTCACTACCATGTATCGTTGTGGAGACTATGATAAGATGTCCGAAGATTTTACGTCCGTTGTGATCTCGATACGGCTTACACACTAACATCTCAACATGTATGACTATTATTTTTAAATTATTAAATTCCATTATTCGTAATTAATGTATTTAATTCAAATTTATATTTTCAAAAAATTCAAGTAAACGAAATAAAGTAACTAAATATATCAAAAAGCCACAAAAAATCTCCAAATTCTAACGAGGAGTTCCCGGTACATTAAAAGGGCTGCACAAAAAATTTGAAGCCAAAAACAAAAAAAAAAAAACGAAGCCGGGCATGGCACTTTGGCAAAGGGGGTCTTTGCCGAAAAGTGCCAAGAATAAGGCGCCAAGAAAGAGGTTTTGAATATTTTTTAGAAATTTCCTCTTTGCCGAGTACCTTCACAGGGGCACTCGACAAAGACATTTCAAAAAAAATATTGAATCTTTCCCGAGCGCCGTGTTAGGGGCACTCGGCAAAGTATTTTCCAAAAAAATATTTGTCGAGTGCCTAACAGCAGGCACTCAGCAAAGAAGGACATGGCCGAACACCATTACGCAGGACAGCCAATGTCGAGTGCCGTGCTTTTGCCGAGAGCCTGGCACTCGGCAAAGAAGTCATTTGTCGAGTGCCCTTTTTTTGCCGAGTGTCCGGCACTCGGCAAAGAACTCTTTGCCGAGTGCAATTCTTTGCCAAGTGCGGCACTCGGCAAAGAAGGTCTTTGCCGAGTGCCTGATTTTTGACACTCGGCAAATCAGTTTGCACTCGGCAAAGACCTTGTTTCCAATTGTGATGTCTCCCAAAATACAGATTCATTTTCAAAAACTCACATGCCATTACAGATGCGGAGGAGCATGTGTAACCCGTCTTCAAATATTCAGTCCAACCCTTCCTCACAGTGGCCAGCCACCACATAGATTAATAAAAAAAAGCAGTTCCAGCACTCCCATCTTCTCTTCACTTCCATGTTTTTCTACTTTTATTATCTTGCACAGGTGACATGTCCTAATGGCTAGAGGGGGGTGAATAGCCTAATAAAAATTTCTACAACAACACTTAATAAACCGGTTAAACAATTATGAGGCGGAGCAAGTGTTGCGCTAGCCTACTAAAATTACAAGCCACCTACCACAATTCTAGTTTATATAGTTTCTATCCACACAATAGCTATGCCACTACACTAAGTTAACGTGCTCTCAAAGGCTAACTAAAGAGCCACACTAACCAAACTAACAAGCTCTCACAACTAGCTACACTAAAGAGCTTGACAACTAGTTTGCGGTAATGTAAAGAGAGTGAGCAAGATGGTTATACCGCCGTGTCGAGGGATGAGCCAATCAATCACAAGAATGAATAACAATGAAGACCAATCACATCAGAATCAAATGATGACACAATGATTTTTTACCGAGGTTCACTTGCTTGCCGGCAAGCTAGTCCTCGTTGTGGCGATTCACTCACTTGGAGGTTTACGCGTTAATTGGCATCACACGCCAAACCCTCAATAGGGTGCCGCACAACCAACACAAGATGAGGATCACACAAGCCACGAGCAATTTACTAGAGTACATTTTGGCTCTCCGTCGGGGAAAGGTCAAGAACCCCTCACAATCACCATGATCGGAGCCGGAGACAATCACCAAACTCCGCTCGACGATCCTCGCTGCTCCAAGCCGTCTAGGTGGTGGCAACCACCAAGAGTAACAAGCGAATCCCATAGCGAAACACGAACACCAAGTGCCTCTAGATGCAAACACTCAAGCAATACACTTGGATTCCCTTTGCCATTGTCACCAAATGTGATACTATCATAACCATCATTGCCATTGGTGTTGATTGAGTTGAACATTCTTGCATCACCGATCATGTGTTGAGTGCACCCACTATGAAGAACCCAATGCCTTCCTCCGGCTTTGTAATTGACCTACAAAAGAAGATCAATTCCTTTTAGGTACCCAAACATGCTTGGGTCCTTGAAGGTTAGTCACTAAGCTCTTTGGTACTCAAATGGCTTTCCTTTTTGAGCCCATCCATGGTTTACCAATGAACCTAGCCATTACACCATTTGCACCCTTGGTAAGCACATAGAAAGAATCAAGCTTAATGGAGGATACATTAGCATTTTTTCTCTTGTTCTTGCATTCATGCTCTTTATGACCAACTTGCTTGCAACTAGTGCGAAATCGACCATTGTTCTTCACAAAACAAGTCTTGTGAGGAGCAAAGGCCGCCTTGCCTTTCTTGGGAGTATGGCCCAATCCCTCTTTATAGAGAGAAGCTCTTTGGCTACCCAAGCACACAAGCAAGCGGTCCTCACCACCATAGGCCTTAGCCAAGGTGTGAGTGAGCTTGTTGACCTCCTTCTTGAGGTTCTCATTCTCAACCATTAGTGAGGCATCACAAGTGAAACCATCACTACAAGATGAGGTAGAAGTAGAGGTGCTACAATAATGGTTAGTGAGAGGAACAATGGTAGGCATAGATAATGATTCATCAATTATATCACAAGTTAAGCCTACATTGCAAGTCTCAACATGCTTCTTTTTATTTTGCTCATCAAGCAAAGAGGAATGAGCCTTTTCAAGCTTTTTGTAAGCCTTGCCAAGCTTCTCATGGGCATCCTCTAGCCTCTCATGAGATGAATTTAGCTCATCAAAGGCTTGCTTAAAGGCTTTTAGTTCCTTATGCAAGCTTTAGCATTCCCTTCTCTTGATGTCAAAGTATTCTTTAGCATCTTCTAGCGTGTCAAATAATTCATCTTTAGTAGGTTCATCATCATCACTATCATTTTCATTATCATATTCATCATCACTTCCATCATCACAAATTTGTACCTTAGTGGCCTTAGCCATGAAGCATGATGGAGTGTTGAAGAGAGAAGGCTTCTCATTGATTGCAATGCTTGCAAGTGTCTTCTTCTTGGTGGTCTTGTCATCATCACTATCATCATCATCACTTGAGGAAGCATCACTATCCCAAGTGACCACATATGAACCACCCTTCTTCTTCTTGAAGGTCATCTTGTCCTTCTTCTCTTTCTTTTCCTTCTTCTCCTTCTTGTTCTTCTTGTTGTCATCATCATTGTCGCTATTGTATGGACATTGAGCAACAAGATGATCTTTGCTTCCACATTTGAAGTATCTTCTTGACTCTTCCTTGTTCTTTGATGAAGATTTCTTTCTTCTAGCACGGTACCCTTTCTTCATCATGAACTTGCCAAATTTCTTAACAAAGAGAGTCATCTTCTCATCATCATAATCATCCCATGGACCATCTTCTTCACTTGATGTATCTTGCTTTGCCTTGCCCTTGGATGATGTGGCCTTGAATGCCACACTCTTCTTCTTCTCATCTTTCTTCTCCTTCTTTTCTTCCTTCTCATCATCATCTCTATATGTATCATCGATCATTATATCTCCCAATACTTGGTTTGGTGTCATGGTGTCCAAACCACTTCTCACTAGAATAGTGACCAATGTGTCAATTCTTGAAGGTAAGCATCTCAAGAACTTGTGGGAGAAGTCCTTGTCCTTCACCTCTTCTCCAAGTGCTTTGAGATCATTGACAAGCACTTGAAGCCTATGAAACATCTTCGGCACACTCTCATCCTCATTCATCTTGAAGCTTGCAAACTTCTCTTTGAGAATGTACGCCTTTGCACCCTTCACGGCTTGAGTGCCCTCAAATGATTCTTCCAACTTCTTCTAAGCCTCATGAGCCATCTTAATATTCTTGATTTGCTCAAATGTTCTCTCATCAATTGCATCATGAATGGCACTTAGAGCAATGTCATTGTTTTGGAGAAGCACTTCTTCGGCCGCGGTGGGATTCTCCGGATCACCAATCTCAATTTTGGTTTCTACCACTTTCCATACCTTTCTATTAATTGACTTGATATGTGTGGTCATCTTTGACTTCCAATAAGGATAATTTGTGCCATCAAATTGGGGTGGCTGCTTAGTGTTGTTGATTTGAGCCATTTTTACACCGAAGGTTGTTAAACCTCAAATCACGGTGACCTCGGCTCTGATACCACTTGAAAGGTCCTAATGGCTAGAGGGGGGTGAATAGCCTAATAAAAATTTCTACAACAACACTTAATAAACCGGTTAGACAATTATGAGGCGGAGCAAGTGTTGCGCTAGCCTACTAAAATTACAAGCCACCTACCACAATTCTAGTTTATATAGCTTCTATCCACACAATAGCTATACCACTACACTAAGTTAATGTGCTCTCAAAGGCTAACTAAAGAGCCACACTAACCAAACTAACAAGCTCTCACAACTAGCTACACTAAAGAGCTTGACAACTAGTTTATGGTAATGTAAAGAGAGTGAGCAAGATGGTTATACCGCCGTGTCGAGGGAGGAGCCAATCAATCACAAGAATGAATAACAATGAAGACCAATCTCCTTAGAATCAAATGATGACACAATGATTTTTTACCGAGGTTCACTTGCTTGCCGGCAAGCTAGTCCTCGTTGTGGCGATTCACTCACTTGGAGGTTTACGCGCTAATTGGCATCACACGCCAAACCCTCAATAGGGTGCCGCACAACCAACACAAGATGAGGATCACACAAGCCATGAGCAATTTACTAGAGTACCTTTTGGCCCTCCACCGGGGAAAGGTCAAGAACCCCTCACAATCACCACGATCGGAGCCAGAGACAATCACCAACCTCCGCTCGACGATCCTCGCTGCTCCAAGCCGTCTAGGTGGCGGCAACCACCAAGAGTAATAAGTGAATCCCGCAGCGAAACACGAACATCAAGTGCCTCTAGATGCAAACACTCAAGCAATGCACTTGGATTCACTCCCAATCTCACAAAGATGTTTAATCTATGATGGAGATGAGTGGGAGGGCTTTGGCTAAGCTCACAAGGTTGTTATGTCAATGCAAATGGCCAAGAGAGTGGGCTTGAGCCGGCCATGGGGCTTAAATAGAAGCCCCCATGAAATAGAGTCATTGGGCTCCTCACTGCATAGAACGTGGGCTGACCGGACGCTCCGGTCATATTGACCAGACGCTGGACCTCAGCGTCCAGTCACGCGATGTGTGCCACGTGTCCCCTCTCTTCAAATACTGAACGCCCGATCCCAATGGTCAAGAGATGACCGGACACAGCAGCTCAAAGTGACCGGACGCTGAACCCCAGCGTCCGGTCGTTTCCAGTAAGCTTCTAAAGATGACTTTTCATGACCGGACGCGTCCGGTCATGCCCGACTAGACTCGCCTAGCGTCCAGTCACACGGTGACTCTTCTGTGCGCCCCACGTCAGCATACGTCAGCACTGACCGGACGCACCCTGCTAGCGTCCGGTCACATTTAGCGCTAGCGTCCGGTCAAAAACCGAAACACGCGCCCTTCTGCTGCCACTGACCGGACACGCCGGTCCAACCGAGACCAGCGTCCGGTCACTTCCACTGACCTCCGTCTTTTCTGTCTAGGGCACCGGTGGCACCGTCGGACTATCCGCACTCTACGGGTGGACACTCACCGGTGAAGTTTCCTACCCTTGCTCAAATGTGCCAACCACCAAGTGTATCACCTTGTGCACATGTGTTAGCATATTTTCATAAATATTTTCAAGGGTGTTAGCACTCCACTAGATCCTAAATTCATATGCAATGAGTTAGAGCATCTAGTGGCACTTTGATAACCGCATTCCGATACGAGTTTCACCCCTCTTAATAGTACGGCTATCAATCCTAAATATGATCACACTCACTAAGTGTCTCGATCACCAAAATAAAATAGCTCCTACCATTTATACCTTTGCCTTGAGCCTTTTGTTTTTTTCTTTCTTCTTTTCAAGTTCAAGCACTTGATCATCACCATGGTATCACCATCATCATGTCATGATCTTCATTTGCTTCACAACTTGGAGTGTGCTACCTATATTATGATCACTTGATAAACTAGGTTAGCACTTAGGGTTTCATCAATTCACCAAAACCAAACTAGAGCTTTCAATCTCCCCCTTTTTGGTAATTGATGACAACCCTTTCACAAAGATATGAATTGAAATTCAATTGAATCCATGTTGCTTGTCCAAGCATATTTACCATGTGTAAAAGGATATGGATAAGTTTCATGAACCCCAAATGGTAGCAATTGCTCCCCCCTATATATGTGCTAAGAGTTTGGATTGTAGCTTGCACATATGCTTAGATAGGAAATATAGGAGACAATGTCAACCAAATGATGCTAAGGTATAAAAGGTGGACCTTTGAAGCGTGATACCAATCGGAGTGCACCATTATACCATTCTTAGCTCCATGGTTAGCTCGATACCACTTGGAAACACTTGGAAATGAAATCACTAGATAACCTATGCATGCTAGATTTTCATTTCATCATTCAAACCTACAACTAGCATACACCACACAAGCATGAATATTGAAATTTAAAACTTGTGCCATGCAAGCAAACATATGAAATGCACATTTAAATGCATCATACAAGTTCATGAGCTTGCTCCCCCTACTTGTGTGCTCAAAATTTTAATTGATCCCTTTCCTTTGTCATATCTCTCCCCTTTTGTTGTCTTTTCATGATCTTAGTACACTAATATCTTTATTTTTCTCCCCATGTACTAATATCTTTGTTTTTCTCCCCCTTTGTCATCAATGACCACAAAGGTTCAAAATATAGATAGGTTGAGATTATCAATGTTAATCAATGAGGTGAGGATCATATTCCCAAATTTGGTTCAAACTAGAATATTTGCCAAAGATATTTAACTCGGTTTGATCCAAGGACAAGCTTCTTCACACCTCCAAATAAGGGTTATCTTGTACCATGTTGAGTTAAACACTTATAGCTTATTTTCTAGATCAAACACTAGGTTTACAAGCCCACAAACATGTCATATGTTACCACTAGATCAAAATAAGCATAGAAGCAATAGTGGTACCATACAATCATCAAATTCATTTGATTTTCATGAATGAGCCTATTAAATGTGAAAAATGACTAGATGCACTAAACA
Organism: Miscanthus lutarioriparius; assembly: GCA_904845875.1. Lineage (NCBI taxonomy): Eukaryota > Viridiplantae > Streptophyta > Magnoliopsida > Poales > Poaceae > Miscanthus > Miscanthus lutarioriparius. The sequence continues at coordinate 52,029,114 of CAJGYO010000003.1, read as the reverse complement.
TGTCCTTAGCAAGGATGTATGTCATGCCAATCAACTTTTACCTTGGATTGCTCGAAGGAGAGGCATGTCATATAAGTGGGGGATGCATCAACACATATTTGAGAAATCCAATATGTTCAACTCATTCCTTTGCTTGCAAAACTTTTCTCATCCAATGGCTTGGTAAATATATCGGCAAGTTGATCTTCGGTGCCTACACTCTCAATACAAATGTCCCCTTTTTGTTGATGATCTCTTATGAAATGGTGGCGGACATCAATGTGCTTTGTTTTTGCATGTTGAACCGGATTGTTGGTCAACTTGATTGCACTCTCATTGTCACATAGCAATGGCACTTTTTTGAACATGATTCCAATGTCACTCAAAGTGGCCTTCATCCAAAGTATTTGTGCACAACAACTATCGACGGATATGTATTCGGCTTTGGCGGTTGATAATGCAACACTATTTTGCTTCTTTGATGACCATAAAACTAGTGATCTTTCCAACAATTGACATGTGCCCAAGGTGCTCTTCCTTTCAACCTTGCATCCCGCATAATCCGAGTCGGAGTAACCAACTAGCTCAAACTTAGCTCCTTTGGGATACCACAAACCAACATTTTGTGTATGCGTCAAGTATCTTAATACTGTCTTTGTAGCCTTCAAATGACTTTCTCTTGGTGAGGCTTGAAATCTTGCACACATGCATACACTAAACATGACATCTGGCCTTGATGTGATCACATAGAGTAGGCTTCCAATCATAGACCGATACAATTTTGGATCCACCATATTGCCGCTTGCATCACTATCCAAGTTGCCATTGGTTCCCATAGGTGTACCAATGGCTTTGCTATCACTCATGCCAAACTTCTTGATCATGTCCTTGATATACTTGCCTTGACTCACAAATGTACCATTCTTCAATTGCTTGATTTGAAGACCAAGGAAGTAACTCAACTCTCCAATTATGGACATCTCAAACTCATTAGCCATCATCCTTCCAAACTCATCACAAAAGTCTTAATTGGTTGAACCAAATATGATGTCATCAACATAGATTTGCAACACAAATAAATCTTCTCCAATCTTTTTGATGAAAAGAGTGGTGTCAACCTTGCCCATCATGAACCCTTTAGAGAGTAGGAAGTCCCTCAATCTCTCATACCATGCTCTAGGTGCTTGCTTCAAGCCATACAATGCTTTCTTCAACTTGTACACATGGTCGAGCTTCTTGTCATCTTCAAAACCGGGAAGTTGCTCAACATACACTTATTCATTGATGTAACCATTTAGAAATGCACTCTTGACATCCATTTGATAGAGTTTGATGTTGTGGGCACAAGTATAGAATAGCAAGATTCTTATTGCTTCCAATCTAGCAATCAGAGCATATGTTTCTCCAAAGTCAAGACCTTCAACTTGTGTATAGCCTTGTGCTACCAATCTTGCTTTGTTCCTTACTACTATCCCATCTTGATCTTGCTTGTTTCTAAAGACCCATTTGGTTCCAATCACATTGTGTCCCTTTGGTCTCTCCACTAATTCCCATACTTGATTTCTTGTGAAGTTATTCAATTCTTCATGCATAGCATTCACCCAATCAACATTCTTCAATGCTTCATCTATCTTCTTTGGTTCAATGGATGACACAAATGAGAAATGCTCACAAAATGATGCCAATCTTGATCTTGTTTGTACACCTCTAGAAATATCACCAATTATAGTGTCCAATGGATGATCCCTTGCAATATTGGCTGGTTGGAGGATTGGAACTTGATTGCTCGCACTTGCTTGATCATTGGGTTGAGGTGATGTACTAGCTATTTGATCTTGTTCATTATCATGAGAGCCACTTGTACTAGCTTGATTTGTATCATCTTGCACATTTGAGTTAGAGAGCACTTGCACTTGATCATCTTCATCATCATTCACTTGCCTAGGCCTCAATTCACCAGCATCCATGTTCTTCATAGCATTTGAAAGTTGAATGCCTCAAACATCTTCCAAGTTATCATTCTCTTCTTGTGAACCCTTAGTTTCATCAAATTCAACATCATGAACTTCCTCAAGAGTACCACTATCCAAATTCCAAACTTTATATGCTTTGCTTGTGGTGGAATAACCAAGTAGGAATCCTTCATCACATTTCTTATCAAACTTGCCCAATCTAGTGCCTTTCTTCAAGATATAGCATTTGCAACCAAAGACCTGAAAATATGCAATGTTGGGCTTTCTACCATTCAAGAGCTCATATGGTGTCTTCTCTTTCAAAGGATGACAATAGAGGCGGTTGCTACAATAGCAAGCCGTGTTGATAGCTTCGGCCCAAAAAGATTGACTCACATTATACTCACTAAGCATAGACCTTGCCATATCAATAAGTGTTCCATTCTTCCTCTCAACAAGGCCATTTGATTGTGGAGTGTACTTGGCCGAGAATTGATGTCTAATTCCAAATTCATCACATAACTTATCAATTCTAGTGTTCTTGAACTCACTACCATTGTCACTTCTAACTCTCTTGATGGTTGTTTGAAACTCATTGTGAATGCCCTTGACAAATGATTTGAATGTTGCAAACACATCACTTTTATCCACTAGAAAGAATACCCAAGTATATCTAATATAATCATCCACTATCACAAAGCCATATTTGTTGCCACCAATGCTAGTGTATTGTGTCGGCCCAAACAAATCCATGTGCCACAACTCAAATGCTTTACTAGTGCTCATCATGCTTTTCTTAGGATGGGTGTTTCCAACTTGTTTTCCGGCTTGACAACAGCTACAAAGCTTATCTTTCTCAAACACAACATCTTTCAAGCTTCTAACCAAGTCATGCTTAACCAATCTATTCAATTGTTTCATTCCAACATGACCAAGCCTTCTATGCCATAACCAACCCATGCTAGACTTAGTGAACAAGCATGTAGATAATCTAGCTTCACTAGCATTAAAATCAACCAAGTATAGATTCTCATATCTAAAGCCTTTGAAGATCAAGTTGGAGCCATCTACACTTATGATCTCTACATTATCTACCCCAAATATGCATTTGAATCTAAGATCACACAATTGAGCTATGAATAGAAAATTGAAGTTCAAGCTCTCTACTAGCAACACATTGGATATGCTCATGTCATTGGATATTGCAATCTTACCAAGCCCTTTAACCTTGCCTTTGCCATTGTCACCAAATGTGATACTATCATAACCATCATTGCCATTGGTGTTGATTGAGTTGAACATTCTTGCATCACCGATCATGTGTTGAGTGCACCCACTATGAAGAACCCAATGCCTTCCTCCGGCTTTGTAATTGACCTACAAAAGAAGATCAATTCCTTTTAGGTACCCAAACATGCTTGGGTCCTTGAAGGTTAGTCACTAAGCTCTTTGGTACTCAAATGGCTTTCCTTTTTGAGCCCATCCATGGTTTACCAATGAACCTAGCCATTACACCATTTGCACCCTTGGTAAGCACATAGAAAGAATCAAGCTTAATGGAGGATACATTAGCATTTTTTCTCTTGTTCTTGCATTCATGCTCTTTATGACCAACTTGCTTGCAACTAGTGCGAAATCGACCATTGTTCTTCACAAAACAAGTCTTGTGAGGAGCAAAGGCCGCCTTGCCTTTCTTGGGAGTATGGCCCAATCCCTCTTTATAGAGAGAAGCTCTTTGGCTACCCAAGCACACAAGCAAGCGGTCCTCACCACCATAGGCCTTAGCCAAGGTGTGAGTGAGCTTGTTGACCTCCTTCTTGAGGTTCTCATTCTCAACCATTAGTGAGGCATCACAAGTGAAACCATCACTACAAGATGAGGTAGAAGTAGAGGTGCTACAATAATGGTTAGTGAGAGGAACAATGGTAGGCATAGATAATGATTCATCAATTATATCACAAGTTAAGCCTACATTGCAAGTCTCAACATGCTTCTTTTTATTTTGCTCATCAAGCAAAGAGGAATGAGCCTTTTCAAGCTTTTTGTAAGCCTTGCCAAGCTTCTCATGGGCATCCTCTAGCCTCTCATGAGATGAATTTAGCTCATCAAAGGCTTGCTTAAAGGCTTTTAGTTCCTTATGCAAGCTTTAGCATTCCCTTCTCTTGATGTCAAAGTATTCTTTAGCATCTTCTAGCGTGTCAAATAATTCATCTTTAGTAGGTTCATCATCATCACTATCATTTTCATTATCATATTCATCATCACTTCCATCATCACAAATTTGTACCTTAGTGGCCTTAGCCATGAAGCATGATGGAGTGTTGAAGAGAGAAGGCTTCTCATTGATTGCAATGCTTGCAAGTGTCTTCTTCTTGGTGGTCTTGTCATCATCACTATCATCATCATCACTTGAGGAAGCATCACTATCCCAAGTGACCACATATGAACCACCCTTCTTCTTCTTGAAGGTCATCTTGTCCTTCTTCTCTTTCTTTTCCTTCTTCTCCTTCTTGTTCTTCTTGTTGTCATCATCATTGTCGCTATTGTATGGACATTGAGCAACAAGATGATCTTTGCTTCCACATTTGAAGTATCTTCTTGACTCTTCCTTGTTCTTTGATGAAGATTTCTTTCTTCTAGCACGGTACCCTTTCTTCATCATGAACTTGCCAAATTTCTTAACAAAGAGAGTCATCTTCTCATCATCATAATCATCCCATGGACCATCTTCTTCACTTGATGTATCTTGCTTTGCCTTGCCCTTGGATGATGTGGCCTTGAATGCCACACTCTTCTTCTTCTCATCTTTCTTCTCCTTCTTTTCTTCCTTCTCATCATCATCTCTATATGTATCATCGATCATTATATCTCCCAATACTTGGTTTGGTGTCATGGTGTCCAAACCACTTCTCACTAGAATAGTGACCAATGTGTCAATTCTTGAAGGTAAGCATCTCAAGAACTTGTGGGAGAAGTCCTTGTCCTTCACCTCTTCTCCAAGTGCTTTGAGATCATTGACAAGCACTTGAAGCCTATGAAACATCTTCGGCACACTCTCATCCTCATTCATCTTGAAGCTTGCAAACTTCTCTTTGAGAATGTACGCCTTTGCACCCTTCACGGCTTGAGTGCCCTCAAATGATTCTTCCAACTTCTTCTAAGCCTCATGAGCCATCTTAATATTCTTGATTTGCTCAAATGTTCTCTCATCAATTGCATCATGAATGGCACTTAGAGCAATGTCATTGTTTTGGAGAAGCACTTCTTCGTCATGGGGATTCTCTGGATCACCAATCTCAATTTTGGTTTCTACCACTTTCCATACCTTTCTATTAATTGACTTGATATGTGTGGTCATCTTTGACTTCCAATAAGGATAATTTGTGCCATCAAATTGGGGTGGCTGCTTAGTGTTGTTGATTTGAGCCATTTTACACGAAGGTTGTTAAACCTCAAATCACGGTGACCTCGGCTCTGATACCACTTGAAAGGTCCTAATGGCTAGAGGGGGGTGAATAGCCTAATAAAAATTTCTACAACAACACTTAATAAACCGGTTAGACAATTATGAGGCGGAGCAAGTGTTGCGCTAGCCTACTAAAATTACAAGCCACCTACCACAATTCTAGTTTATATAGCTTCTATCCACACAATAGCTATACCACTACACTAAGTTAATGTGCTCTCAAAGGCTAACTAAAGAGCCACACTAACCAAACTAACAAGCTCTCACAACTAGCTACACTAAAGAGCTTGACAACTAGTTTATGGTAATGTAAAGAGAGTGAGCAAGATGGTTATACCGCCGTGTCGAGGGAGGAGCCAATCAATCACAAGAATGAATAACAATGAAGACCAATCTCCTTAGAATCAAATGATGACACAATGATTTTTTACCGAGGTTCACTTGCTTGCCGGCAAGCTAGTCCTCGTTATGGCGATTCACTCACTTGGAGGTTTACGCGCTAATTGGCATCATCACACGCCAAACCCTCAATAGGGTGCCGCACAACCAACACAAGATGAGGATCACACAAGCCATGAGCAATTTACTAGAGTACCTTTTGGCCCTCCACCGGGGAAAGGTCAAGAACCCCTCACAATCACCACGATCGGAGCCAGAGACAATCACCAACCTCCACTCGACGATCCTCGCTGCTCCAAGCCATCTAGGTGGCGGCAACCACCAAGAGTAATAAGTGAATCCCGCAGCGAAACACGAACATCAAGTGCCTCTAGATGCAAACACTCAAGCAATGCACTTGGATTCACTCCCAATCTCACAAAGATGTTTAATCTATGATGGAGATGAGTGGGAGGGCTTTGGCTAAGCTCACAAGGTTGTTATGTCAATGCAAATGGCCAAGAGAGTGGGCTTGAGCCGGCCATGGGGCTTAAATAGAAGCCCCCATGAAATAGAGTCGTTGGGCTCCTCACTGCATAGAACGTGGGCTGACCGGACGCTCCGGTCATATTGACCAGACGCTGGACCTCAGCGTCCAGTCACGCGATGTGTGCCACGTGTCCCCTCTCTTCAAATACTGAATGCCCGATCCCAATGGTCAAGAGATGACCGGACACAGCAGCTCAAAGTGACCGGACGTTGAACCCCAGCGTCCGGTCGTTTCCAGTAAGCTTCTAAAGATGACTTTTCACGACCGGACGCGTCCGGTCATGCCCGACCAGACTCGCCTAGCGTCCAGTCACACGGTGACTCTTCTGTGCGCCCCACGTCAGCATACGTCAGCACTGACCGGACGCACCCTGCTAGCGTCCGGTCACATTTAGCGCTAGCGTCCGGTCAAAAACCGAAACACGCGCCCTTCTGCTGCCACTGACCGGACACGCCGGTCCAACCGAGACCAGCGTCCGGTCACTTCCACTGACCTCCGTCTTTTCTGTCTAGGGCACCGGTGGCACCGTCGGACTATCCGCACTCTACGGGTGGACACTCACCGGTGAAGTTTCCTACCCTTGCTCAAATGTGCCAACCACCAAGTGTATCACCTTGTGCACATGTGTTAGCATATTTTCATAAATATTTTCAAGGGTGTTAGCACTCCACTAGATCCTAAATTCATATGCAATGAGTTAGAGCATCTAGTGGCACTTTGATAACCGCATTCCGATACGAGTTTCACCCCTCTTAATAGTACGACTATCAATCCTAAATGTGATCACACTCACTAAGTGTCTCGATCACCAAAACAAAATAGCTCCTACCATTTATACCTTTGCCTTGAGTCTTTTGTTTTTCTCTTTCTTCTTTTCAAGTTCAAGCACTTGATCATCACCATGGTATCACCATCATCATGTCATGATCTTCATTTGCTTCACAACTTGGAGTGTGCTACCTATATTATGATCACTTGATAAACTAGGTTAGCACTTAGGGTTTCATCAATTCACCAAAACCAAACTAGAGCTTTCAATCTCCCCCTTTTTTGGTAATTGATGACAACCCTTTCACAAAGATATGAATTGAAATTCAATTGAATCCATGTTGCTTGTCCAAGCATATTTACCATGTGTAAAAGGATATGGATAAGTTTCATGAACCCCAAATGGTAGCAATTGCTCCCCCCTACATATGTGCTAAGAGTTTGGATTGTAGCTTGCACATATGCTTAGATAGGAAATATAGGAGACAATGTCAACCAAATGATGCTAAGGTATAAAAGGTGGACCTTTGAAGCGTGATACCAATCGGAGTGCACCATTATACCATTCTTAGCTCCATGGTTAGCTCGATACCACTTGGAAACACTTGGAAATGAAATCACTAGATAACCTATGCATGCTAGATTTTCATTTCATCATTCAAACCTACAACTAGCATACACCACACAAGCATGAATATTGAAATTTAAAACTTGTGCCATGCAAGCAAACATATGAAATGCACATTTAAATGCATCATACAAGTTCATGAGCTTGCTCCCCCTACTTGTGTGCTCAAAATTTTAATTGATCCCTTTCCTTTGTCATATCTCTCCCCTTTTGTTGTCTTTTCATGATCTTAGTACACTAATATCTTTATTTTTCTCCCCATGTACTAATATCTTTGTTTTTCTCCCCCTTTGTCATCAATGACCACAAAGGTTCAAAATATAGATAGGTTGAGATTATCAATGTTAATCAATGAGGTGAGGATCATATTCCCAAATTTGGTTCAAACTAGAATATTTGCCAAAGATATTTAACTCGGTTTGATCCAAGGACAAGCTTCTTCACACCTCCAAATAAGGGTTATCTTGTACCATGTTGAGTTAAACACTTATAGCTTATTTTCTAGATCAAACACTAGGTTTACAAGCCCACAAACATGTCATATGTTACCACTAGATCAAAATAAGCATAGAAGCAATAGTGGTACCATACAATCATCAAATTCATTTGATTTTCATGAATGAGCCTATTAAATGTGAAAAATGACTAGATGCACTAAACATGTCCTTAGCAAGGATGTATGTCATGCCAATCAACTTTTACCTTGGATTGCTCGAAGGAGAGGCATGTCATATAAGTGGGGGATGCATCAACACATATTTGAGAAATCCAATATGTTCAACTCATTCCTTTGCTTGCAAAACTTTTCTCATCCAATGGCTTGGTAAATATATCGGCAAGTTGATCTTCGGTGCCTACACTCTCAATACAAATGTCCCCTTTTTGTTGATGATCTCTTATGAAATGGTGGCGGACATCAATGTGCTTTGTTTTTGCATGTTGAACCGGATTGTTGGTCAACTTGATTGCACTCTCATTGTCACATAGCAATGGCACTTTTTTGAACATGATTCCAATGTCACTCAAAGTGGCCTTCATCCAAAGTATTTGTGCACAACAACTATCGACGGATATGTATTCGGCTTCGGCGGTTGATAATGCAACACTATTTTGCTTCTTTGATGACCATAAAACTAGTGATCTTTCCAACAATTGACATGTGCCCAAGGTGCTCTTCCTTTCAACCTTGCATCCCGCATAATCCGAGTCGGAGTAACCAACTAGCTCAAACTTAGCTCCTTTGGGATACCACAAACCAACATTTTGTGTATGCGTCAAGTATCTTAATACTGTCCGGTCACATGGTGACTCTTCTGTGCGCCCCACGTCAGCGTACGTCAGCACTGACCGGACGCACCCTGCCAGCGTCCGGTCACATTTAGCGCCAACGTCCGGTCGAAAACCAAAACACGCGCCCTTCTGCTGCCACTGACCGGACGCGCCGGTCCAACCGAGACCAGCGTCCGGTCACTTCCAGTGACCTCCGTCTTTTCTGTCTAGGGCGCCGGTGAAGTTTCCTACCCTTGCTCAAATGTGCCAACCACCAAGTGTATCACCTTGTGCACATATGTTAGCATATTTTCATAAATATTTTCAAGGGTGTTAGCACTCCACTAGATCCTAAATGCATATGCAATGAGTTAGAGCATCTAGTGGCACTTTGATAACCGCATTCCGATACGAGTTTCACCCCTCTTAATAGTACGACTATCAATCCTAAATGTGATCACACTCACTAAGTGTCTCGATCACCAAAACAAAATAGCTCCTACCATTTATACCTTTGCCTTGAGTCTTTTGTTTTTCTCTTTCTTCTTTTCAAGTTCAAGCACTTGATCATCACCATGGTATCACCATCATTATGTCATGATCTTCATTTGCTTCACAACTTGGAGTGTGCTATCTATATTATGATCACTTGATAAACTAGGTTAGCACTTAGGGTTTCATCAATTCATCAAAACCAAACTAGAGCTTTCAACAGGCAGCAACCGTTGGCTCCCCAACCCTACAGCCGTGGATCCTCGGATTCCAGATCCCGCACTTCCGTATCTCCCCTCCCCGGCCTCTAGATCTATCTCGCTAGTGGCAGTAGTGGTGGGGCTAGTCATTCCAGCAAGCTCCAAACTGCTGCATAAGCTGACTCACTACATACATAGAAGGCATGGCATGTATACATATCTGCATGTAGTATAACAAAAACCTTGATATGACCAAAAAGTACACCACATATCAATGTTAAGAGAAACTCCATTTTCTACTGGATGATGTACATATAGTTTTCTGGTAAAAGATGACACCAGAAACCATCGAATACTGCAATTCATTCCACCATGCCTCAACAACAATTTTACTTGACCAACATGAGGTCCACTTCATTAGGAGTCGAAGGAAAATGAAAGTGACATGCCAATCAACACTCTGAATCTCTAACAAATTCTCAACAACCTAAAAAAACAACACAAGGGGAATAGATTAACCACATGATACCACTACTGAATTAATTAACATCTGAAGTGATATGCCAATCAACAATCTGAATCTCTAACAAATTCTCAACAACATAAAAAGAACAACAAAAGAGGAATAAATTAACCACATGATACCACTACTGAATTAACTAACATCAGAAATGTCATGCCAATCAACACTCTGAATCTCTGACAAATTCTCAACAACCTAAAAAGACCAACATAAGTGGAATTAATTAGCATCTAAATCATAGCATGTTCGGAGCAGCAGAGTTCGGCTTTTGGCAAGGACCAGCTTTATGCTCCCAGTGAACACACTGTCAGCCTCCGATGATGTCTTTGAGTCAGTATTTTGTTTGGAACTCTGTTTGCATTATAGGGTTTACCAAGCTTAAGGGGCCCTCCCTCCCTCCACGCTTGTTGAAATTTGCCAAATCGAGTATCACAATGAAAATTCAGATCGAGGAAAATTCTTAGGCAGAGCTTTGGAGGAGATACAACCTTATCATCTATCTAGTAAAATAAATAACTAAGAAGTGTCTGCACTTGCAGTTACCTATTTATCTTTTTATAGCAATTTTGCATCACAAATCTATGTGATCATCGGTGATTGCATTTTAACAATTCAAAACCAACCAAACCACCAGCACTCCAATTCACACACTTGTATGAACCAAATACAAGAAAATTTACACAAATTACAGCAGCGGTTATGTTCACAATTTGGTAAACAATAGTTACTCGCTGGAAAATTGCTTAGATTTATAACTCAAGATTTGGTCATATTTCTTAGGGAGAATTGTCTGTTGGACATCAAAGTGATGGTCATTTGCTGGCGGACACCTCGTTTTGAGCAGTTTGTCAGAAGACACTCTGGTTCGGTGAAATTAGGCCATAGGACACCGCGGACCAGTTGCAGCCAGTTGAGGAGAGAGAAAATTTTGCTTTGGACATCCGGGGCCCCTGAGCCACAGTTGAGTCCGCCCCTCTCCCTTTCACTAACACCCGGGCCCCACCTGTCATCTTCCTCCTCCTCTTCTTCCATTGCTGAGCAGCAGCCACCACCGTCGACCAGCCCCGGCCACGCAGGTGCACGGACGAGCTGGCGAGATGCCGGCGATAGGAGCACCACGGTGTCCGCGCCCACGCCCCCGCGCGCCAACCCTACCCTACTGTCACCCGGCGCAGCAGGCTCTGCCCCTCCTCCCACGGCCCCTTCCTCGCCGCCGCCCTCCCACCCCGCCACTGCAGGCCATTTGTGTCACGCCGGGGGACCTGCTCGGCGTTGTCGCCATGCCGTGGCCCGTGGCCTAGCCAACCGCGCGTCACCCCTCGCCCGCACGTCGCCGTCGCGCATCACTCCATCGCGGCCCACTGAGAGAGAGAGAGAGAGAGAGAGAGAGCAGGGGAGGGAGCACGCGCACGCCGGCCTACAGGGCACGACCGCAAGAGCGTGGCTCGTCGGCGCAGGGTGGGGGCGTGACCGCTGAGCACGCAGGGCCCAGAGGCGCGAGGCCGGAGCACGAGCGCCAGGGCGCAGACGTCGGAGGCGCGGTCCGGGCGTGGAGCCACGGACGTCGGAGGCGCGGGCCCGAGCGCCGGAGCAAGGGAGAGAGAAGGGGTGCGGGAGGCAGAGAGGGTGGCGGGGACAGGAAACCGAAAAAAAAGAGAAAGTGAGAGAGGAAGAAGAAAGCGGCAGGGGCAAGAATATCATTTCACCGTTGTTCTCTCTCCTCAACTGGCTGCAACCGGTCCGCGGTGTCCTGTGGCCTAATTTCACCGAACCAGGGCGTCTTCTGGCAAAATGCTAAAAAGTGGGTGTCCTACAGCAAATGACCATCACTTTGATGTCCAACAGACAATTCTCCCTATTTCTTATCGGCTTGGTGGAAGAGGCAGCTATTGGCATTTGTAAGAAATGCATGTCAGGGTGCGTGCACTTTACATCACGGTCCATCTGCTCCATAATCTCTGAGTACTGTATGAAAGAGAAATTCCACACAACATTAGTTACCAATAAAAGAGCAATAAAGGAGGGCAAATAAGTTCATACATGCAACGAGCCCAACAACATATGTGTAGGTACACAGTGCATGCATGCACACTCAGAAAGATGTTTATTTTCTGAAACCAAATCGCAAAATAAGCCTGGAATAGTTGGCTCAAAGATTTCTAAACCATTTTTTCTCTAACCACAGTGAACCTAGAACGTGTAGCAAGTATAATAAAGTGATCGAACTGCATTATTCCAGTTCCACTTGATTCTTGCTATGAATAAGTCATGCATGCTAATGTCAACACGAATACATCATAAAAACAACGACGACTGCCATATACATAACTCTAAGATAGGACCTCAGAAAATGCAGTTATTGACTTTAAGGTGAACTGAATTTCTAGCCATATTATAAACATAATAAAGAATAATAGCATCACAAGGCACCTAATATACCTAAAAAGCTGACAAGCACCGGGCGTAGATAGTCATGGAGACATGAACACATAGGATTGTCGTAAATCTCAAACCTCATTAGAAAAGAGCATCATACTAGACTCAGCCTCATCAGAGTCATATCCATCCTGCTTCTACATCCACTGAATTTTGTTGACTGGTCAGAATATAATACTGAAGCAGGGGCAGTTACCTTTTTAGCAAAAAGCATATCTAACTTAGCAGATCTATTAGTTGCAGTACCAGTGTTATTTGGAGTGTGAGGATAGCAAGTTCGGATTGAAATCACACTGGAACATGACAAAATATTACTTTTTTAATGATCCTAGGAAGGAAAAAAGATGAAAGTGTTGCCATGTTGCAATAACCATACCTGCCAACAGCTGAAAATATCTTCATAAGATTCTGGTAGGAGGGATCACCAGGAAGATTTTCTGCAACAACAATCCAGGACTACGAGAGGAAACCAAATGGATCAGTGCGCAATCTGAAATTTTACAAAATAAAGCAAGTGATGTAGAGAAATCAGTTAATACCTGGAGCTCCTGAAATATTCCTAGACTGTTACTTAAGAACTTGTAGGCATAACTCCTTTTCTTCAGTAACATATGAAGCCAGGAACACGAGAAAGAATAAGCATAGATCACTTTCATACCCCATTTGTTTAAGGCAAAGGCTAGACAAAAAAGTGTAAATAATAAATTAAAAAAAACTAGTGGGAGATAGTCATATGTAGAAACTTTGTTCTGTTTATGCTCTTCTAACTGTTTATCATCATCTAATCAGCCATCTGCTTATCTACAATTTAAGAAATTAGAGATGATGAATCGGTATTACAATGAAAAGGATAGATGATACAAAAGTACATATAGATGACAATTTTACCTTGTGGGACATAGTCATATGTATCAACTTTGATCTGTTTGTCTTCTTTCTAATTGCTGATCATCACCTATTTCACTCGCTTGCTTATCTTCCAGTCCAATTCAATAATTGGAGATAATTTCTGGATGCTTGGAGATGCAGGTGAAGGTATTGGATCACTATTTAGCTTTCTATCTAATTCGAACAAATGCATTGAAGTCAATGGATCACCATTTAACTTTCTATCTAAATCCAAAAAATCTGGTATAATTTTCTTTAAGGATCAATTATCAAAATCCTCAACAGCACTTGATTCAACAATATGATCCATTCTCTGTAAAAACAGCAATAAACAAAATATTTAAGTCAAATCTGTTGGCAGCAATAACCAAACCAGAAAAAAAAAACAGGAATGTTATACAACACATGTGTTTTAGCACCAAAAAACATATGAATTTTTTTTCTCTCTCTCTTTTCAACTGTCTTCTCGGCCTCGAGGACGACTTCTCCGTGCACTCCCACAGCGGCGTGACCAACTCGGCTCCCACGGAGGACCAGCGCGCCAGCCAGCCGAAGGACCGCCCGTCCTATACGCGTATACGCGTGCGGCCTGAGGACCGCCCGTCGGACGCACGATTTGTCCTTTTGTCCTTGCATAGAAAAAAAAATGTTTCTTGTGATCTGTGGATCTGTAATCTTGTGATTTGTAATTGTCTGGAGGTAGAAGAAGACTGGAGGTAGAAGGAGGATGGAGGCTGTTGGATCTTAATTCTATGGTGCAAAAAAATTCATGTGTTGAAACTGTATAAAACACATGGTTGTATAGTAGACAGACTCAGAAATGCTATACAACACACATGAAAAAACACATGGATTTTTTCTCTCTCTCTCTCTCCCTCTCTTTTCAACTGTCTTCTCGGCCTCGAGGACGACTTCTCCGTGCACTCCCGCAGCGGCGTGACCAACTCGGCGCCAGCCAAAGGACCGCCCGTCCTATACGCGTATACACGTGCGGCCGGAGGACCGCCCGTCGGACGCTCGATTTGTCCTTTTGTCCTTGCATAGAAAAAAAATTATTTCTTGTGATATGTGGATATGTGATTTTATGATTTGTGATTGTCTGGAGGTAGAAGAAGGCTGGAGGTAGAAGAAGGCTGGAGGTAGAAGGAGAATGGAGGCTGTTGGATCTTAATTCTATGGTGTAAAAAAATCATATGTTGAAACTGTATAAAACACATGGTTATGTACTCAACGTTATAACCGAGTACTATTCTGAAAGGGCCACGATGCCTTGTCCATTCAATACAAATTTCCTGCATCGCTTTGACAATTTCTTATATGTGCAGATGGTTGATGCATTCATGGCAGTAAGACCTCTTCCCAACATGTTTGGCTAATCAAGACAAGGGCTGCAGATTTTCATCAGTTGCAGAAGATAACTAAATTATAACAGAATGTTTGAACAGCGTCCTTAATGCCATTGATTGATTTACTCGGGATGGCCTGTGTCGTTATTGCTGCACTTTTTTATCTGCCTCAGCAAGCTCGATAAGTCAACCTGATCTACCCTTCGTCTCGTCAGTTAGTTTGGGTATTATTCTTGACTTTGCAAGCTCGTTAGGATTGTGTCGGTTTAGGATAAGTTAGGGTTTTGCTCTGTACATATATAAGCAGGGTCACAACATTAATTTTTTTTTTTTTGAAACTCACAAAATTCTTAGTAGTTCAGGAATAGGTGAAATCTAGAATTACCCGTGTGCCACTAAAAGATACCCGAATTCTTGGTTTGTCACACCGAAAAAAAAAATAGTCTCAAGCTTATGTTTAGTGCCTAACGTCAGCGGCTCGACAATGGTGTTTTTACTTCAAAAAGAAGTGCCGGGCTGCTGACATCACACTAAAAATAATACAGCCCAGCATCTATTGAACTTAGTACATACACAAACGACTCCAGCCGAACAAGACGGACCGCCTGCCCCTGCGCCTCACGCGCGCGCCCCACCCGTGCCTCGCGTCTCCACCCACGCCTCGCGCCTCACGGCGCGCGCCGCTTACGCCTCCCGCCCGAACTCGCGTTGTGCACAGCCGAGGTCCGACCTCCGCGCCGTGGCATCGAGCTTCGTGCCGGCGTCAAGCTCCGCGTCAACGAGCGTCCATTGGGGGCAGCAAGTAGGTGAGCACATGTTGCAACCATATGTTTCATGCGTTTCAGATGTATGTTGCATATGTTTCATTTGGATGTTGCAAAAGTAAATCTGGTGTTGCATATGTTGTAATGACTATACACGTATGTTGCAAGTATATGTTTCAAATGTTTCAGCTCTTTCAAACGTATGTTGCAAGTGTTTTATCTAGGTGTTGCATATGTTGCACTGGCTATACACATATGTTGCAAGTGTATGTTTCAAATATATGTTGCAAGTGTTTTATCTAGATGTTGCATATGTTGCAGTGCCCACACACATATATTCCAAGTGTATGTTGTAAATGTTTTATCTGTTTTGGACGTATGTTGCAAGTGTTTTATCAGGATGTTGTATATGTTGCAATGCCCATACACATATATTGCAAGTGTATGTTGTAAATGTTTCATCTGTTCGGACGTATGTTGCAGCAAATGCTTTATGTTGCAAGTGTTTCATGAGCAGGCGCGGCAAGGGGGCGCAGACAAAGGTAGTCCCCTCGGGCACAGTGGTCCCGTGTGTGCGCGGGAAGCAAAGCGAGCACGGCAGCAAGCGCGGAGCACAAAGCAATATCCATGGGCATGGCAGCAGGCACGGAGCACGAAGCTGCATCCATGGGCGGGCAGCACGTGCGGAGCACGAGGCCAAGCGGAGCACGAAGATGCATCCATGGGCAGGCAGTAGGCATGGAGCACGAGGCGAAGCGGAGCACAAAGCTGCATCGATAGGTGCCCTGAGGGTATCATTATTGAAAACAGGCGGGCAGCAGGCGCGGGCGTCTAGACGGACGCCACGTCTGGACGTCCGGGCATTAGTCTCTCCAAAACCCTAAGCCAGCCACCCTACCCACTTCATCATTCAGCGCCGCCACACTCCTATCTTCTTCCCCCTTTTTTCTCTCCTACTCGAACTCCTTCTCTTGCCCCACTGCGCTCCCCTCCCTCAAATTCCTCCAACCATGTGCCATGCGCTACCATAAAATGGTACAAAACACCACCATTAGAGACAACAAATTAAAACGTGTCTCCAAATGATACAATAGTGATGGCTCTATGATACGGTATGTTAGTGACTGGTTACAAAAACTTGTCACTAATGATTTGGTTTAGAACTTGGGGAAGTGATTTTAAAAAAAAATCATCTCTAATATTCCCACAATCATAGACGGGATTAGAGAAACAGTCATCACTGATGATTAAAACCCATCATTGTTGTTGGATTAAAAGGGACGGATATAGGAAAGTCGTCAATATGCACGTCATCATAGACTAGGGGTTAAAGCCCATCACTGTTGTTTGATTAAAAGGGACGGATATTGGAAACCCGTCACTAATAGTGTACATCATCATATACGGTGTTACATAAACCTATCACTAATGAGTCATTGAGTCTCCATCTAAGATGGGTTACATGCCCCGTCGCTAATGTGTGGGTTCAGCCTAGGGATTCATTAGTTTTTTATCTACCTTGTCACTTCAAAGAAGGGGCAGCTCCTAACCATCCTTCCATAGACCGGTGATTGTAACAACAGGGGAAAAGGAAGTTTTCGTGTGGCCACTTGCGAAGCTAACCTTCGGTTTCGAAGCTGAAGTGGTTAAGGAGGACCAGTGCCACGATAATAGAGAATGCTTGGAAGCTCTATCTTACTGGAAGGGATGGCACTGTTAAGGAGGCAGTAGCGGGGGTGGCAAGGGATTTATGGGACTGGAGCCATAATATTCTAGGGGCTTTGGAGAAGATAATTAAAAAAAATGAAAAAGGAGTTGGAGGCGTAAAAGGATATCTATTGGCGCCAACACGCACATGCTCATTGGTTGAAAGGGGTGACCGAAATACAATGTTTTTCTCCATTTCGACGAGCATTCACTCCTTTCCAGCTGAGCGAACGATATCCGACAAGTCTCTCTCTTGCACCGTTTGTCGGACACGCGTGCTCGCACCTAGTCTGCATGCGCCCAGTGCCCAGTCTGCAACGCTGCGTGCTGCCCTGACGTCACTCTTTAAAAAGCAAAACATTTACTTTCAAACGCTATAACTTCTAAGCAATATATCCATTTTTAATTTCATCTGCAACTGTGTGTTCTACGCAATGAGACGAACTAGATCCTAGTTGTATATGTTTCGATTTTTTTTTCTAGTAACAATTTATGTGTACTTTTTCCTTAAAATAATTTATGTGTGCTAACCTATAACATATAACTTATGTACATAAGTTGTATAGAATAACTTATGTAATACATAAGTTGTTTTGATTACTTTTGTACATAGATTGTGTTTCATAATTTTTATGTTTTTCAAGTTTTGGTATAAATTATAAGTTAATTTGTTCATTTGTGTTTAGTAACTTTTGTATATAGATTGTATTTCGTATTTTTTTATGTTTTCTAAGTTTTTGTATAAATTATAAGTTAATTCGTTCAATTGTGTTTAATAACTTTTGTGTTTCTAAGCTTTGGCATAAGTTATGAGTTAATTCATTCCTTTGTGTTTAATAACTTTTGTACATAAGTTATGTTTCATAAAAAAAAATTCCAAGTCATATATTATATGTTGTAAGTTATAGGCTATAAGTTATATGTTATAAGTTATAGGCTATAAATTATATGTGATAAGTTAATATACATAAATTGTTATTAGAATAAAATTCTTCGAAACATATGAAAGTGTAGTCTAGTTTTGTCCATCTCGTTACGTAAAACACACCGGTATAGACGGAATTGAAAATGGATACACCGTTCAGAAGTTATAGAAATTCAAAAGTAAACGTTTTTTTCAGCTTGCGTCAGCCATGACGTCACACGCTAGTTAAAAATGAGTAGTGAGCGAATGTTGCTCGGCCGAGCGCAGCAATGTCAGGGTGGGAATTATTTTTTGCCAGAAAAGGAAATTGCGTGTCGTAATATCGTTCGCTTGATTTAAATTGACTGAGGGTTCGCGGATTAGTGCGTCCGGAGAGCGAGAAGGAGAAGAAGTAGAATTAGGAAATTGGTGGAGGAGGATGGGGGTATGGTGACTGAGAATAGACAAGTACAGCGGTTGATTTCTAACTACTACAAAAGTTTGTTTCAATCCCATGAAGGAACCAGTTACAATGATACTCCAACATCTCCAACCACGTATACCCCTGAGATCGAAGAATCATATACGGGGGTGCCGATCCGGGTGGCAGCAACCACCTCCGCCGACCTCGTGGGCAAGCTAGCTAGTCTAGCACCACGGCCTCCAAAGCGCTCGGCGAACCACAAGTCGGTGCTCAGCGCATGCATGCTAAACATAGAAAAGAAACATGCCAACTACCCTGCACAAGGATTACTAACAGAGACGAAGCTCAAAACAGCAAAAGGATACCAGTAATCCAGCATTTTCAGTCTTCTTGACTGCCTCGTACTACAGCAAATGCAATCGTCCTCCACATATCCCTTGAGCAGTCCCTCTCTGTCTTGCTACCACAAATCAATTTTCATCGAACTCGTTACAGCTTTACATGAATCTGCATGCATGGCTTGACTTGTCGGGTGCCGACTGATTGCATCTCTGCATGCAGCCTCTATTTTGGATCCGTGATCATATTTGGCAAGTATTTCCACGGTGATCTCGATCTCTACAAGGCTAGCAAGGTTCTCGATGCCACCAACTGAGTTGGATTGCACCTTGTCCACGAGCATCAAGTCGTATGTCCGGTCTCTGTAGCCGTGGCATTGCGGCTGGCTCCAACTTCAGGCATGAAAGCTCACAAGAGAATTCGAAACGCTTCAGGCTTCAGGCTAGAGAATGTGTTTGGGTGGATAATGATGTTTTTCTCTGGGATTGTTTCAGCATCTAACACGAGGTAGATGAGGCAGGGCAGCTGCCCAAGCACCTGGAAGTCATCGCTCCGGAGCTCTTGGACTTCTAGTCGATACAGATAGGCCAACCTGTCATCATGTGCCATCCAATTTGGGGCCTTGGGCATTATTACGCCGCACAAGGCAAGTTTCTGCAGATGCCGTGGACGTGACAAGCAATTACTCCAAAATTGAGCTGAGGGAGCCCTGGCACCTGATGGAACCACAAAATTCAGAGAGCGAAGGTTGCTGTTCCCAAGCTTGTCAAAAGAGGAAGCCAGGATTGTCTCTAGATTATTTTATACGGCACCTGGCCTAGAGTAATCGTATATCACCGAGAGCTTCTTAAGATTGGTCAACACACCAAGATAGTTCTTTGTCATCTCTAAGGCATCTCAGTTTACCAGAAAATGTAGCGTTCAAAAATGGGCTTAGCAAGTTGCGCAACCTGCGTAATCTGTTCTGTTTCTAGGTTGGGACTAATTCCATACTTGGTATACATGGCCTTCACTTGGGAAGCAACAGGCTGTACCAACGTCTTGAATACGTGTGGTAGTTATCACTCTGCTGGCATTGTTATTTTCCACAAAAGCGCACTCAATATGACAAAATAAATATGAGTAATAATATCTCACTTAAATAGGAAGGAAATGTATGCCTTTTCATTGATTCAACTACCATTTTGATATTTGCTAGTAGCTGAGCGAAAAGTCATTTTGAGGGAGAACAAATTGAAATAGCAGGTCTCATGCCCAAATAGCTTTTAGGAGCTATGTGTGTGGCAATACACGACTAAAATATTTCTGGAGTATTTTCTTTCTAAATGGCCAGTGATCGTTGGTCCTTTTTAAATTTTCTTAGTATATAACTAAGACATCTTCTGGAAGTCTTTAGTAAGTGGCCAATAGTTCTTAGATGAAAATTGTTGGCTACTGATTCTTTGTTGCCAATTTATATGGTCCTCGAGGAACATATATAGATTCACTACCAAAAAAAAGAATTTCTAGAGGCAGTCAAAAAATAGGAATGCACAACCATATCTACACAAAGGTTCTCTATATCTATAAATAAGACATTTGTAGGGGCAGCTACACAACTTTAATTGCAAATATATACATAAATCTATAATATGCATAATCGGAATATACAAGACGAGGCATCCAAATTAGACAACAGTAGTCCACAATGTGCAAGGCCCTTAAATTTCTTCAAAAAACAAACAAAACCCAGATATATTTTCTTTAGTAGTAAATTTATGTGAAAACTAAAAATTTATCCTAAACTTTGAATGTACAAAATGTAAGGTTACTACACTGAAGTATACACACACACACACACACACACATATATATATATATATAGCTAACCTGCTGATCCACCTATCAATGTAGCACGACATTAATACTGAGAGGGAAATTATATAGAAAATCAGTTAAATATAAAAATAAAGATCTCTTTGAAAAAAGATGAAATATGAACTCCAAGTATTTAATTTTTATGATGCTATTAAATAATGATTTCAATTTTTTGGCAACACTCATGCTTGGCACTTTTTAAATGAATTAAACTTACTTTGCTCAGTGAATAAACATGATAGGTATTGATAAGCTTCAGAAATAACACATGCATATTGATAAGTTTACCATAAATTCCAGATAAAAACATACCTCTTAGTCGTGAGACTTTCTCTAGGGATCTCGATAAGCTTTTGGACATCATCTCCCATTTCCATATCACGATATCCAACTCCGAAGAGTATGTCCTTCAGAATCTTTGGCATGTGAGGAGTTCTAGAGACTGCAACGAACGCGCTGCATTCAAACTCATTCTTGATTTTGGAGTGAACTTGGTTTGCAAGTGTTGTCTTGCCGAGGCCACCAAAACCCACGATGGATAACACTTGAAGTCGTCCAGAATGACGGTCACCTTCTTCCATCAACCGTTTGATGATCTCCTCCCGTGGGCCATCAATGCCCACAAGCCTCTCTTTGCATCCTCATACATTGCAGGTAGCCTTGGGTCAACTTCCACCACTCTAGGCTCTAACAGACTCACCTATCTTGTATCTACCTCGGCTCTCACTCTGCTCCACGACACGAGCTTTGAGCTCTTGAATCTTGCTGGCAATCTGATGGCGCACTCGCAACTTCCTAATCTTGCGTGCAGTCTTGCGAAACAAGCCATCCTTGCCGTCGTCTCCCTCGCCAAGCTGGTGCATGAAGATGTCAAAGCAATCCTCGATGTCATAGGCCATCTCACGGACCTTGTCCCTCCACACCTTTTCTGGCAATCGAGCTTATCCATGCCTGCTATCTTCTCCAATGCTGCATTCATCTCAGTCAACTCATCGCTGAGGATCTAATATCCCTTCGGACCCCCTTGAGGTTCTTGTACTGATCACTAAGCAGCAGCGAGAGCTTGGAGAGGAGTGAGCTCATCACCCCAGTGGCAGCGGTCACTATAATGCCCGCCATCTCAACCACCTATATCTAGCTCCCCTTTCTGTGGTTTGGGTGGTTTGTGCTCTGTGATTTGAGTGGCAGCGACGACAATGGTGTTAGGTGGTTTTAGTGAAATGGGCATAACGGTGGTCGTTCTTAATGATGCGGGAATCAGAATTGGCTTCTGTTCTTGAGATCCACGTACACCCACGTTATAGTGAGATCGCCTCTATATTGCTTAGTTTTCTCTTGCTTAACAAATGTTAATTAACACCTCTCTCTTGATTAGGATTCCCTGTGAACTGCCACCCTTATAATAAATTCAACATTAGCCAGTGCAACTGCATCTGACTTTGCTATCTTAACAATTGATTGGGCAGTGTGTTCGACCATTTCAAAACAAAACACAGCACCGTCGGCGGAGGGATAGCTGCCACCCTGGTCGGCAGCGAAGATTCCTGATCATATACTGCTAGTGCTAGGGGACTTCGCTGATGATGAAATTAAAAGGGCTTTGCATTATAGCGGCGATCTCAAATGGCATGTACTCTCTGTTCTTTGTCAGTATTGGGGGTTGCTGGCGATGATGTCACACGGGACTACGGGAGGTGCGTAATTTCTTGCGAGGGGAAATTCCTGACGGGTGCAATGAAATGGTGGTGGTGCTTATCCCAAAAGTGCCACAACCGGAGAGAATAAAAGTACTTACGGCCGATTAGCTTGTGCACTGTTATATTACAAGATAGCATCCATGGTGGCGTCCAACAGGCTGAAGCAAGTCCTATCCGAAATCATCTCGCTGAACCAAAGTGCGTTCGTCCCGGGACGCTTAATAACAGACAAGTGTCTTGCTCGCACATGCGTTTATATAAAACAGAAATTGCCGCATTGGAAAATGTTACGTTCTAGTGCTTCATGTAATGTCCATCTCTCAGGCATACAAATGTGACCTCAAAATTAGGCTACAAATTGCAAACGTGGGTTTCCATTTTCTACTCAGTAAGGAACACTGCTCGCAAAACACAAGCACAGGCGCACAGCATGGTTTTCACTCTGCGGGATCAAATTCGCGGAAACCTTGTTTGAAATCGTCCACCATTTCAATCTCCTCTTCCTTTGAAATCTTGCAGTTCCTCCAATCTGCGCGATCTGCCATGCTTAGCAATCCTGCTAAAACCTGTGGACATGAAAAGGGAAGACAGCCAGCTGTTTAGTTTACTGCAATTTCACTACTTCCTCCCCAATTTCAACTAGTTTGTTGTTTCAAGCTAAAACTGGGCCAACGATGGTCAAGTCATACCTCGCGTCCAAACTGCACAGGGAACTTCTCGTTACTGTCGACCATGTGCAAGAGAAGTCTACCTTCCGGGAGCTCAACATAAAACAGGCCTGATTTGCTTTCGCACTGAGACATCAATGATTCTCTAGCTGTTTTTGCACCGTCTGTAAAAACAAACCAGACGTCAATGGTAACAGAAATGGAATGCACCTATCATTTACTCAGGGCCAAAGCATCATAAGTAATGAAATTGAGTCGATATAACTTCATGGAAGATTATAAAAGCATAGTTTTCCAAAAAAAAAAAAAAAAACTTTCTTTGAACGAGCTAACACATTTCAAAGCTAGTTCTGGTCATTGCTAATTAAACCAAAGTTCAATCTGATCAAATCATCAACAGAGAATGTTGAAGCAACTGGTCATCGTACTTCATAGTCCAACAAAGAATATAACAGTTTGAACCTTTACTCCTGTGAGCATTGTAATAAAAACTAAAAAGCGACAATGAAGGCTATCTTAGCTCTTGACATCATGTATCACAGTAATACATCAGCAGCATGACATACTAAATAATGTTGAACGATTATAATATTAAATTATCAACCATGTGCGACAAGCAGTATGTGTTACATTTCACAAAATTGCAAATTTTGACTAATATGTAATGAAGAACATATTTCTTCCCTGCTGCATGTGGTCATGTTTTTCTTTTGTTTAATCGAAAAAACAAAAGGCGGAGGCAAAAATGCATAAAGAGTCACCTGGATTCACCATAGAGAATTCAAATCCCAGTTTTTTGGCTGCTAGATGAAATATCTTATTAACAGCATCTGCTTTGGGCAATGGTACAGGAACAACCTATGCAAGAAATTGGGAGGATTACCATGTAGCATAATCAAGGCAAAGATTCTGCACAGATGCAAGTTTCATATCAGGTGAGAAGCATCCATACCTGCAGGTTTGCATGGTGGGAGCGCGGTGAAACACACTCAAAGTAGACTGCAGTCTTTCCTTGCTTCTCAAAGTACTTACCCAGAGCAATCTTATATCTCCCAAGTTCTGCCTCTGCTTCTGGAGGCATCATCAATGTACTGGGGCAGTGTTCGACGGGAATCATTAGAACATGATTTGGAACAAGTGGCCCCTTTGCAAGTGTGCAGTAGTAACCTTCTCCGATGCTAATGACAAGATGTGACTCAACATCCGGACTCGACAAGCAGAACCAGCAACTGCTCTCCACACGTCTTCTTTCACTGGAGTTTGAAAAATATGAATGAGGTAAATACCAGCACAAAAGGCATGCCTACAGAGTCAGACTGACAGAAAGAGAGTGATTGTGTACTGCTTTTCTCACCTACGAGGTCTTGCATCTGTTAGAGCAGTCTCCCCTGAAAGGCTGTGAACAAACTTGCACTCTGGGCCCTTCTCACATTTCCCTTTGTTTAGAAAATCAAAACAGACATTTCTCTGATAATGCTCCACTGCCTCCTCATCATGCCTATAATTGCATTTACTCCCTCGTTGACAGGATCCTGAGGATGTAAATTTGAAACACAATCCACCCCCATCAGCTTCACCATGCCTTTGCCGCTTGACATCATAACGCCAGTATTGCGAATCAATGTTCTCAGCTGGACGTTTTGGAGCTTCTTCAATAGGAACTGATTTTGATGGACCAACATATGGTGACAAAGTAGCATTTGGAGGCTTCGCATGGATATCAGCACTGGACATGACAGATGCTGGAGTAGGCGAAATCGCATGAATAAATTTCTGAAAAGTATATGCAATAAGGAGTACACAATTAATGACTTAAATTGCTAGGTAATTACAATGTATCACTGAAGCTGCACATTTGAAGTAGAATTTTTTGGCTAGTAGGTAACATATAACTGGAAAGCAATTAGTGCTTTGACACATGTACTGAATTACTGATAATAAGAATGCCTGAATGATTTTTATAGCTTGGAAGGAACAAGGAAAGTCTTGAAACATACCCCCTCCAGTCATAAATAAGTGACGTTTTGGGTTCTGTGCAGTCTACTATTTCAAAATTTGATTCAAAATTACCTTTTATGTGTTGAATTTGGATATATTTGAAAAGAGTTGATATGAGTAGGTTTGTCTTCAAAAGTAGTTTCAAAACAGATACTTCTGCTGTGCTTTATAAATACATTACAACAACAACAAATCCTTAAAGTCCCAAACAAGTTGGGGTAGGCTAGAGTTGAAACCCAGCAGAAGCAATCAAGGTTTAGGCACGTGAATAGCTGTCTTACAAGCACTCCTATCTAAGGCTAAGTCTTTGGGTATATTCTATCCTTTCAAGTCTTCTTTTATTGTCTCTACCCAAGTCAACTTCGGTCTTCCTCTGCCTCTCTTCACGTTACTATCCTGGCTTTAGGATTCCACTACGCACCGATGCCTCTGAAGGTCTCCGTTAGACATGTCCAAACCATCTCAACCGGTGTTGGACAAGCTTTTCTTCAATTGGTGCTACCCCTAATCTATCATGTATATCATCGTTCTGAACTCGATCCCTTCTTGTATGACCGCAAATCCAACGCAACATACGCATTTCTATGACACTTATCTGTTGAACATGTCGTCTTTTCGTAGGCCAACATTCTGCACCATACAACAAAGCAGGTCTAATCGCCGTCCTATAAAAGTTACATTTTAGCTTCTGTGGTGCCATTTTGTCACATAGGACACCAGATGCTTGCCGCCACTTCATCCACTCTACTTTGATTCTATGGCTAACATCTTCATCAATATCCCCGTCTCTATGTAGCATTGATCCTAAATATCGAAAGGTATCATTCCTAGACACTACTTGACCTTCCAAACTAATATCTTCCTCCTCCCGAGTAGTAGTGCCGAAGTCACATCTCATATACTCAATTTTAATTCTACTGAGTCTAAAATCTTTGGACTCCAAAGTCTCCCGCCATAACTCCAGTTTCTGATTCACTCCTGTCCGGCTTTCATCAACTAGCACTACATCGTCCACGAAAAGCATACACCAAGGGATGTCCCCTTGTATGTCCCTTGTGACCTCATCCATCACTAAGGCAAACAAATAAGGGTTCAAAGCTGACCCATGATGTAGTCCTATTCTAATTGGGAAGTCATCCGTGTCTCCATCACTTGTTCGAACTCTAGTCACAACATTGTTGTACATGTCCTTAATGAGCCCGACGTACTTCGTTGGGACTTTATGTTTGTCTAAAGCCCACCACATAACATTCCTTAGTATTTTATCATAAGCCTTCTCCAAGTCAATAAAAACCATGTGTATGTCCTTCTTCTTCTCCCTATACCGCTCCATAACTTGTCTTATTAAGAAAATGGCTTCCATGGTTGACCTTCCGGGCATAAAACCAAATTGGTTCATAGAGACCCGCGTTATTGCTCTCAAGCGATGCTCGATAACTCTCTCCCATAGCTTCATAGTATGGCTCATCAACTTAATTCCCCGGTAATTAGTACAACTTTAAATATCCCTTTTATTATTGTAGATCGGTACCAATATACTTCTCCTCCACTCATCAGGCATCTTGTTCGATCGAAAAATATGGTTGAACAGCTTGGTTAGCCATACTATAGCTATGTCCCCGAGGCATCTCCACACCTCGATTGGGATACCATCCGGTCCCATCGCCTTACCTCTTTTCATCATTTTCAACGCTTCTCTGACCTCAAATTCTTGGATTCTCCGCACAAAGCGCCTATTGGTATCATTAAAAGAGTCATCCAACTGAAAGGTTGTGTCCATATTCTCACCATTGAACAATTTGTCAAAATACTCTTGTCATCGATGTCGGATCTCATCCTCCTTCACCAAGAGATGCTCCCTTTCATCCTTAATGCACTTAACTTGGTTGAAGTCCCTTGTCTTTCTCTTACGAACCATAACCATCCTATAAATGTCCTTCTCTTCTTTCTTCGTACTCAAATGTTGGTAAAGATCCTCGCACGCTCTACCCTTTGCCACACTTACAGCTCGCTTTGCAGTCTTCTTTGCCACCTTGTACTTCTCTATGTTGTCCACACTCCTGTCATGGTACAAGCGTCTATAGCATTCTTTCTTCTCCTTAATAGCCCTTTGGACTTCCTCATTCTACCACCAAGTATCTTTAGCCTCGCCTCCACTTCCTTTGGTTACTCCACACCAATGTTTTCAAGTCGTCCGATTAATCGCGATTAATCACGATTAATCGTCCTAATCGGTCCCTGCTGACTGATTATGGGTACCGTCGACTTGTACAAGTCGTCCGATTAATCGCGATTAATCGTGATTAATCGTCCTAGTCAGTCCCATGGCGACTAGGTTCGACTGGACGACTTGAAAACATTGCTCCACACACCTCTGAGGCCACATTCCGAATGTTGGTTGCTATCTTCTCCCACATGTTGTTTATGCCATCTTCTTCCTACCAAGAGCCCTCTTTGATAACCATTTCACTGAATACCTCTGACGTCTCCCCTTTCAGTTTCCACCACTTTGTTCTTTCAATCTTAGCTTGTTTATCCCTACGGGCACGCACCTGAAAACGAAAGTCTACCACCAAAAGCTTATGTTGAGAAACAATACACTCCCCTGATATCACCTTGCAACCCAAGCATGTTCGTTTGTCCTTTCTTCTTGTGAGGACAAAGTCAATCTGGCTAAAGTATTGTCCGTTACTGAAGGTCACTATGAGATTCTCTATTTCTAAAGAAAGTGTTGGCTATCATCAGGTCAAAAGCTACCGCAAAGTCCAGAACTTCCTCCCCCTCCTGATTCCTACTACCATACCCAAAACCTCCATGAACTGCCTCGAAACCTACACTTGTAGTACCTACATGGCCATTAAGATCTCCTTCTATACAAAAGTTTCTCACTACTAGGTACAGCTCTAATCAAGCCATCTACTTTATAAATACATTACAACAAAAAAAAATAGCAGTCAAAATTGCATTCTGGGGACCATGCCCATGTCCAAATCACTTGTCAGTGACTGGATAGAGTAGTGTACAAATTACGATACAGCATAAAAAGGTAGTATAAACATGAACGAACAGGTTTTTCTTTCTGTTTTGAACAAGAAGTTGGTTTGATCTGTATATAAAATTATAAATACCTGCTTCTCTTTGTTTCCAACATTAGCAAGTCCAATAAAGCGGGTAACATGCGCAGCAGAATCATTGACATATGGTTCCCTTGAATAAAAGACACCTTTAGTACCAGCAATGTGATATCTGCACGAACCAAACGATGTCACAAATCTGGATCAGCATACATTCTGTCTTCTGCTACATAATGCACAAAACACTGATTTGGTTAAGTTAGTAGTCAGCAACTGAGTATATATTATAATAATATCATTGTACAATATCAGCATTACAGCCATACAGAAGCTGCATGTTAATGCTTTAAGTTGACTTTCTCAATAATCATTTTCTTTTTGTGTATGAACTATGAAGTCCGAACCAAACCTTGGCTTAATCTCAGCAACCAATTCAGCAACAATAGGGTCATACCCATTAGGATCCAAAACCTGATTAGGCACATTGGAAGTGTCAGCCCCACTGACTACTCCAGTTGGCCATTCGTTAGTGCAATCTCATTACTGTCAAGGGAACCCAAGTATGATGCATCCAGAATAGATGCTAACACAAAGCAACTCAATATTAATACTAGCAGGCAGTGGAAGGAACAGTAATTGGGAAAAAAAAAAGGATATGTCAAGAGCAGATCGACAATCCCTGGCTCTTCTGCAAGAGCCCGCAGGGCATCCACATCATCCTGGCTGTAGCAGCCAGGCCCTCCTAGTCCCTTCCTCCCTGACAAATAAACCACCGACAAACCTACAAACAGGAAAGGTGAGAGTAAATCAGTTCACATTCAGCCTTTCAGGCATCGCTACACATTGTTCAATGAAGTTCCATATCACTTTTAAGGATGTACCAGTACACGAATAGGTTTTACGAAAGTATTTTGAACCACGAGAGGCGACTCCTGCTGCATGAGTGTGATATAGTCCAACACTCGATTAACTCCACAGTGCTCTATCTCAAAAAATTTAACTAGCCGGTAGCAAATGAAATCAATTAGCAGCAGACTAGCCAGAAAACACACCGTGGAGGGTGAAGTGGTTGCTTCCTCTGAGCCAGAAGAGGTTGGGGCATATCTCGATGCCGCCGGGTGCGAACCCGCGAGCGCCAGCGGCGGCCTTCGACAGCAGCCGCGGCGCCGAGGGGCCGTAGTCGCCGGTGAAGTAGGTCGGGATGGGCACGGAAGCGCGCCCCTCGATGTAGTCGGCGACGTCCCCCGGTGCGCCCTCGGCATCTCCCTCGGGGGAGAAGAACTGCCCCACGCAGAGCAGCGCGTGGAACGGCCCCGTCGACTGGTTCACCTGCGGGCGGGCAGCGCACGGCGTCACGGACCGGCGGCACCAGCGAGAGGAAGAATAGAGAATGGTAGGTGGAGGGGGTAGCTACCGATTTGACGCGCTTGAAGAGCTGGTGGAGTCGGCCGTGGGCGTCGCCGGCGAGGAGGATGCGCGGCGGCGCCGGGCCCGGCGGGGTGGCGGCCATTGGGGCTGGGTTTTGGACTTTGAGGTGGGCACGACAAAGGGGACACAGTGAGAAACTTCGGATCTACAAGTCCTTTGGGCCTGTCTCTTTGTGTGCTTACTCTAATTGGGCCAGGCTTTCGGCGTTGTGCACCCAAATTTGATTCGGCCCACACCACAGGCTTTTTCTTTTTCAAGAAAAAAGGTACTATATTGTACAATAGACATCGAATTTTCGTACTACATTGGCATCAAAAAAATGATCCAAGTCTGAATTTCTACTGAAAAGAACAAAATTATGGAGTTAACCGCATAGGCCTTTATGACACAGAGTACTTTTCACCGGGTTCTAAGTCGTAGCAGCTGGATTTCACTATCAATTAAAGCACTGGACGGGCGGATTAACAAAATTAACAAAACTAGGATTACTTTTAATATCAAAACCTAACACAAAATAAGATTTGCTCAATCAAAGATAAAAGAACCCAATGCTTCATTCAAGAGAATATTTTTCACCTTACTAACCTTATTTTTCAACAATAAGCAACCAACGTTGATGTTACAACTCAACAGTGGCAGAGCTTGGACATGAATGAAGAGGGGGGCAATATGATCTAAAATGGAAGAAGAGGAGGACATATTAATATTTCATTAGCAACTAAAGTAGCAAAGCTAAGACTTTCATTAAAAGATGATCTAGCTTAGGAGGCCATGGCCCACTGCACTATGTAAAAAAGCCATATATCTACCACGTCACATACAGACATCAGCACAAACGCGCATGTGTAGTACGAGTTTACAGACGTGTCTTCCCCGCGCGCGTCTATAGTAAGTCATCGGCAGGGTTCCCCAGTCCGATGAGGTCAACACGCGTCTGTAGTAAGTGCTTACTACAAACGCGTGTTGGGAAAACACGTCTGTGCTAACGCTACAGACACGCGTTTGTAACACACGTATGTAGCTGCATCAAAGATTACAGACGTGTATTGTGTTTTTCGAGTCTCAGATAACGGGTTCAAACTCTACAGACGTGCGTAGGTAACATGCGTTTGTATCTGGGTATCATATTACAGACGCACGTACGGGACACGTGTTTGTAATAATATCACATATTACAGACGCGTGTTTTGTTACAGACGCGTGTTGTTAACACGCGTCTCTAGTGTGATCCTTACTACAGATGGGTTTATAAATGTTGTATGTATTATGATCCTTACTACAGACGTGTCTTCATCTTGTTACGGACGCGCCTTTGGTAACACGCGTCTCCAGTAATGGCTTACTACATATGCGTGTTCGTTTGTCACAATCGCGTGTTTGTAACACGCGTCTGTAGTATGCACGCGTTTGTAATAAGACCTTGGGCCTGTTCGCTTGGATGAATTCTGAAGGAATTTGGATGGTTTGGAGGAATGCTGAAGAAATTTGTGAGAGAAAAACACTGTTCCAGATGAAAAAAGAAGCGGATCAAGCCGGGTTTAAGGACACGCGAACGGGGCCTTATTACAGACGTGTTATGGCATCTGTGATGTGCCTGAACACGCGCCTGTGATGTGTTTTTTTACATGGTGCTATGGCCCTCACTAAGCTCCATAGTTCAACCCAACCTGATAAAAGTGGCCAAAATCTTATCTACAGTCATTTCGTTTGATTTCCACTTTCAGAGTTAAAAATATCATATCTTTGAAAAAATGACGGCTAACGGTGTAGGGGTGTACTACCACTCCCTAGAGAAAACAAAAAATCCCATTAGTCAGTAGCTTGACCCACCAAACCCTATAAACCAATATATTTCCTTTGTTCCAAAATGTAAGACGCTCTAGTTTTGCCCAAAATAAAATTTCTCTAACTTTAGCTTTACTATTAACTTTATCATGTGAGAGTGGTTTAGTTAATAGTCCTAGCATGTAATTCGGTGACAGGATGTGTGGTCATTTTTATACAACTTTTGAGCATTGGCTTAGTTGCACACAAGTGTTTAAATTGTACTCCCTCGTTTCAAATTGTCAGTGAGAGGATGTGTGGCATTCTTATAGAACTTTTGTAAATGGTAATGACTTGGTAGCATTGGCTTGGTTGCGCACAAGTGATTCTCTCTCTATTTTAAATTATAAGTCGTTCGGACTTTTCTAGATGCATAGCTTTTGCTATGCATCCAGATAAGAAGATAATATTTTTATAGTGTGAATTATTTATAAGGAGAGAGAGTACTTCATCCTTTTCAATTACAAATCTCTATTATCACCGAAAAAACAATACAATAATTCTCTTGGTAAATGATTAAATGCACAAATAATCCATATGTAG
The DNA here is from genome assembly GCA_904845875.1 of Miscanthus lutarioriparius. Taxonomy (NCBI): domain Eukaryota; kingdom Viridiplantae; phylum Streptophyta; class Magnoliopsida; order Poales; family Poaceae; genus Miscanthus; species Miscanthus lutarioriparius. The sequence goes on along the minus strand of CAJGYO010000003.1, from coordinate 51,997,012 downwards.
CCACCACATATGTGCACTAATTGAGATACGTCACACACTAATGGATTGATACGTTAAATCATCACATAACGATGGCACCATCTATCTCCATTCTGTGGAATGAAGAACATATATATATATATATATATATATATATATATATATATATATATATATATATATATATATATATATATATATATATATATATATATATTGCACGTGACACTTGTTCGTCATTGCACCCTGGGCAAAAAAAGAATAAATTAAAATGCGTCCAAGCGCGCGGTGCAAGGGTACAACGTTAGACACGCTCAAATTTTATTTTTATTGCTGTCTTGCTGATGTGTGGGTTTATTAGGGTACTAGTCCATTACACGCGTCCTCACGTGTGTCGGCAGTCAGTTAGAAATGCAATCATAGAAGTGAAAGCAAAATACACCATGAAGCACTGCATAGCTGCTGCAACTTATATAGAAGCAAACGGTATAGTAAGTATCAATAAGTGGTAACTGAAAATCTAGACCAACATCGATAAGAAGCCTCGGAAATATTTATGTAATAGTTTTAGTGAATCACAAACCAGACTGTAAACCATCCAATACTAGCATGTTTGCTGAGAAGGGAACCAACAGGAAGGAAACATGGCAATATAGATGACACCACATTGTAAACCATCCACTACTAACTTCATAAATCACAGTTACTGCTTGAAACAGTAACTGCCGAGGATACCACACTGTAAACCATCCAGTACTAACTTCTTTGCCAGGAAGGGAACCAACAGAAAGGAAACATCGCAATACAGTTTGAGAATTTAGCTGAACACTTTAAAGTCACACTCATAAATCACAGTGATCACTTGTAATTAATGGAATTACAGTTATTGGAATTAAGAAGCAGAACAGGACCATAGCGCATAGATGTAGAATTGCATACCATTAAAGTTACCAAGCTGACCTTCACGTGTGAATGTGACCCAGATGGTAGGCTTTTTTTCATACTCTGCAACTGGACATAAGTTCCTCCCATACTTTTTTTTTCTGGTTCCCTTTTTTCTCACCTACCTGCAGAATATGTAAAGGTATCCATCACCTTTCTTTTTTGTACAGAAAGCAAAATCCTACAAATGAGGAAAATGTAGGATACAGGGATGCAGAAATTAGAAGTATACCTAATATTCCTTGGCTGGACTGAAGCAAATAAAATACTTGATGAGGAAATAAGACAATCTAGGTCTCAAAACAGGTTTTTTTGAAGAAAAAAAGTAAACCCATTTAAGTTTTTTAAGTAACTGAATAAAAAAACAGTTCAGATCATTCATAGATTCACGCAGACAACCACTCAATTTGTTGGGAACATGCGTGTTTCGAATGGAACGATCCCGAGAATGACAACCGATAGGTCCAACTGTAGTTTTTTGCTATCTGTAATCTTATGTTAGTAAACCTAAGGAACTAAGGTATATTTGTCAAACTCCCAGAACCTTTTTTGCAGTGCCAGCATAGAGGCATATTTGCACAACCAAAATATAACTACATTGTTACGTGGGTTAGCTTGTTCCGCTCCACCATGTCCTCCATCATGTGGACTACATGGACCTGTATGGTTGTATATACCCAATGAAACAAGCAAACAAGCAAATGATCAAAATCAGTTGGATGGCATGAGGTAAGAGACCAAAGTAGCTCAGCTCTGTGGTGCAGTCTCGCAGCGTAAGCAGCAACCCTCGGCCGGTCGCCACCACGGCACCACACGACCGGCACCCGCCGGGCGCCGGGATTGGGGAGGACGAGGACTGGAGGAGAGCTGTTGCCTGTGAATACAGTTTTTCTTCAGAATGGTAGTATGAAATATAAATGCTTACGGTAAGCAATTCTAATTTCATATAAATGAATACTTTAAGCAACTATAATGCTTTCAGCATTCACAGGTATGTATGCATTTTCTATCTACTACTATCATTTGCCGAGAACTCATGTACCATCGCTAGGCCTGAGACCGTAGTACTGAAATTAAGACGCTACAATGTTGCGTTACGTTTTTTTAGTAGAAACTGATTTAACAGGTGTTCCTATCTCCTATGGGGCTAACTCACATAGTCACATGCCGCAGCTTTTCAGAGACTGCAGCGACCGCCTTTCGAATACATTGCAGATAACATAGTTTGTTCGCATCAATGTCCCAAACCTGCAAACAATGTGCCTTTCAGATTAACAATACATACATAAGTTATGAGGGGAGACATTTTCATTTTTTGTTTCTAGAACACAAATCGTATGTGTAAGCAAACTACATCCATACATATAGAAAACAAAATCAAGGGATCAGAGACATAAGGTGGCAAAGGAGATATAGGGGATTTTTTAGGTTACCGTAGCAGAACCAAGCAAGGTCAGGGAGGACGAAATAGAGCAGAGGATGCAACTGGTGTCGGTCGCGTCAACGGGGCCGGTCACGACGCGAAAGAGGTGGGGGCTACTGCTGGTGCGGCAGCGTCGTGAGAGCGCTTCATGCATGCCGATCTGCGGCGGGGCATGGCCGTCGCGGCGGCCGACGGTCGCGTTGACGGCCTCATCAGACTTGGGCGCGCGCTTGTCGATCCGGCCACATCGAAGCGCTTCCGTCTGGTGCGGCACCCGATCCGGGACGAGAAGGGGGAGGCAGCGATAGATCACGAGACGGAGAGGCACCTAGGGTTTGCTGTTGCCCAGGAGCAGGCGCGCAACATCGGTAGGAGGCCACGCAGCGGCGGGGGACCCGCGCGGTGGCTGGCGGGCGAACCCCCATGCCATATGGCCATGGCCGGTGGCGGCGCAGCCGATGGCCCATCGCGGCACCATTGCCGTCGTGCTCGACACCGCCAGTCGCGGTCTTGCCGCCGCCGGCACGGGTCCGACTAGCACGAGGCCACGCGAAGGGGGGAGAGGAGGGCGAGGCGCCAGCGGCTGGTCGCCGCCGGGCGCGAGCACCGCCGTCGTCCGTCGGGGAGAGAGAGAAGAGAGAGGATGGGGAAAGGAGAAGCGTGTAGAAGCCGAAGCGAGAGGTGCGAATATATTCATCTGGCCGGATTCTGACGAGGAGCCGGAGAAGCCGAGCAGAAGCTGAGGAGAAGCCGGAAAAGGCGAGGAGAAGCACGGGAAACCGCTTACGATGAAATCCGCTACAATAAATCTGAGACGTCGAACGCGAGATCGAACGGCTGGGACGATTCGGGGTGACGTGGACGGCGCTCTTGGCGGCCAAAATCGGCTGCCATCGAGAATCCGCTTCGAGCGATCTGGGCCGCCGAATGCGAGATCAGACGGCCAGAGAAATTCGGGGCGACATGAACAGCGTGGTTGACGACTAAAGTCTCCTGCTTTGATAACAAGAGATAGGAAAAGGAGCAAAATACGGCCTTGTAATTAATTAAATCTGGACAGAGTGAGCAACTTTTTTAATGCCCACAGCGTATGGACGGGGACATGCGCACGCACGAACTTGCTGGTCCTGCGTATACTCTTGAGCAAGCTAAGAGTAGTACGTACTCAATCGGAGTACAATTTCGTAGGAAGGAACAGGAGAGTAAATAATTAGAGGGTGTTTGGATCCGGTGACTAAAATTTAGTGTGTGTCATGCGAGGGTGTCTCATGAGGTGTTCGGATACTAATAAAAAAAATAAATTACAGAATCCGTCGGTACTCCACGAGACGAACTTATTAAGCCTAATTAATCTATCATTAACACATGTTTACTGTAGTACTACATTATCAAATCATAGACTAATTAGGCTTAAAAGATTTGTCTCGCAAATTAGTCGCAAGCTGTGCAATTAGTTTCGTAATTAATCTATGGCCCCGTTCGCCTGAAAAACACTGTTCTGGCTGAATTGTTGTGAGAGAAAAACACTGTTTCGGCTAAAAAAAGAAGCCGAACAAGTCGAATATGGGGTAAGCCGAACATGGCCTATATTTAATACTTCATATATATGTCCAAACATCCAATGAGACAGCGACTAAAATTTAGGAGGAGAAATCAAACACTCTCTTAGTCAAACTCAATCGGAGGAGAGTTGATATTTGACCGTGCTAGCTAGCTCATAAACCTTCCTGAACATGAATGGGCAACCATTTAACCAGAGAGTTGAGAGGCTAGCAGGCAGCAGGTAGCTCATGCTGATGGACCAATACAATGCAAGCAGAGGACCATGGGAACGGCAGTTTACATACGGCGGGCACCACCACCGTGTGTGGTCCATGTCCACCTTCTGCGCCGCCGCCAAACCAATGCAAGCAGCAGTGGGTATTTCCTCCGTCCCAAAATAATTATAATTATTCCATACCGAATAAATATTCTTAACTTTAACCAGATTTATAGAAAATATTAGCAACATTTATATTTTTAAATAAATTTATTATGAAATAATACATATCTAATGATAATATTTTTCTGGTATCTATTTAGTCAAACTTAAAAGTACTTGACTTTGGCAAGCTGGAATGATACCTACCTTAGGACAGAGGGAGCATTTATATATACGTTCAATCATTCGCCACTCCCATATGCACAAGTAGCTCCACTTGGACCTGCATATATGCATTCGATCCAGCATCTACTCCTATACAGGAGTACTGTACAAGGCACTCGTTATAAAAGCATGCATTTATTCCGGATTGAGTATATGAATTCGAAGCATGCAGCTAGTGGTAAGACAAAACGGGTGGCTTGCTAGTTAGTTGAATGTCATGAAATCGATCTGCGCTGCTTGATATGGCTTACCGCGAATGATTCAAGAAGCAAAGAGTAGTCCCGCTAGTTAACTGTTAACACAAGGCTTTGAGCGTGTGATGATATACTCCGCACTAGCTAGTAGGTAGGCAATTCAGGCTCTGTTTAGTAGGGCTATTAACTACTGTACGCACACTGTGTGGTACTGTAGGAAGGAGCCATTTTGACCAGGGGACGGAAAAAAATGAATTAGAAAGATGGGGAGCCGGCGGAGCCACTCTGAGCCACAGTGACGCAACAGTACTCTCAACAGTAGTGGGCCCGGAGCACCTGCTAGCTATGCCAAACAGTCCTTAGTAATGTTTATGATTGGCCATTTGCGACGAGCCGTCGTTGTAGCGAGCAAACGTTGTTGGTAATAATAATAAACATGTAGAGCGAGGTACAGCATATATTAATAATTATATAGTATAAGCACCCCAGAGGAAGAAGCATGCATAGACGATGCATATATACGTGCAGTAGCCGTGGATCATCACTACTTGTACTGCCATGGCCATTTGGCCACCGGCCGCGCGCAGCAGCAATCCAGCAATGCACATAGCTAGCTAGGCAGGCTCGAGAGCATGGATGCACGCATGAATGTGTGGGCGCCGCGCCGGCCGGGAGCAAAGCTAGTGGCAGTAGCCATTCTGAGTGTTCGCTCGTGGGTTTCAGCCAGCCCAAACCAGTCAGCCAACAGTGTTTTTCTCTTACAAAAAACTAGCACCAGCTAGCCTAAACCAACACCAGCACCATCCAGCGAACAGGCCCCATACATATATATCTGGGTGGGGTGGGACGTGGGTGCATATTTTCAGCAGGACCTTGCAGCAGAGCTTGGACAGCGGAGGGGAAACTTTGGCAGCAGCATGGCTAGCTGGACCTGGACACACAGACTCGCTCTTAACTTCAACTCCAGCAGATAGTTTCAGCTGCTCCTGAATCGGTTTACGCGATTCAGGTAAAGATTTCTCACGCCACGGGTTTCTCGATCCATCGGGGGAGACGGAGACTAACATAACATCACAAGCAGAGCCACGCCTCAGTCCTCACACCCCTGGCAACCAAACCAAACCAGGCGGCTAGCTACCGCAGCGAAACCACCGCGGGCCAAATAAAGCTTATTGCACCTAGCTAGCTGCTCAGATTAATCCTGCAGTACTGCAAGCTTCTCTCACCCAGTTTCGATTTAATTTGCGCCTTCTACCTATATATATGTGATGCATGAGAGCTGAATTGCTGAAAGCCCAGCCGGCAGCCTTTTCCTTTCACCTACCTAATTTGGCGGCAGAGCATGACTGTAGGCGTATATATATACATACTACTACAACAAGCGAAATTTTCACATACCCTTTTTTGGAGGGTCGCTGATGACTCGCTTCACATGCCTGCCTGCCTGCCCTTGTGCGCGTACGCTCTCTCTTGCATCGCATCGCATCGCATCGCATTTGCATATTGGCGCGCGCAAGCACGTGAAATGAAACGGACTCCTTTAACATATATAAAAACCAGTCACGTACTAGAGTAGTACCTGCAACAGCATGACAACAAGTCTTTTTAAAAAAAAGAAAAGAAAAGAAAAGAAAAAGTAAAACAACAGCAACATGCATGCATGACAAGTCAGGCGAATGGGACGACGGACGCACACGACAACAAAATATATATATATAGGGAGAGAACTACCCTACAGCTGATTTATTCTGTAGCCGAGCCCAAACTGTGGACGCGGACCGACCGGCAACGTCCCACCAGCCCCAGAAAATCCGTTGCATACATGGCTCAATTATTAGCCGGTAATAATTCTCCTTCCAACCAGCGCTGGGCCATGTCCCCTAAATCACCGCCCATAAACACCACAAAGCGCCGTTGTATATTTTACTAACCACAAAACCACTGTGCCACTCTATTTGCTTCGTCCTCCGGCCGGCTGATCCCGTCCGAATGGCCGATGGCAACGGCGGCGGGGCCTGGTGCTTTCATCGTCAACACCGGCGACACCTTCATCACAGCTCGTTGACTGCTGGGCGCCATGGCCCGGCCGGCGGTCTGATGGTTGGAATATCAAAGGGTGGCAAAGAAAAGAATGCAATAATTGAGGTCTGATGGTTGGAATAATTTTCTTGAGAAGGTCACTTCATTTTGCGATAAACATGGTGTTGAAGTTTCTGCTATGGATGGTGATTATGTTCCTTATGAAAAATCAGCGAGGAAAGCTCGTGTCTGAAAGCAAACCAATGATGACCACTTTAGAAGAGAAGTATATATTGGTATCATTGATCAAACAAGTTAAGAACTTGATAACCGGTTTGACGAGATTGATATGGAGTTGTTGTCTTGTATGTCAGCCTTCAGTCCTTCCAAGTCATTTGCTTCTTTTGATGCACAGAAGCTACGTAGACTAGCTGAATTTTACTCAAAGGAGTTCTCAAATAATAATTTACTCAAACTTGAATTACAGCTACATAATTATATTGATGACATGAGACAGGATGATAGCTTCAAAGGTCTAGATAATATTGTTGATCTCTCAGTTAAGCTTGTTGAAACAAAGAGGTACAAAGTGTATGATATGGTTTATGAGCTCCTCAAAGTGGTATTGCTTCTACCTGTGGCAACGACAAGTATTGAAAGGGTATTTTCTGCAATGGTTTTTGTGAAAACAAAGTTAAGAAATAAGATGAGAGATAGTCTTTTGAATGATTGTCTAGTCACTTTCATTGAGCGGGATATTTTCTTTGAAGTTGATGAAGATGATATAATCAAGACATTTATGTTCCTTCGAAAGCATCGAATAAAATAGTCACAAGAATAGCATTGTAAGTCTTCGGTTCTCTTTTATGTCTTATTTCAATTATCGATATGGCTTTTGAATTATTTATACTATACTTAGTGGATGGTTTGAACTTAATCCATGAATTTAAGCCTTATTGTGTTATTTAGTGTATATACACCGAATCATGTTGTCAATTTTACAATTATTACCGAATTGCTGAAATAGATTTACCGAATTGTATATGAAAATGTTTAGACGGCGTACCTTAGACAAAATCCTAGATTCACCACTGCATGGCCGGCGGTTGTGCAGATCACCGGTGGGGGCAGATCCGCGCATGGCGGCCTGGCCGATGTCCGCCCGCTGCCGGATCTAGGGCCAGGCGGACCTCCTGTTGCAATTCGACGTGTGAGCGCCACCTCCGGTCATGCGCGACGACGGCCCACTCGCGTGAGCACCCGTGCACGGGAGAAGAGCGACAACAGCCTCGCCGCGCCGTCGCCTGTTGTGCCTTTCGTTGGCTCGTCACCGTGGGCGCGTCGTCGGCACTGAAGGGATGCATGGTAACCAACTTGCCATAGCACTAGCACGGCAGCTGCAGTGGCCCTTCTCACCTTCCTCTTTGTGTTTTGCAGATCCGTGGTTTTGCAAGGTCAGTCAACGAGCAATGCAATGCCATAGCAGAAATTCGGCATCTGCATGCAGATTCAGCATCCTCCTTGATTTGTTCTGCTAGCTATCTCCGGTCTCACGCTCCGATCCATGCTATTCTTTTTAGGTCAAATTTTTTTGCCGTCATGCAGAGGCGATTTAGTTCGTCATTCTTTACCAGACACTAGTAGAGAACAGGCCTTTGATCCTCGGCCAAAATGGGCTCTAGTCCCGTAATTTTTTGCGCTCGGGATTAGAAATACCTTTAGTCCCGGTTGGTGTCTCCAACCGGGACTAAAGGTCCCTGCCCCAACGGCTACTGCGCCAGACAGAGGTGGCAGGGACCTTTAGTCCCGGTTGGAGCCACCAACCGGGACTAAAAGTATACTTTTACTCCCGGTTGGTGGCTCCAACCGGGAGTAAGGTTCTACTCTCCGGGCCGTGGCTGCGCCGGGTTGAAAAGTTACTTTTAGTCCCGGTTGGAGCCACCAACCGGGACTAAAGGTCCCCCTTTATATCCCGGCCGTCTCCTTCTTCCTCCCCGAGCCCGAGCTCAAAGACATTTTGAAGCTCACTGCACTAGTGTTCTTGCTTCCTCCCTCCTTCATTGTTCCTCCATCCATTATTCGATTCCTCCGCCGATTTCTTCAATTCCTCCGTCGATTCTTCAGTTTGTAAAGGTTACCAATCTCATACTCTCATTTTTCACCATTGTCTTATCTCATTTTGTTCACTATATATATATATGGTTCTTTATTGTGGTTTTTTCATTTGTAAGCAATTTGAGCTCAAAATCACTTCAAGCTTGCATATTTACATGAAATAAGGTTAAAGTAGCTAGTTGAACTTGCGGACCGTGTTCATCTCGGCGAGCACGTTCTCTGCCCGAAGCGATAGCGGACGTCAAGGAGGAGCTTTGATTCTATGAGGGATAGCGGCAACGGTCGTGGAAGACCGTGTTCCCTTCCTCGTAGAATTGGAGCTCTTCCGTGGCCAAAAATGACGGTGCCGTCCGGTGGGAGAAATGCTCGCCGAGATGATCACGTAAGCAAGGTCAACTAGTATGTATGATTATTTATTCACATGTCCTGATATCGTCGCGAGTAGTCTCATCAATCACCGTACCCAAACGTAGTATATATATAAATATAAACTTAGAAAATAGTTAGAAAATTATAAAAATCCATACTAGTTGAACTTGCGGACCGTGTTCATCTCGGCGAGCACGTTCTCTGCCCGAGCGATAACGGACGTCAAGGAGGAGCTTTGATTCTACGAGGGAGAGCGGCAACGGTCGTGGAAGACCGTGTTCCTTCCTCGTAGAATTGGAGCTCTTCCGTGGCCAAAATGCGGTGCCGTCCGGTGGAGAAATGCTCACCGAGATGATCACGTAAGCAAGGTCAACTAATACGGATGGTTATTTATTCACACGTCCCCGATATCGTCGCGATAGTCTGCATTATGTGTGTACACTCCCATTCTTACGTTAATTTGCGGAAATATCATGTGAATTACTTACCCGCAAGATAAAAAGCGAGAACACAATGACCATTAAAAATATCATTGTTTAGAGATCTAGATAATTTTATAGTTTCTTAATTTTATTTGTTTATAAAAGGAGAAATTTATAGTGTATTAAAAAATGAGTATAGAGAGTAGATGGCAACTGCTTCCGGGTCCTCGGCCTCTCATGGGTTTCCAAAGCGACTTAGGCCGGGCCTCCCTCTCATTCCATGCGGCAAGTGTCGTGATGAGACGAAGATTGTGATGGAGTACCGAGTGAAGAAGGAGGGTCCCAACAAGGATCGTATCTTCTACAAGTGTCCTGGATCGCAATGTGAGTTATTTTATCGTATTTAATGATTATGGTTAGTTTATACCTATTTTCATGATGGTTGTGATTAAAGTTTTAATTTTTGTTTTAATTTCATGGGATGGCGGTGGGCGATGTTCAGGCTTCTCTTTGGGAGGAAGAGTATGTTGAACTCGTGCAAAAATATCTTGCACACTGTGAGTGCATACACGACGGCTAATGAGGCGGTGATCCAGCCAAGAAGCCCAAAGATGTTGCACAATCGGGGATCTGTGCTGCTTTAGTTGAGATTGGTCGTGAAATCCTACCGCTATCTGAAATGTATTTTAACTTTAGTTCTTTTAGTGGTAGTTGGGATTGTCTACATTGTAGCGATGCTTTCATAAATTTGTATCTTTTATGGTGGCACGCATGTTGTATAAATAATTAATTATGATCTAGGTTTTAATATGGTATTTATGTCATGTAATGCGAGATGAGCCGTCATTGGATGTATAATGTTGATCGCCGCTCCCAAGAGTTCATTGACGGCGTGCATTCTTTGTTACGTCTTGGCCAAGGCAAACAAACACGATGGTTTCATGTCTTTGCCCATGTGCCATATGTAAGAATACGGTGGAATATCCTTGCTCAAGGACTCTTCATTCACACTTGTTCAAGTCGGGTTTCATGCCAAACTATATTTGTTGGACAAAGCACGGAGAAACCGGTGTTGTAATGGAAGAAGGTGAAGAAGAACAATGGGGCGACAATGATATTATTCCCGATGGTGCGTGCTTCAATGATACTTGCAATGGGAGAAGTCAAGAAGAAGAGGTAGCCACGGAAGATGAGCCGGTGATGATCTTTCTCGGGTCATTCGTGACGCACAAAGAGAATGTGAAAGTGAAAAGGAGAAGATCAAGTTCGAAAGCGGATGCTAGAAGATCACAAGAAATTGTTGTACCCAACTTGTAATGCGAGGCGAGAAAAAGTTGGGAACCACACTAGAATTGCTTTGCAATGGAAGGCAAAGAATGGTGTATCTGACAAGGGATTTGGAGAGTTACTAAAAATTCAAAAGAAGATGCTTCCGAAGGACAATGAATTGCCCGCCACTACCTACGAAGCAAAACAAGTTATCTATCCTATGGGGCTAGAAATAGAGAAGATACATGCATGTCCTAATGACTGCATCCTATACCGTGGCAAAGAGTACGAGAAATTGGATGCATGCCCGGTATGCCATGCGTCGCGGTATAAGATCAGGCGAGATGACCCTGGTGATGTTGAGGGCGAACGTGCGCGGAAGAAAATTCCTGCCAAGGTTATGTGGTATGCTCCTATAATACCACGCTTGAAACGTCTGTTCAGAAACAAAGAACATGCAAAATTGTTGCGATGGCACAAAGAAGACCGTAAGGTAGACAATATGTTGAGACACCCTGCTGATGGGTCCCAGTGGAGAGCAATCGACAGAGAATTCCCGGAGTTTGCAAATGACGCAAGAAACTTAAGGTTTGCTTTAAAAATACGAGATGGTATCAATCCTTTTGGAGAGCGTAACAAGAGTCATAGCACTTGGCCTCGTTATTCTAAGTATCTACAACATTCCTCCTTGGTTATGCATGAAGCGGAAGTTCATTATGATGCTCGTGCTCATCCAAGGCCCGAAGCAACTTCGGCAATGACATCGATGTGTACACGAGACCACTTATTGACGAACTTCTCATTTTGTGGAATAAAGAAGGTGTACGTGTGTGGGATGAGTACAAACAGAAACACTTTGATCTGCGAGCATTGTTGTTGTTCGTAACAATCAATGATTGGCCTGCTCTAAGTAATCTTTTCGTGACAGTCAAACAAGGGATATAATGCATGCACACACTTTACTTCGGTGATATTAGAGGTGTATTCTTGAAAAAATGTCGAAAGGTCGTGTACCTTGGCCATCGTCGATTTCTTCCCGCAAATCACCCGTAAGAAAGAAAAGGCAAGCATTTTAAAGGGAAGGTAGACCACCTGACCAAGCCTCGCAACCGAACCGGTGAGGATGTACTCGATATGGTCAATGATGTGAAAGTCGTCTTTGGAAAAGCACATGGAAGCCAACCTATTCCAAAAGACGCTAACGGTCACGCACCCATGTGGAAGAAGAAGTCCATATTTTGGGACCTACCCTATTGGCAAGTCCCGGAGGTCCGTAGCTCGATCGACGTGATGCACTGACGAAGAATCTTTGTGTGAACTCGCTAGGCTTTATGGGTGTGTATGGAAAGCCTAAGGACACATTTGAAGCACGACAGACTTTACGTTGTTTGAGAGAAAGAGACAACTTTGCATCCGAGAGAAGATGGATGATGGACGCCATTACTTACGTCCCGCTAGCTACACTCCAAGCAAAGAGGAGAAGGAAATCATGTTTGAATGCTTAAACAACATCAAGGTACCATCTGGATTCTCCTCGAATATAAAGGGTATTATAAATGTGCCGAGAAGAAATTCAGAACTTAAAGTCCTATGACATCACGTTCTCATGACGTAATTACTTCCATTGCATTAAGAGAAATTCTACCTCCAAATATACGTCTAGCCACCGTGAAGCTATGTGCATTCCTCAATGCAATTTCTCAGAAGGCAATTGATCCAACTGATCTAGCTAAACTACAGAATGATGTGGTTCAATGTCTCGTCAGCTTTGAGTTGGTGTTCCCTCCTTCCTTCTTTGATATTATGACACACCTCCTAGTTCACCTAGTCAAGGAGATTTTCACTCTCGGTCCCGTGTTCCTACACAACATGTTCCCTTTAGAGAGATTCATGGGAGTCCTGAAGAAATATGTTCACAACCGTGCTCGCCCAGAAGGAAGCATCGCCAAGGGCTATGGAAATGAGAAGAGGTCATTGAGTTACGTGTTGACTTTATTCCCGACCTTGACTCGATTGGTGTTCTGAATCGAGACATGAGGGGAGACTAAGCGGAAAGGGGACACTAGGGAGGAAAACATATATTGGTACGGATGATGATTATTTCAATAAAGCGCACTACTGCAGTTCTCTGAAACTCCTCTTTGGTAGATCCGTATATTGAGACACACAAGGATCTCTTACGATCCGAGTTTCTAGGGAAGATCTGAAGCTTGGATTACGCATAAGCACATGGAAACTTTCGGGCGGTTGGTTGCGAAAAAAAATGTCAAGGTGATGAGAGCATCCATGAGCAACTGTATTTATTGGCTATGCAACCATCATGGCATATCGTCACATACAAAGGGTACGAGATAAATGGGAACATATTCTACACAATAGCCCAAGATAAAAGGAGTACCAACCAAAACAAGTGGTGTCCGCATAGATGCCACAGAGACCGAATGGGAATAAGCGGACATATTATGAACGATAGATGAAATATGGGAACTAGAATATGCACCTACTTTGAAGATCCCATTGTTCAAGTGCCAATGGGTCAAGGTGACCGGAGGCGGGGTAACGATGAGACAACGAGTATGGAATGACAACATGAGACCTTAGTAATATTGGGTACAAAGACGAACCATTCGTCCTTGCCAAGGATGTGAATCGGTGTTCTATGTCAATGATATGTCTACCAAACCAAAAAGAGGAAAAACGATAATGACTCAACCAAAGAGCCAAAGCGCCACATAGTTCTTTCGGGGAAAAGAGTCATCGTGGGAATTGAGGACAAGTCGGACATGTCGGGAAGAATATGAAAAGGATGACCGAATTCCGCCCTTCAAAGTGAACAAAGACCCTAGCATCTTGGTAAATGATGAGGACACTCCATGGTTACGGAAGCGATCATAACCAAGGGACATACGTGAAAGAAGAAGTTCACTCTTTGTGCCCACTTGATGATATAGTGATTTAATATAGTGTGTGTTTGAGATATTATGTAATAATTGTGAATTCAGATGTTTATTATGTCATGTTTCAAATTAAATCAATGTTTGATTTGGTGGGATTTCTCTCAAAAGGTAAATTAGGATACCGAAAGTGATGAAAAATTAAAATATTAACGTTAAAATGACGTGAAAACAAATTTCCTGTCCAAAACCAATAGTTTTAATAATTTTAATTAAACACTACATTTTTGCATTAACGACATAATAAATATTAGTTACATTATGTTTTATAATTCTAACAAAAAATAAAAAAGTTAGGTTATAGATTTTTCCTATGTGCAATAAACAAAAGAAAATTCATATTTTAACAAAATAATTTTATGCCTTTTATTTAATTTACTATGTATTTAACAAAAACTATTGCATTTCTATTGTATTTAACAAGACTATTGCTTAAAAAGGTGAGTGAAATGAATGACCCACCTTTACTCCCGGGTGGGAATCCCACCCAGAGTAAAGGTGGGCTGCTGTTCGGTTCAACCTCAAACTCCTTACTCCCGGTGCGTGTTACCAACCGGGAGTAAAAGATACTTTTACTCCCGGTTGGTAATCATACCAGAGAGTAAGGGTTTTACTCCCGTTTGGTGGTCGCACCGGGAGTAATTCTCTCTCGATATATAACCTCCAGCGCTTTGGCGCAGATCGATCCGCTCATCTTCTTCCTCGTCGAACACACGCCCTCTTCTTCCTCGCCTCGCCCTCCCACTGCGTCCGTTCGCCTTCCGTGACACCGGCGCCGCCTCTCTTCTTCCTCGTCTGCGGCCTCCCTGCGCGTGCCGTGCCCCCCTCCTCCGCTGTGACCCGTGGCCCTCCACCGCGCCTCTCCTCGCCCCGAGGCCTCCACCGCGCCCATGGCCCCACCAAGCGCCTTCCGTGACACCGGCGCCGCCTCTTCTTCCTCGTGGCAGGCATCCACTGCAAGCGCCCGTGCCCCCCTCCTCCACGCGACCAGTGGCCTCCACCGCCCCTCCTCCGCGCCCGAGGCCCCTCCACACCGCGCCCGAGGCCCTCCACCGCCGAGCTCGAGGTGATATGTTCGTCGATGTCTTTGTACATTCGCCCGAGCCCTCCACCGCCGAATTATAGATCACGTCGAAAACTACGTGAAAACTTTGGTGGAAGCCATGTCAACGCCGAGGTCGATTGAAAATTCCAAATTTTGAATCACAAAATCTAGGAACTGAAAATGAATATTTGGAACTCTATATATGCAAATGACGAGGAACTCTATATATTTGGAACTCTATATATGCAAATGAAAGCGAGGAACTGAAAATGAATATTTGAATCACAAAATCATGACAAGTTTAATTAAGGACCACCAATGAAATTACTTTAGAAATTAATTAGATCGATGTAAATCCATGGCTTGTATAATAAACACGCTATATATTATTTGGAAACCATTGTCGTTGTCACTAAAGTGAAAATGATCCACCAATCAACCGCCATATATTCATCACTATATGATATGCCATTATTCCAAGATGCGCTTTCAATAGAAGAATTTTTCTATCTTCATAGATCAATGTTTGTTAACGAAATTTTATCCAAATATATTCATGTAGGGTCTTTTTTTGAAGGATTTGTTGTAGGATATATAATGGTCAAATAGGAACTCAATTTTGATACCCAGTTTGTAAACTAAGCGTTTTTTAGTTTATAAAAAATATCACATGTGATGATGTAAGCAGTTTTGGTTGGACTTGCATGCATGGCTACAGACAAATGAAGGAAAACTTCAACGTTTCTTCATTTGTGAACTTTGAATATACAGATATAATATATTAATGTTGCTAAAGTAATATGATGAATGACACATATACTTACATTTCATAATGACTTATACGTTTCTCATATGATGAATGACTACATGGTTCACATGGTACATAGGATCACAACATCACGCACCGACACCGCCCTGGCCCGCCTCACGTCGTCGTCGTCGTCAGCACACCAGCCACCGCGCCGACACGTATATATATGTCATTTGTATTCATATGCATGTATATATACGTCGCGGAGCACCGCCGCCCTCGTTCGTCCATGCGTTTCTATGTATACGGTGGAGCACCGCCGCCTCGTTCACCCATGTGTACAGACATATATATCTGGCGGAGTGGAGCACCACCACTCTTGTCACACCGCCTTTCTCGTGGCCTAGTTGATCAACATTCAGATTATCATTATCGTTAATGCTAAACAATCACACCGGTATGAACCGCTACCGTTGATGTACTATATATTGGTTTTGTTTTTGAAGCTAGATGGCCACCCGAGAAACATGGATGAGGAGGAGTTGATGATGAATTTGATCAACACCGGCACTCAAGTTGCCGGCGATGATGGTGCTAAAAATAACGTGCAAGAGGATGCGATGACGGAGTCAAGATTTAGCTCTTGAACAAAATGAGCAACAACAAATTGGCCAAGTATATATTTTTATTATTAGCTATATATATTATCATATGTCTTTATGTGTGCTCATGACATTAAAAATAATGTTTATGTTTTGTAGCCCTCTGGATCGACATCAACAACTACAACGAAGAGTAAAAATGTTCGAGGTCCCAAAAAGCCATTGGAGGGCCGCTTCATCATCTCGGAGTTCAATGCGGATATAGGAGAACCGGGGGGCGAATAAAATGAAATTTGTGCACCATCATGGTTTACCTTATGTACGGGACCGGCTCCCGATTAGTACCCATGAATGGAAGAAGAAGACCAATGCTCCTCATATCGGTTTTGTCTCCGATCGTGACAAGGCGTTAATTTGGAATGATGTCTTGGTACATTTCACGCTCCAAACAGATGGTTATGATGATATAATAGATGGTGATGAATTGAAGGAGCGAGTTAGGGATTGGGCAATGAAGAAGATGGCCACCCGGTTTGACTTGGAAGAAACACCTATACACGACGTATGTCAAGAAGAACATAGCACCAGATTTTACTTGTCCCAGGCCCGATCTCAAAGCGAGAGGCCCTATTGGGATGAGTTTGTACAATACAAGACTTGAGAGAGGGTATGAGTCGGGTGATAAAGAACCAACGTAATGCCCAACGTAAGACATACCACCATACCTTGGGATCGGTGGCTACCCAACCGCCATTAAGAAGTGGAACAAAATGGAAGCGCACCTTCTTGCCAAGGGTATCGCACCGTAATCACTCGAGTGGGGAGAACGTGCAAAGAATTGGTTTTTGGTCATGGGGAACACTAGACCAGAGACGTGGAAGTGCGTTTATGGCGCAAGACCGCAAGAAGCAAAGAAAAAGATTGTTTTATGCTCGGAGAGCTACCGCTAGTGGTGCATTCAGCCCAACAGAGAGAAGGATGAGTGACATACGCCATCGGGATCATTGAACATGGTGGCGAACTAGAGGCAAAGGAAGTGTCTCGTGGGAGCATGGATTCCCTCAGATGAGACCTTCTTCTGAAGTCGCCAGAGAAAGAAGGAAGAAGAGGCGAGCGGCTCCAGAGATTGGAGGAAGCGGTCGCGTGAAGCACGAGAGCGGAAAAAAAAAACCTTGAAGCGAGAATGCAGGAGGAAATCGGAAGGCAAGTGCAAATAGCGGTGAGTGCAAGTGGCGAGCATCGAGCCGAAAATCAACATTAGCCAATCTATTCGGGGCTTGAAAAGCAACAAGCGCTTCACGGAGATACCAAATCAAGGGGACACAGGATCATGCGCTTCCTCGTGGATGACGCCATCGAACCTTGTACAACGTGTGAGCTACACATTCAAGGAGAATTCTACAATCAAGGTGGCTATCGATCTTGTTAATCCTATCGACCAAACCAAGACACCAAGGATTCATGGGAATATAATCCAAGAAGGATATGCTACCATCTCGGTAGATAAAGTTGAAAAAGGTTTTAGTGATTTGCCTCTTGACATTCCCCGGAGGTGATGGCGAGAAGACTTTAGGAGAAGCGGAGAAGACATTCATTCTATGGCGCAAGCGCTACATCATCATTCCAGGGATGTCGGCTCCACCTCCTCTGAACTACCTCACCATAGGTATGCGTGCGGATGAAAACACTACATCATTAATTTGTATTGGCTTAAATAATTAACAATCTGCTCATAATAATATGTCATTCCTTTTTTTGTAGCAGACCCTCCCCAACCTAAATCCAATTGTTCAATCGCCAGATCATCATAGTGCTCTGTCACGATGACATTATGTTGGAAGACGAGGCTGCATCTACACCATCTCCAAGGAGGTCTCCAACGCCATGCACCGCCACCTCCAAGGAGGTCTCCAACGCCACGCGCCAACACCTCCAAGGAGGTCTCCAACGCCTCCCGCCCGCCTACCAAGAAGCCTAGCAAGAGGCCAACCCTCAAACGAAGAACCAGGTCCCTTTTGCAAAGAAAGCCACCGTGAAACCAAGGGCTATTCCCAAAATAATATCTCAAGAGAAGGAAGAAGGAACTGATGCATATAAAAAAGACATGTCTAGATTCTATGACAAACTTAAAATGAATCAAGAAGCAAGGAGAAACCCGGAGAAACCGTATTTCTTCGTAGCTCTAGATATTCTAAGAAAAAGGTGACTTCTTACCAAAGAACAACAAATGGGAATCTCGTAAGTCAGTCCAAATCAATGTTATCGGACTATGACCGCACTCTCACCAAGTCAATTGAGGCGACACGAAAAAAGAAGCGGGCGAGGGAAAGGCATTGCCCAACTCGGACAACAAGCGCACCAATCAATCCCCCGCTAGTTGTTGGTAATGAATATGGTTCAATTTAGGATTAATGCATCAGCAAACATACCTCCGGATGTCGATTTGGATCACCTTGGTGAATTTCTTGATGAGACCGGTCTCGACCTTTACCGGATGTTTGGTGATGGAAACATTGAGAGTCTTGGCGGAGGTTGATATTTGGAAGAAAAAAAATTTGTATTGGGCGTAGTCTATACAACCCTCAAGCCTTATCTCGATCTGGGGACGCAAATGTACACGCTAAACAAGTGGTACATGCAAAGCGTCTACCGATGGAGACTTCTGCGTTGGTGTCGAAATTAGAGACGAACATTGGTTCCGTGGGCGATGATGTTATGTATGTTGACTTTGCGAGAATTTCATCAACTATGCCACCCGACCTCTCTAGACAAAGTTATCATTAGTTTGCTATTGCCCGTAAGTAATAATTCTTTCGATCTATTATTAAACTCATCATATGTGTGTATATGCATATAAATTATCCTAACAAGTACTATATATATGCAGATTTACAATGACAGAGCTTCGAAGAAAGGAAGGCTGCAATGAAATTGGTTTTGTTGATCCCCATATAGTATTCAAGACCCAATTACTCCAAAGACTAATTGGAAGTCTCGAGTCGAGAGTAACCTCATGAACTTCTTAGTGAACCAACGCCACAAGAAGGATATACTCTTTCCCTATAACTTCAAGTGAGTGTTAATCATGTCGATCATATCCTTAATGGCTCATATGTTGATTCTAGTTAATTAATGAGTGTTATGCGTTATATCCTATAAACACATGCAAAGAATCAATTTGGATATTGATGGACATCGATCCGGTGAAAAGTCACTTGATAATCTATGACTCGATGAGAAAACCACAACAAGACTACCAAGATATGATAGATATTATCCGGAGGTAATTTCGGGATCTCTAGCAACTATATATACACACAAACATGATGATTAACTATATCCGATGACGTGGCAAATTTTTTATTGGATAGTGTTTGGAAAACCTTTATTGAGAAGCAACACATGGAAAAATGCGGCGCCAACTGAATGTAATCCCTTTGAAAATAAGTCCCGAATCGCATCATCTTTATTAATTAAACATATAGCTTTCACCGGATCACCAGATTGGATGACAAATCTTTTCTCGTAAAGTGGTGTCTAAAAGCAGAACAGGGGAACAACTACTGTGGTTACTATGTTTGCAAGTTTATCAAGGTGCTCTCCCAAAGAACTCCTACAGAGAGACTCAAAGTACGTTAAAAATACACTATATATTCATTTAATTATTATTATTGATTGTGTTACTATGTCTTTATATATATATATATATGTACATATATTAATTTATTTTCCTTTAATTCAAACCTCAGAGACTCGATGGTTGGAGAAAAAAGGTCATACGGCAAGACCAAATCAAAGCAATTCAAGAGTCTATAGCGGATTTTTAATGAGCAGGTCATTGATTCCAAGGGCGAGTTCTACTTCGACCCAACACTGCCATTGAAGCCAAGCTAGAGGATGAGAGGAAACTTGTTATGTCACAACAACTGTAATGCAATCTTTTGTAATATATGCACATGAAATAATATAATGTAAAATACACATATGCATGCATGCATGTAAATATATATATGATGCATGCATTCATATATATATATATATATATATATATATATATATATATATATATATTTTCTATGCTTGAATTGTGTGATTTAATACGTTCATTGTGCTTGAACCGAAACATACTATATGCGCGTATAAATGTATAATTAGCAGCGTACAATACGACTTCGAAAACCTATTTTGAAAAGAAAACAAAAAAATGAAAAGAAAAGAAAAAAGAAAAAAACCTTTAGTCCCGGTTCGTATTACCAACCGGGACTAAAGGTGCCGGCCATCGTGGCATGTCAGGAGGCACCTTTAGTCCCGGTTGGTGTTACCCACCGGGACTAAAGGTCCTCCTTTAGTCCCGGTTCCTGACCCGGGACTAAAGGACCCTCCCTTTAGTCCCGGATGCTTGCTCTCGGGTGGGGAACCGGGACTAGAGGGGGTTCCCCACCGGGAGTAAAGCTCGGTTCTCTACCAGTGAGATCAACAGCTGCTGTTTGCAAGCTTGTTGCCGCTGTGCACTGGGGGTTCATCTTCATGTTGGCAAGCCATATATATCTCTTGAATGACGATTTTCCATAGTTTGTTTAGCCCCTGAACAATGTGAAATGTTAATGGTCAATGTGTAATCCAAAGCCATGGGGGAACCCCTTTTTTTCTCTCAAATTTTGGATGCAAATACATTTTATTGATATTCCTACGTGTTCCTTGTTGGAATGTCAACCTCGAACTTGATTTTTCGCTGCATGTATGTCCAGACTGCTTGATTTTTTTCGCTGCATGTATGTCCAGATTGGTTTCTCTACTGTGTAACTTGTTAAATACCAACTATCTTTCACTACCATACAATTCAATAATTTGCAGCAATCTCGTAAATAGATTATGTAACTACATGGTCAGAAATATATTTTAGTAAATCAATTTAAAAGTTTCTCGTGAATCATACTACAAGGGTTAGAAAGGCATAGATTCTAGTAAATATTTTTCAAAAATCTAGTAAATAGAACATCGTAACTACCAGGGGCAGAAAGGCATAGCTTCTAGTAACCAATTTGCAAATCTAGTAAACATATTATGGTAACTAATCTAAGGAGGCATCATATATTCTAGTAAATCATTTAAAAATAACAAGATTATGGTATTGTGAATCAAACAGAATATCGTAACTACTCAATCATAGTTACTACAATGATCCTTTCCAGTTCTATCGAATATTTCATGGTAAAATTAATCTCATATTTCATGATAAATTCCCGTCATACAAATTCCTATCCAAGTTATCATCTCGAGACATTCAAAACACAGTAACTATTTTTATCGTAAAATGATCTAGATGTTATAGTAACCAGTTAACAGAAACCATTTGACGTCAATTTGTGGTAAATTTCCGTGCTAATTATTCACTAGTAGAGAAACGGCTTTTGATCCACTTCGAAATTTGGTTTTAGTCCCGGTATTTTTCGCGTCCGGGACTAGAGAGACATTTAGTCCTGATTTGTAGCTCCAACCGGGACTAAAGGTCCCTGCCCAATGGCTACTGCGGCAGGCTTTTGCTGCAGGGGACCTTTAGTCCCGATTGGAGCTACCAACCGGGACTAAATGTTAACTTTTACTCCTGGCTGGAGGCTCCGTCCGGGACTAGAAAGGGACCTTTAGTCCCGGTTTCTGTGTCCAACCGGGACTAAAGGTCCCCTCCTATATACCCCTTCTTCCTCCCCGAGCCCGAGCCACTTCGACCTCAGTGTTCTTGCTTCATCGTCGGTAATCACAAGATTTTCTTCGATTCCTCCATCGATTCTTCGGTTGTAAAGGTTACCAACTTTATACTCTCATGTTTCATCAGTAGCATATCTCATTTTGTGGACTAGATATATGTGGTTTTTTATGGTGGATTTTTTTTATTTATAAGCCATTTAAGCTCAAAATCACTTTAAAGTTTGCATATTTGGATGAAGGAAGGTTAAAGTAGTTATTCAAAACTAGTATTCAACTTTCATTCTAGCATGCATAGCACACTTCATGGTTTAGAGATATAGAGAATTTTAGAGTTTTTTTAATTTTATTTGTTTATAAAATGAGAAATTTATATTATATTAAAAATGAGTATAGAGAGTAGATGGCAACTGCTTCTGGGTCATCGGCCTCTCATCGGGTTCCAAAGCGACTGAGGCCGGACCTCTCTCTCATTGCATGCGGCAAGTGTGAGGAGAAGATTGTGATAGAGTACCGGGTGAGGAAGGAGTGTCCCAACAAGGGTCGTATCTTCTATAAGTGTCCGGATCACAATGTGAGTTGTTTTGTCGTATTTGATGATTATGGTTAATTTATACTTATTTTCATGATGATTGTGATTAAAGTTCTAATTTTTTGTTTTAATTTTAGTGGGATGGCACTGGATGTTCAGGCTGGTACTGGGAGGAAGAGTATGTTGAACACGTGCAAAACTCTCTTGCACAGGCGGCTACGGCAGCTGATGAGGCAGTGATCCTGCGGAAGAAGCCCATAAATGTTGAACAAACGCATGATCTGTCTGCTTTAGTTGGAATTGGTCGCGAAATCCTTATGCTGCTGAAGTGCATTTTAGCTTTAGTTTTTTTAGTGGTAGTTGGGATTGTCTACATTGTAGCGAGACTTTCATAAATTAATACCTTGTATGGTGGCATGCATGTCGTATAATTAAATAATTATGTTCTAGGTTTTAATATGGTATGTATGTCATGTAATGCAGATGAGCCGGTATTGGATGTATAATGCTGATCGCCGCTCCCAAGAGTTTATTGAGGGCATGCATTCTTTTTTACGTGTGGCCGAGGCAAACAAACGCGATGGTTTCATGTGCCGTCCATGTGCCATATGTAAGAATTTGAAGAAATATGCTAGCTCAAGGAGTCTTCATTCACACTTATTAAAGTCGGGTTTCATGTCAAACTATATTTGTTGGACGAAGCACGGAGAAACCGGGGTTGTAATGAAAGAAGGTGAAGAAGAACAATGGGACGATGATGACATAATTGCTGAATATGGTGCCTTCAATGATACTGCGATGGGGAAGCGGAAGAAGAGGTAGGGGCAGAAGATGAGCCCGTTGATGATCTTGGTCAGGCCATTCGTGACACACAAAGAGAATGTGAAAGTGAAAAGGAGAAGATCAAGTTCGAGCGCATGGTAGAGGATCACAAGAAATTACTATACCCAACTTGTGATGCGGGGCAGAAAAAGTTGGGTACCACACTGGAATTGCTGTAATGGAAGGCAAAGAATGGTGTATCTGACGAGGGATTTGGGGAGTTACTGAAAATCCAAAAGAAGATGCTTCCGAAGGATAACGAATTGCCCGCCACTACGTACGAAGCAAAATAGGTAGTCTGCCCTTTGGGATTAGAAATCCAGAAGATACACGCATGTCCTAATAACTGCATCCTCTACCATGGCGAGGAGTACGAGAAGTTAGATGCATGCCCGGTATGTCATGCATCGAGGTATAAGATCAGACGAGATGACCCTGGTGATGTTGAGGGCGAACGTCCCACGAAGAAAATCCCTACCAAGATTATGTGGTATGCTCCTATAATACCACGCTTGAAACGTCTATTCAGAAACAAAGACCATGCAAAGTTGTTGCGATGGCACAAAGAAGACCGTAAGGTAGACAATATGTTGAGACACCCTGCTGATGGGTCCCAGTGGAGAGCAATCGATAGAGAATTCTCGGAGTTTGCAAATGACGCAAGAAACTTAATGTTTGCTTTAAGTACGGATGGTATGAATCCTTTCGGGGAGCAGAGCAGTAGTCATAGCACTTGCCCTATTACTCTATGTATCTACAACCTTCCTCCCTGGTTATGCATGAAGTGTAAGTTTATTATGATGCCAGTGCTCATCCAAGGCCCAAGGCAACCTGGCAACGACATCGATGTGTACCTGAGGCCGCTAGTTGAAGAACTTCTACTTTTGTGGAACAGACCAGGTGTACGTGTGTGGGATGAGCACAAACAGGAGCACTTTGACCTACGAGCATTGTTGTTCATAACAATCAATGATTGGCCTGCTCTAAGTAATCTTTCAGGACAATCAAACAAGAGATATAATGCATGCACGCACTGTTTCGATGACATTAAAGGTATATTCTTGAAAAAATATCAAAAGATCGTGTACCTTGGCCATCGTCGATTTCTTCCTGCGAATCACCCCCTAAGAAAGAAAGGCAAGCATTTTAAAGGTAAGGCAGACCACCAAACCAAGCCGGGCAACCGAACTGGTGAGGATGTACTCAATATGGTCAAGGATGTGAAAGTAGTATTTGGAAACGCACATGGCAGCGAACCTGTTCCGAACAACGCCGACGGTCATGCACCCATGTGAAAGAAGAAGTCTATATTTTGGGAGCTACCCTATTGGCAAGTCCTAGAGGTTCGTAGCGCGATCGACATGATGCACCTGACGAAGAATCTTTGTGTGAACCTGCTAGGCTTCATGGGTGTGTATGGGAAGCCTAAGGACACACTTGAAGCACGATAGGACCTGCGGTGTTTGAAAGAATGAGACAACCTACATCTAGAGAAGATAGATGATGGGCGCCATTACTTAAGTCTTGCCAGCTACACTCTTAGCAAAGAAAAGAAGGAAAGCATGTTTGAATGCCTAGCAAGCATCAAGGTACCATCTAGATTCTCCTCGAATATAAAGGTATAATAAATGTGCCAGAGAAGAAATTCCTAAACTTAAAGTCCCATGACTTCCACGTGCTCATGACGCAATTGCTTCTAGTTGCATTAAGAGGAATTCTACCTCCAAATGTATGTCTAGCCACCGTGAAGCTATGTGCATTCCTCAATGCAATTTCTCAGAAGGCAATCGATCCAATGGATCTAGCTAAACTACAGAATGTTGTGGTTCAATGTCTTGTCAGCTTTGAGTTGGTGTTCCCTCCTTCCTTCTTTAATATCATGACACACCTCCTAGTTCACCTGGTCAAGGAGATTAGCATTCTCGGTCCTATGTTCCTACACAACATGTTCCCCTTTGAGAGGTTCATGGGAGTCCAAAAGAAATATGTTCACAACCATGCTCGGCCAGAAGGAAGCATCGCCAAGGGCTATAGAACAGAGGAGGTCATTGAGTTTTGTGTTGATTTTATTCCCGACCTTGACCCGATTCGTGTTCCTGAATCGCGACACGAGGGTAGACTAAGTGGAAAGGGGACACTAGGGAAGAAAACATATATTGGTACGCAAGACAATTATTTTAATAAAACACACTACACAGTTCTACAAAACTCCTTGGTGGATCCGTATATCGAGACACATAAAGAGTTGCTCCGATCCGAGTTTCTAGGGAAGTCTGAAGCTTGGATTACGTGTCAGCACATGGAAACTTTCAGCGGCTGGTTGCGAAAAGAATGTCAGGGTGATGAGAGTATTGATGAGCAACTGTATTTGTTGGCTAGGCAGCCATCGTGGCATATCCTCACATACAAAGGATACGAGATAAATAGGAATACATTTTACACAATAGCCTAAGATAAAAGAAGCAACAACCAAAACAGTGGTGTCCGCATAGATGCCACCGACCCTAATGGAAATAAGCAAACATATTATGGCCGCATAGAGGAGATATGGGAACTAAACTATGCACCTACTTTTAAGGTACCTTTGTTCAAGTGGCAATGGGTAAAGGCGACTGGAGGCGGGGTAGCAGTCGACACCAGTATGGAATGACAACCGTGGACCTCAACAATATTGGGTACAAAGACGAACTGTTCGTCCTTGCCAAGGATGTGAATCAGGTGTTCTATGTCAAGGACATGTCTACAAAACCGAAGAGAGGGAAAAACAACAACGACCCAATCAATGAGCCAAAGCGCCACATAGTTCTTTCAGGGAAAAGAAACATCGTCAGAATTGAAGACAAGTCAGACATATCGGAGGATTATGAAAAGGATGACCAAATTCCACCCTTCACAGTGAGCAAAGACCCAAGCATCTAGCTAAATGATGAGGACACTCCATAGTTACGGCGCGATCATAACCAAGGGATATACGTTAAGAAGAAGTTCACTACTATGCCGCTTGATATATATAGTGTATTCATATTTCTGTCGTGTATTCATATTTTCTACGATTTAAATGAATTTTCTGTTTGACGGTGGATTTCCTGTGGAGAATGTGTGATGAAAAAAAAATGATCAACGTTAATAGGATGTGAAAACTAATTTCCTGTCGAAAAGCAATAGTTTTAATGATTTTAATTAAGTAGTACATTTTTGCATGGTGAAAATTATGATTATTATTTACACTATGTTAAATATTTATTCAGTAAAACAAAAGAGTTTAGGTTACAGATTTTTCTTATGTACAATAATGCAAAACTAAGTCCCAGAATTATTTTTGTAATTTTTTGCTAATATTTTATTTACTAGGCAATTAACAACTCTCTGCATATTTATATAAAAGAAATATATAAAAAAGGAAAAACTTCTAGAAACAGGTGGGAAGCCAAACTGTAGCCCACCTTTACTCCCGGGTGGATCAACCACCCGGGACTAAAGATGGGCTGTGTTTTCACGGCCCGCCAAAATCACCTTTACTCCCGGGCCGTGGCTACACTCAGGACTAAAGGTCAGACCTTTAGTCCCGGTTCTAACCATCACCCGGGACAACAGGTCGCCCTTTATAAACCACGCCCGTCTCCCTTAGTTCTCTTCCTCTCTGTCTCCGCCGCCTTCTTCTCCAACTGGATCCAGTAGCCGCCAAGCCTTCTTCTCTGTCGCCTCATCTTCTCCACCAGATCGATCCGATCCAGCAGCGCCGCCCCCCTGAAAGCTCTAGTTTGGTTTTGGTTAATTGATGAAACCCTAAATGCTAACCTAGTTTATCAAGATGATTATGAGATAGGTAGCACTACTCCAAAGTGATGAAGCAATGACGAAGATCATGACAATGGTGATAGCATGGTGATCATCAAATGCTTGAACTTGGATAAGAAGAAAGAGAAAAACAAAAGGCTCAAGGCAAAGGTATAAAATGTAGGAGCCATTTTGTTTTAATGATCAAGACACTTAGTGAGTGTGATCACATTTAGGATAGATAACCGTACTATTAAGAGGAGTGTAACTCGTATCAAAATGTGGTTATCAAAGTGCCACTAGATGCTCTAACTCATTGCATATGCATTTAGGATCTAGTGGAGTGCTAACACCCTTGAAAATATTTGTGAAAATATGCTAACACATGTGCACAAGGTGTTTGCAGGGTGGAGATGGGTTTGGGAAAAAATGAAATGTCTATTTTCTATTGCGCCGGATGCAAAATTCTTGGTGGTTGGCACATTTGAGCAAGGGTGAAGAAGTTAGAGTTGAAATGGAGTTGGTCGAAATGATGCTGGCGTCGGTCTACTGACCGGACGCTGGGTCGCTCAGTGACCGGAGGCTGAAGGACTGCGTCCAGTCGGACTGACATGTCGGCATAGTGGGAAGGGTTGAGCACCGGACGCTGGTCTGCGTCCGGTCAAGGTGGACCGGACGCGTCCGGTCGAAAAAACACGCCTCGGGGAGCTTTCTGGAAATGACCGGACGCTGGGGCTTCAGTGTCCGGTCAGTTTTGCCGGAGCGTCCGGTCAGCTTCGTAGCCGTTGAAATCGACGAACATCGTTTGAAGCCGGTGACGCGTGGCGTCCATCCCAAGCGACCGGACGCCGAGGGCCAGCGTCCCGGTCGATGACCGAGCGTCCGGTCAGAGCGCGTTTTGCCCAGTGAAGGGGTATAACGGCTCTATTTGATTGGGGCTCTATTTATAGCCCCATGGCCGGCTCAAGGGAGCTCTCTTGCACATTCTCATTGACATAGCAACCTTGTGAGCTTAGCCAAAGTTCTCTCACTCATCTCCATCATTGATCCATCATCATTGTGAGATTGGGAGAGAATCCAAGTGCATTGCTTGAGTGATTGCATCTAGTGGCACTTGGTATTCGTGTTGCGCTGCGGATTTCGCTTGTTTCTCTTGGTGGTTGCCACCACCTAGACGGTTGGAGCAGCGGTGAAGGATCGGCACGAGTTGGTGATTGTTCGTGGCCGTCTTCGGTGATTGTGAGGGGAATTGTACCTTCCCCGGTGGAGTGCCGAAAGGTAACTCTAGTAAATTGCTCGTGTCATTGAGTTACCTCACTTGTGGGTCGGTTCTTGTGGTGTCCTATCGTGTGGACGAGGTTTGTGAAACACCTCTTAGCCGCCGAACCACCAAGTGTTGGTCGACACAACGGGGACTAGCGTGTTGGCAAGCACGTGAACCTCGGGAGAAAAATCAGTTGTCTCTTGTCATTTGCTTTCTCCTGGTGATTGGCTATATATTCATCGTGTAATTGGTTCACTCCACGACCCGACGGTATAATCGTCTCACTTACTCATTTACCTTTCCGTAAACTAGATATAGCAAGCTCTTTAGTGTAATTAGAATTGAGAGCTTGCCTTGTGCTTTAAACATATCTAGTGGAGCTCTTTAGTGTAGCATTTGTGAGAGCTCTTAGTGAGTAGTGGTCAAGTAGATTGTTTGCAAATAGATCATTGCAACTAGAATTGTTGGATATGTGGCTTGCAACCCTTGTAGAGCTAGAGCAAGTTTGCATTTCGCTATTTGTCTTACTAATCAAATTGCTCTAGTTGATTTGTAGTTTTTAAATAGGCTATTCACCCCCCCTCTAGCCATATTAGGACCTTTCACCCCCCTAGGCGACCACCCTAGCCTCGCCTCGTCACGCGCACACGCTGTCACCAGCCCCACGCACACTTCTTCTTCGGCCAGCGCACGCCTCGCGTCGTCCTCATCCCTGGCCCACCTCGCTGGTCCTCACTAGAGTGTCGACCCTTCACGCCCGAGGAGGAGGCCGCCATCGTCCGCACCCACGCCGGTGCAGCTCCACCTCGAGGGCGCCACCAGCGTGCCCAGCCTCTACAGCTCAGACCGCGCTGAGGCCATCACCGACGATGGCGCGCCACGCTGCGACGATCCTATCCTTGCCGAGACGGAGCGCATCAAGGCCGTCCTCCTCAACGACTAAGAAAAGGTCCCTCCTCCTCACCTCTGCAATGTTCTGCCACCGCCGTTTTTATCGCCGCCGATTCCATTGGTAACTCGCACTGAATCTTCTCTGCCCTCAAGTTGTTGCAGTCGGAGTCCGATCGAGTTGCTGGAGCTACTCTGACGGCTGCAGGAGCTGGACCTCGCGTTTGACACCTTGGATGTGAGCCACCGCCGCCACCATAATCCGTTTATGATGGATTAATTGCTCCAACCTTTTGTAATCGGATGGATGCGTGTGCCGAGCTCTCGTGCCGACAATCTTGTAATGCAATTTTGCGCTGAGCCATCGAGCTCAGAGGAGCACGGGCGTGGCCTGGTGTCTCGTCGTTTCCTCCTTTTTGCGCGGTAGCTTATGACGACGTCGGCCCCCAAATCTGAGACGTTCGACGGCGTCTGTGACGTTGTAGTAGTAGGGCACGTAGTTCTCGTACTCAGGCGGGCATACCTCCGCCTCCTTGGCGCGGACGCCGCCGCCCGCGAGCTCGCCGATGTCGAGTAGGTCACTTAGAAATCATGCCTTTTATTTTTTAGAATTAATTTTTCTATGAAATGAAAAACTTAGAAAATTGTAGAAAATCCGTACTAGTTGAACTTGCGGACCGTGTTCATCTCGGCTAGCATGTTCTCTGCCGAGTAGTAACGGACGTCAAGGAGGAGCTTTGATTCTACGAGGGAGAGCGGCAACGGTCGTGGAAGACCGTACCGTGTTCCCTTCCTCGTTGAATTGGAGCTCTTCCATGGCCAAGTACGGTGCCGTCCGGTGGAGAAATGCTCACTGAGATGATCATGTAAGCAAGGTCAACTAGTACGAAAGCTTACGTGATCTTAGAAGATGTGTGAGGTCATGAGAGCGTGTGTTTTTTCTCAATTTTGTCGAGCAGGTCACTTAGAATTAATTTTTCCATGAAACGCCCGCGAGCTCGCCAATGTCGAGCAGGTCACTTAGAATTAATTTTTCCATGAAATGAAATACTTAAAAATCATGCCTTTTATTTTTTAGACTTAATTTTTCCATGAAATGAAAAACTTAGAAAATAGTTAGAAAATTGTAGAAAATCCGTACTAGTTGAACTTGCGGACCGTGTTTATCTCGGCTAGCATGTTCTCTGCCTAGCGGTAACTGACGTCAAGGAGGAGCTTTGATTCTACGAGGTAGAGCGGCAACGGTCGTGGAATACTGTGTTCCCTTCCTCGTAGAATCGGAGCTCTTCCGTGGCCAAGTACGGTGCTGTTCGGTGGAGAAATGCTCACCGAGAAGATCACGTAAGCAAGGTCAACTAGTACGGATGATTATTTATTTAAACATGTTTTTGAGCTAGAATTTGATGGATATTTGATAACTTCAGACCTACAAATGTCATCTACAAATGTTACTATCCTCGAGGTGGCACGTCCTGCAGGTGTCCATTTTGTAGATATAGTTTTTATTTTTTTTATAGATATATCTAGTGGTGTAAAAGCTAGATGGCTGCCCCGAGAGACAACATGGATGAAGAAATGATGGATATTATCAACACCGGCACTCAATTTGCCAATGGTGACCAGTAGGATGTAGATGACGGGAGTCAATACCTAGGTCTTGAAGATAACCAAGGAAATATTGTGCAAGAAAATACTAGCGAGGTATATATATTTATATATATATTTGAATATTATATATATATATATTTGAATATCTATCATCTATTATGTGTACGCATGATATTTATTTATTCTTTTTTAAACATAGCCCTCTGGATCGATGACCACAACGGCGAAAAGCAAAAATATTCGAGGCCCAAAAAAGCCATTGGAGGGGCGCTACATAATATCAGAATTCAATATCAAGCCAAACGAACCACTTGGTCCACATGCAAGGAAATTCGTGCAACACTGTGGGTGCCTTGTAAGGGACAGACTTCCGATCGGTGCTCGTGAATGGAAGCAAAAGATCAACGAGCCTCATATTAGTTTTGTCTCTGATCTTGATAAGAATTTAATTTGAGATGATATCCTTCAACATTTCACGTTGCAAGCGGATGATTATGATGATATCAACGATGATGAATTGAAGGAGCTAGTTCGAAAATGGGCTATGAAGAAGATGGTCACACAATTCCAGACTTAGAAGAAATCCCTATACACGAAATACGTCAAGAAGAACCTAACTCCCAATTTCAATACTAGAGGCCCACTCGCGAAGTTGAGGCCCTACTAGAATGATTTTGTATAGTACAAGACATCGAAAGAGGGTGACGAACGGGTGAGAAGGAACCAAGAGAATGCCCGACATAAGGTATATCACCATGGCATGGGATCAGGTGGATACGCGACTGCCATTCCCAAGTGGAAAAAATGAAAGCGGACATTCTTGCCAAGGGTATCACACCAGAATCACTCAATTGGCCCAAACGCGTGAAGAATTAGTTTTTCGCTAATAGAGGAAGACTGGACCTAGAGACCAGGAAGTTGGTTCATGGCCTAAAACTCGAAAGAGCAACACAAAGATTTTCTTATGCTCTACAAGCTAAAGCTATTGGTGCGTTCAGACCCAATAGAGAGAAGGATGAACTGACGTATGCCATCGGGACTGCTGAACACAGTGGCCGAACGAGAGGTTTAGGACAGAATATTTCTTGGGAGCATGGTTTCCCTAACGACAGAGATACCTACAAAAGCCGGCAGAGAAGAAAGGATGAGGAAGCAACGCGGATCAGCAGGTTGGAGGAATATGTTCATGAGTCACGGGAGGCGTTGCTTTAAGCACAGGAGCACGAAAAAGACATGCAAGCTAGAATGCTGGACGAAATCATAAAGCAAGTGCAAATAGCAATGAGTGCCCAAAGGCAGGCATCAGATCCAGGAATCAACATTAATATTAGCCCCCTGATCAGTTGAAAAGCAGCTGCGCTTCCACGGAGTTGCCAAATCAAGATGACGCAATGCTACGTTTCTCCGTGGATGATATCACTGCACTGTTTACATCATGTGAGCTACATATTCCAAAAGAGTATGCCACAATCATGGTGGCTCTTGGTGTTTTTTCTCCTCCAGATCCTACCAAGACACCAAGAATCCATGGGGCAATAATACCACATGGATATATTAGCGTCTCAGTGGATAGAGTTAACAAAGGTTTTAGTTATCTGGCTCTTGACATTCCAGGAGGTAATGGGGAGAAGACTCTAGGAGAAGCAGAGAAGACATTCATACTATGGCGCAAGCGCTACATCATTATTCCTGGGGTCTCTAGTCCACCGCCGCTTCCTCAACTGCCAGACAATAGGTGCGGACAAAAGTGAACGAAATAATTTTTTCACTAATTTTCTATTGACATGCATGATTAATAATAACAATTTCTTATACCTAATTATTCTTTTTTGTACTCACACAGCAGGGCCTCCGCCAACCTAAGTCCAATTATTCAATCTCCAAATCATCATAGTGCTCCGGGCAATGATTATGCAACTCCGCCACCGCCGCCACCTCCAAGGAGGTCTCCAACGGTTGCCCCGCCGCCCTTGATGACCAAGAAACAGCCAACTCCTAAGAGGTCCGCCCCGCAAACGAAGCCGTTGGCCCACCAGTCGGCAAAGAGGAAAGCCTCCTCTAATCCAGTTATTCCCCAAAAACTGTCTTACAAGAAAAGTGAAAAGGAATTAAATGCTGCAGCTGCAGTACAAAAAGATGTGAACAGTTTCTTCGAAAAAGTAAGAAGGCAACGAGAAGCAAGGGAGAACCCGGAAAAACCGTACTTCTACCTACCTCCAGATCTTCTAAGAAAGAAGGTGGACCAGAAAAAGCGGGAATCTCAAAAGACCCTACCAAAATCGGACTACGACCGCTCTCTCATCAAGTCATTTGAGGCGGCGCAGAAAAAGACTAGAGCAGGGAAAGGTGTTGCACAACTCGGACAACAATCGCAACAATCAGTCCCCTGTCTTATCATTCGTAATGAATATGGTTCAAACTTAGACTTACTGGACGTCAATTTTGATGAAATGGTTTGGTTTTACGAGGATACCGGTTTGGACCTTGCCCAAGTGCTCGCTGAAGGACCATCTGCTCCGAAAGTAGATTCTTGGAAGAAATTTGAACATGGAAAGAGTCTATATAACCCTGAGGCCTTAGATGAATTGAGTACGCAAATGTACCTGTTAAACAAGTGGTACATGGCGGCGTGTGAACGGGGAGAGAACTTTGTTTCTGCAAGAGTTAGAAACAAACATTACTTTCGTGGCGATGACGTTATATATGTCGAGTTTTTAGAATTACACCAAATATGCCACCTGGACTCTCTCGACAAAAGTCTCATTAGCTGCTATTGTCTGTAAGTGTGATTATTTTCTACTATTAAAGTGTATATATATAAAGCTACATGTATATATATAAATTATATATCCTCACACTATATTTTTATATATGCAGATATGAGATGACAAAACTCAGAAAGAGAAAGGATAATGATGTTGGTTTTGTTGATCCAAATGTCATATTCAAACACCCTAATCCCCCACCTCAATGGAAAGCTGAACTCGAGAAAAATCTCATGAGATTCTTAGTGAACCAACAAAACATGGACATACTCTTCCCCTACAACTTCAAGTGAGTGTTAAATAATTAATGTCGATCATATGGACATTTGTTCAATTATTTGCTTACTAGCGAAGCTATCTCCCATATATATATATGTTTACTCTAGTTAATGTCGATCATATTTGTGTATAAAAATATATGCATCAATCACTGGATATTGATGGTCATCGATATGGCCAATAGTCGGTTGAGCATCTTAGACTCGTTAAGAAAAGAGCAAACAGAGTACCAAGACATGATAGATATTATCCAAGGATAATTTGGTCTCTCTAGCAACTATATATACCCCGATCTCTTAACTACAACAATTATTAAATGCCAAATTATTTTTTTATTTTATTGGGCGCAGTATTTGAAAAAGTTTTATTGAGAAACACCACATGAAACATCGCAAAGCGCCACTGGATGTAATCGCACACACAGTAAGTACTAGCTACATATATATATATATATATATATATATATATATATATATATATATATATATATATATATATATTTCAATTAACACCATGCATGCTTTCAATTCACCGGATCTTTTTTCTCGTAAAAGTGGGTTCTGAGGCAACAACAGGGGAACAACTACTGCGGATACTATGTTTGCGAGTTTATCATGGCGTACGCAAAAAGAACTTCCGAAGAGAACCTCAAAGTACGTTATATAAATATATTCATATATTCACAATTTCTTTTATTGTTCATATATATAAGTAATCACGTGATCAACACACACATATATATATATATATTAATACATTTCCTTTAATTTTTATTGAAGACTCTATGGTTGAAGAAAAAAGTCATACGACGTGACCAACTGAAAGCAATTCAAGAGACCATAGCAGGATTTCTTAATGACCAGGTCTTAAACCCCGCCGGCGAGTCCTACAATGACATGAACGAAACATGGAAGCCAAACCAGATAAAGTGAATTTGTTATCCCAAGGATATGATAGAATATACAATACAAGCTTTATTTGTAATATATATATACATATTATATGTACATACAATAACATACAATATATATATATGCATGTAATATATACGTTAGTTTCATACTTTAGTTTGTACAAAATGTTCAACATTATAAGCGTGTAGAATACGTATATTGTTAGCAGCATAGAATGCGTATTCGAAAACTTATTCGAAAACCAAAACGAATCATCAATTGAAAATAGAAACAAAAAAAAGAAAAAAAAAACCTTTAGTCCGGGTTGGTAAAGGGCCGGCCCATGTGGCCAGACCGGGAGGCCTCTTTAGCTCTGGTTGGTATTACCTCCCGGATGAGAAACCGGGACTAAAGGAGGGGCCTTTTAGTCCCGCATTCGTGCTCCCGATTGGAAAACCAGGACTGAAGGGGTTTCCCAACCGGGACTAAAGCTCGTTTCTATACAAGTGATGGTAACAAGATCATTTGCATTCGCATGAAACATTTGCGTGCTAATTATAGTAACTAGAATATATTTTGTACTTTTTTTGCGGACAAGGTAAATTGGAGTAGTATCATCGTAACAAGAACATTTGCGCCTGGACAAATTAAGCGTGCTAATTATAGTAACTTTTGCAAGGTTCAAAAAAAAATTATAGTAACTTGCATGCAGCGTGCTAATTATAGTAACTTGCATGCATGAAGCGCTCTACCAGTAATCATGGCCTGTAATTTGCATGCATGCCGCAGGGTTGAATTACCGAAATCACCGTGAGCTAATTACGTGGGCGTCGCTCGGATTAATGCGCGTCGGACCAGGAGGCATATATATGAGTGATGCGGACGGCACAAGGCATGATCGATCGTATGTACGTATCCACCCCTTCTTTATTTTCGGTTTACATTTGGGTATATTATATAGTATACTTTAGAGTTGGCAGTCTTCACATGGCTTCATTGATAATATGCACAACATTAGCTTTGCTAGGTTTTTTTATTTGCTCGATGACTCGATGTCAAGGTCGTTATGGTTACGGTTGCGTCGTGCAGAGAATACAACGTAGCGGTGTGAGGGCAAATTAGGCCACATTCGGTTTGCTGAAACTTGGCTGAAAACACTGTTCTAGCTGAAATGTTGTGAGAGAAAAATACTGTTCCGACTAAAAAAAAGAAGCTGAACAAACCAGATTTAAGGTAAACCAAACTAATTAGTACGTACTCCATGACAAGTATTATCAGCTAGCTGCCCATTGACCGCACACGGATGTGCAGCAGTATCTTGCAGGTTGCATCATACTCCCTCCATATCAGATTTAGAAGTCGTTTATGACATGATTGTACTTACCAAGAAGTCATTAATTAAGGGGTATTTTCCCATGTTTATCCCTATTAAATACGGCTGCGGGTGCATTCCATATGAAAAACAACCACAGTTCAAATGGCTAGCGCAGCGAGGCAAGTGTCCTGAGGTCCTGGGTTTGATGCCCTGGCGTGCACATTTTTTTTGTATGGCCTGCTCGCACAATTTTTGCACGGATGCATCTACTGGCGGCGAGATTTTTGCGCAGATGTTTTGCTGCGAATTTTGGATCATACCCTGCTCGTTTGGGCTCCCTGGAGCAAGATTTCTGCTCGTTTGGGCTCCTGGCGGCAGATTTTTGCACGGACGCATCTCCCTAGCGGCGTGATTTTTGTGCAGATGCTTGCATGCCGCCAATTTTGGATCTTCGTCTATGCATGCAGCTGCTGCGGCTGATGCTTGCATGCCGCGAATTTTGGATTTTGCGCGGCCGTGCGTGCGAGCGAGCAAGCAAGGAGAGAAGCGGAGGGGACCACGGCGTGATTTACTCTGGTAACTAAATAAATGAGCCCGTTAACGAAGGGTCAGGGGTATTCACGTCCAAAACAAGGTTAGCGAAGGAAAATGACTTCCTTTGCGCAAATGACGCCGGTGCGTAGAACGACTACTTTTTCCGATACGGAGGGAGTATATAATAAAACATATAATAGCATAACGTTTCATTGTTAATTCTTTCATGACATTATAGCTCATATTATTACCAATAATAACAAAGTTATACAAAAGAACTCCACGGTATATTGCATGCATGGTCATAGATACTTGATGTTGATGCTTTCATCGAATTCCAGTCAAACTTTTTAATACTTTGACCATCATCAATAGCTTTCGAAATATTTTGTCTTAAAAAAACTACTCTCATACTTAGTATGACTATATAACCTAACTAAAATTAGCGGCCAAAAAGTTTAACCTTGAAGACCATAAGATGTCAGCAGGGTCAAAGTATTTATGACCAACCGAACAAAGTAATATGAAAGAAGTGTTAGATATATAATAACAGCAAAAGATTGTGACTTCGTGTTAAAAGAGAGAGAGAGAGAGAGGTCACATATCAGAGAGCACAGTGACCGCCTTTCTGCTGGTCGTCCTTCACAATCACGGGTCTTAGTGGGCCTCCTCGTACTTAAAACAGCAAGGAGGGAGGGAGGATGCCCTCTCCCTTTCGTCCCAAATCTGCAGACACGTAAACAGCCCATTAAATCCTACAGTTGCAATGCAAACAAAAAGATGCCTGCATCGTACGGTTTGTTTGTGATATATAGGCCGCGTTTAGTTTGCCTCCTGAATCGGCGCCGCCGGAATTTCCAGCACTGTAGCTACACTGTAGCGTTTTGTTTTTATTTGGTAATAATTGTCTAATCGTTGACTAATTAGGTTCAAAATGTTCGTCTCGCAAAGTATAACTAAACTGTGTAATTAGTTTTTGATTTCGTCAACATTTAGTACTCCATGCATGTACCGCAAGTTTGATGTAACGAGGAATCTTCTTTTTACATAGTGCCAAAGTTGGGAGTTTTGGTGGAACTAAACATGGCGATAGCTTTAACACTACTCTAGGTTTCACGCTCATCTGTTAACAATAACTCATAAGTTTCACGGATGATGCAGGAAACAGATAGAAGCTAAAAGAAGTATATAGCTGGCATTGCTAAAACGTGATAGTACACTATAAACTTTTACTGTTCACAACTTGCTGTCCGGCCGGTCCCATGGTTGTAGGGCAACGAAAAGAGAGCAACCTAACACGGTTAAGGTAGCTGGGTCTCACTCATTTCTTGTGCATCAGTTGTTAGCTGCAAAACAGACGCTGCCAGTACATCAGTTGTTAATTGCGTTTCAGTTTAGAGCTCACAAGTTTCTGGTACACTGCTGAAAGGTGATAGTATAACAACTGTTTGAATGGACAAGGAAAGCCCAACCCCAGCAGTAAGTGCCTGATAAATATGATATGTACGAATATAAATATGAATACATACATGATGATGACGATGCCCACTCCACCACTCACTGACCAAATGAAAGCATATAACATTGAATGTCACTTATTGTCTTTGCCGTTGTCATCAATACATTAGTTGTATGTAATGACAGTAACCTTATACATTCCATGTTCGAACAAAGTACTCCCACCATTTCAAAACCTAAAACTTACTAGAAGTTATTAAAAATACCAAACATTGTAAACTTTGACCTCCATTAGTCAAAATATACGCATGTTTAGTGTTAAAAAGATGCATCATTTGGTTTTATATTGATTGATAATATTTACGAGAGGAAATTCGTCAAAGTATAACTTTAAAGACATCCAAATAACCCTATAAGAATTGGAGTAATTCATTTGTTTGGTTAGTTCAGCTTAAGCTATCATCGAGAAGCCCTTACAAACAGGGTAAAAGAAAAGACGTTCGCCCCCCTAAAGCAACCAAGGAGGCAGAACCCTTTTTGAACTAGGAGCCAAAACCAAAAATTTTAGCTCAAAAATACTCTGCAGAGCCGTTTTGCCAAATGTTTCTATAAAGTTCTTTAACTCCACTAGAGAGGAGCAGCTGAAATCATTTTAGTAGGAGCCGGAGCCCCGCCAAGCAAACCCCCTTATGTACTCCCTCCGTTCAGGAAAGAAAGCAACTACGGGTTGCGTGCCAGCAAAAGTGATTCACGTTTGACCAAATTTCTAGTGAATACTATTCATATTTACGGCTCCAAAATAATTTATTATAAAAATATATTTTGTAATTAATCTAATGATATTTATTTGATATCATAAATATTTATATTTTTTATCTATAATTGATCGAACTTAGGATACTAAACCATGACACTGTACTAGAATTGCATTCTTTCCTGAACGGAGGGAGTAGTTGTTAAAATGCATGCATCATATTAACAGGAATGTTTATCAGAAATAAGTAGTATATACTACATAGCATGCATTGTACTGACCATAATAACCTAGTAAAAGGAACCTATGAATTTGTTTCCACTCTTAGCTTCTAGTAGAAAGCCTAGTTTGCATGGAACTAAAATATACACATGGTTTAGGCAGCTGTAGTACTTTAGGGGTCTCACTCATTTCTTGTGCATCAGTTGTTAGCTGCAAAACAGACGCCGCCGGCAGTACATCAGTTGTTAAGGCCCCGTTCGGATGGTGCAAAAGAGCTACTGTTCACAGCTAAAAGTTACTGTTTATGGCTGATTTCCTCTCACAACTTCCTCCAGATTCCTCCAAGCAAACAGGGTTGCGTTTCAGTTTAGAGCTCGCACGTTTCTATGGTAGTAGTAACTGTGTTGATGCTCAACTCTTGAATGGACAAGGAAAGCTCAACCCCAGCACTGACAAATTTGAATACATACATGATGATGCCCACTTCACTCGACCACTCCCTAACCAAATGAAAGCAGATAACATTGAATGTCACTTATTGGCTTTGCCATTGTCATCAATACATTAGTTGTAATTAATGACAGTAACCTTATACATTCCATGTTCTAACAAAGTACTCCCACCATTTCAAAATCTAAGACTTGTTAGAAATTATTAAAAATACCAAACATTGTAAACTTTGACCTCCATTAGTCAAAATATACATATGTTTAGTGTTAACAATGCATCAATAGATTCATCTTCAAATGTCTTTTTGTTATATGTTGGTTTTATAGTGATTAATAATATTTATTAGAGAAACTGGTCAAAGTATACATTTAAAGACTTCCAATAACCTTAGTACGCCATACCTACAAGAATTCAGGGAGTAATGCACTTGTCAGGTTAGTTCTACTTACGCTATCATCAAGAAACCCTAACAAATGGGGTAGAAAAACGGATGTCGCCACCTAAAGCCACAAAGGGAGCAGGAGCCCTTTTTGAATTAGGAGCTAAATCCAAAAATTTTAGCTCGAAAATACTCTCCGGAAACATTTTGCTAAACTTTTTTACCAAGTGCTTTAACTCCCCTAGAGACCAGCAGACAGAGTACTCCATCCGTCCCCAAAAGAATGCAATTATGAAACAGTGACATGTTTTAGTATATAAAGTTTGACCAATTATAGATAAAAATGTATAAATATTTATAATATCAAATAAACATTACTAGATTAATTATGAATATAATAAATTGATTTGAAGCCATAAATGTAAATACTATTTACTAGAAACTTGTCAAACATGAAGTACTTTTACTGACGCGCAACCCGTAGTTGCATTCTTTTGGGAACAAAGATGGTACATTTTAGGAGGAATAACAGGAATGTTTATCAGAAATAAGAAGTATATGTAATATGTAGTATGCATCCTACCGACCATAACCTAGTAAAATGATGAACGGGGTGTTTGGCTGGTCTACGGCTGGCTTGTTTCAGCTTATTCTCTCTCACAGAACACTATTCAATCATCCAAAATTATCTGAATCTACTGTTCATCGGATCAGCCGGACACGCAGTGTTTCCACTCTTTAACTTCCAGAAATACTAGCTTGCATGGAACTGAAATATACATATCAGATGACGAAGCACACGACCTTGAATTGAGCCATTTTCCCGCGATCTTTCTTCCTCCTGAAAATGATGCTCTCTGATGTCAGGACACATTTTCTACAACCGGTGCTGAAAACTGCACCACACATTTCCTGCTACTGGCATTCACGGTCTCATGAACAGACAATACTGTACATCCATTTGAAAAAACAGAGCAAGCAAGCGAGGTAAGAAAAAAAAAAACAATATTAACTCGTTGGCCCAACCAATTGGCAAAACCACAGGTACGGGAAACCAATAAAGAAATGGCAGAGTTGCAGAGAGAGAGAGAGGGGGAGGTGCCTGTCATTCTTGTAAATGAGGGAGGGGCGCCATTGCCGCAGCTTTGTGAGGGTTGATTGGTTGATGAAGTCCATAAATCCCGGTTGTACCAGGGCAGCGCTCCTCCAGCAAGCATTGAATGGCCCTTACTGCAGCTGGTGAGCTCTCTTCAATGCGGGCTCGGGCTCGGGCTCAGCCAGTGCTCTGATCTGATGTGGCCTTCAATCCCTCCAACGCTGCACGCTGGCCGGCTACATAAACCAGCTCCAACGCCACTAGCCGGGTTGAGAGGTGGGGAGCAGAGGGTTCAAGGGAGGGGGCAGGTCGAGCAGCTCAGCTTTCTCTGCTCGAGAACGAGAAGAAGAGCTCTCGTCTTGCTTGCTAGAGCTTCTCAAGGTTCAGTTCAGTCCAATGGCGTCGAGCAGCAGAGTGGTGCTCTTCTTCGAGCTCCTGGCGTGCCTCCTCTGCCCCTTCGAGCTGACCCAAGGTGCGCGCGCTTACTCTGTTTCACCATCCGATACTGCAATGCTGATGAATGATTCTTCTCTTCAGAAGTTCAGCACTTCAGCTTCTGGTTTCTTGCTTCCTTTACAGCTCTTGGGAATCACTCTTTCATATGCGTCTCTTTCATCATCTTCTTGCACTGTACTTAGGATGTTTTTTTTTTTT
The DNA here is from genome assembly GCA_904845875.1 of Miscanthus lutarioriparius. Classification (NCBI taxonomy): domain Eukaryota; kingdom Viridiplantae; phylum Streptophyta; class Magnoliopsida; order Poales; family Poaceae; genus Miscanthus; species Miscanthus lutarioriparius. Next base: position 51,955,389 of record CAJGYO010000003.1, on the reverse strand, counting down.
GCCGTCGTTAGCTGTTTGTTGGTTTCTGCCACTACCGCTTCAGAATGCTGAAGTGGCACACCAACACCACCGCTTGTTAGGAAGAATATAAAATCACTCGCATCATCATATACCGAATAAAGTAATGGTTAGACAGACAAGAATATATATGAAAGATATGCACCTGATATGCCATCCAGGTCCAGGGTGGCACGATGTCAGAGCCTGATGATGTCAAGAGCGCACGTAAGCTCAATCGGATCAGATGCATGTTCTGCCGAACTCAAGAAAAATACGATAGGATACAAAAACTCTAGCTTTTACAGCAGAAACCGGAAAGAATTAAAGAATGACGCAGAGGCTTAACGGTAACTAACAGTGCAACTGTTCGTCCTTCGTCGCAGGCAAGGTCAAGGAGCCATTCACCTTGAAGAACCTCCCGCCCCTCCAGAAGGCCAGCAGCTACCCCGCGGGGTGCGCGACGACGTACGACTACATCATCGTCGGCGGCGGCACCGCCGGCTGCCCGCTGGCGGCGACGCTGTCGCTCAGGTACAGGGTGCTGCTACTGGAGCGTGGAGGCTCCCCGTACGGCAACCGCAACGTCTCCTACATGGAGAACTTCCACATCGGGCTGATGAATATGGCGCCGGACTCGCCGTCGCAGGCCTTCATCTCCACCGACGGCGTCATCAATGCCCGGGCGAGGGTGTTGGGCGGTGGAACCTGCATCAATGCCGGCTTCTACAGCCGGGCCAGCTCAAGGTATGCGACGATATGTTATGTTCTGCACCATTATGGTCTCTGGTCGTCTATACTGGTTGTGATAGCTCCCTGTGCTGATGTGCATGACAAAACAGGGAGATTTTTGCCCCCAAAATGAATCCTTTTTTTTTTTTTACTATCCTTGCCCACAATGGGCAACATTAGATTCACACAAGAAGAACACAGGGCACGGGGGAGCAAAATCCTCAGGTTGGAACCAAAATCAATCAAGTTACCTTAAGCAATATACTTGTGGCAGTGCCATCATTCAATCTATGTAGCCATCCAGCAAGCAGCAATCTGACCAGTCACTTTCGCAACTGTAGCGTCAGTTCTAGGGTAAACAGAGAGCAGTGGTAGCGACAGGGTGAAATAAATGGTAAGGTCTGCCTGACTGCTCGCATCCTGCACTATCTGCTAAACTCTCTGCATTTTAGCAATGTGCAGAAAATTCAGCAACGACCAAAAAAACGCCTATCAACATATCACTTTCCACAATAGCATTCAATTATCCATATATTTCTGGTGAATCGGACCTCAGGCTGTATAGCCTACAGGCACTTGCATCGACTTCAATAGCTCAATCACACAGAAAGAAACTACCAAGTGAGCCAAATGCATGCTAAAGCAGCTAACGACCATACTGAAACAGGCACTCAAGCCTTGAGTGTACTATCTCCTACACTTGAGGACCGATACACTCACACTGCACTTGACTATATGTCTTGTCTTGGTCCCCTGGTTGGATATGTTCTAGTTTTCAGGCGCCACCACATGACTATTCTAAAATCAGCTATAGTTCTTATTCTTGAGAAATAGCATACAAAAGCCGCTTGGCTGAATTTGGCTGAGAAACACTGTTTTGGCTGAATTGTTGTGAGAGAAAAACACTGTTCTGGCTTAAAAAAGAAGCCGAATAAGCCGGATTATAAGGTAAGCCGAACGGGGCCTTACTAGATTAGTGTGCATTGAAGGCTTCAGCTCTGCCTGTAACACATGCTGTGGTTCTCATAATAAAACCTTATTAATGCCTTGTTTAGTTCTTTCCCCAAAAATTTACACCCTATCATATCGAATGTTTGACATATGCATGGTCTATTAAATATAGACTAAAAAAATAACTAATTGCACAGACTACGACTACTTTGCGAGACGAATCTTTTAAGGCTAACTAGTCCATGATTTGACAATGTGGTGCTACAGTAACACGTGCTAATGACGGATTAATTATGCTTAATAAATTCGTCTCGCGGTTTACTGACGGATTCTGTAATTTGTTTTTTTATTAGTATCCGAACACCCCATGCGACACCCCATGTAATACCCGATGTGACACCCCAAAACTTTACACCCTGGATTTAAACAAGGCCACCACCTCGTGTTTCTTGTCAGTCATACACTCATACTGCAACAGCCAACAAGAAGAGGCAACAAACAATATCACATGGGGTCATAACTGCTTTGACGCTATGAGCTATGGTAACTATGTTGACTAGACAGGTTGAGAAATAACCAAGCCTACAGCTCAGGCCAGCTACAACTAGGATCAAGATCCACCTACAATTGATTTTTTTTATAGTTTTCATGGATTTAAACTAGAAAAATTCAAGGTGCATTTTTTAAATAATAATACTGTTATGCCAATAATCCTGTCGCTTACAACCTTGTGTTCTTGTACCTACAGCTTTATCCAGGAGGTCGGCTGGGATGAAGACCTGGTGAACAAGTCCTTCCCTTGGGTAGAAGAGAAGATTGTCCAGTGGCCTAAGATCGCACCTTGGCAGGCCGCGCTACGGGATGGGCTGCTACAAGCAGGTGTAGCCCCTTTCAATGGGTATACCTACGATCATGTTTCTGGAACAAAGGTGGGCGGCACCATCTTTGACGAGACTGGGTACCGCCACACGGCTGCTGACTTACTAGCAGCTGGAGATCCTGACAACCTCAGGGTGCTGCTCCATGCTAGTGTGCACAAGATAGTGTTTGACTCGCGACAAGGTAATATAATTACCCATGTACATACATGTAAGCACCCTACCGTAAACTGTTCATGTTACAAAGAAGTCGAGTTAATGAAATATACCTAGAATAGAAAGAGTGAAAGCTACAGCAAATATACGTACCATTTTCAGAAACATCATTCTGATGCAGGACGACTGAAGGCAAGAGCCATCGGAGTCCAATTCACTGATGAGAATGGGAGACACCACCAGGCATTTTTGAACAGCAACAAAGATAGTGAAATAATTGTATCTGCTGGTGCGATCGGTACCCCCCAGCTGCTGCTGCTCAGTGGGATTGGACCCAAGAATGACCTCAAGAATCATAACATTCCGGTGGTTCTCCATAACAAATATGTGGGTAAAGGGATGGCTGACAACCCCATGAACTCCATATTCATACCAACAAGAAGCCCTCCTCGGCAGTCTCTCATTGAAACTGTCGGAATAACTGAAGAAGGTGTGTTCATTGAGGCTAGCAGCGGGTTTGGTCAGTCATCAGAGAGTGTCCACTGCCACCATGGAATCATGTCTGCTGAGGTTTGGCATCTCTCTTGCTTACAGTTCCAAATTTGCACAAATCTATTTTTTTACAAGCTTCATTTTGCACTTTGATGCTTTGTGTGCAGAGAGTAGAAGAGTAAAACAGATAGTTTAAAGCCAATGCCATAAACAATTAGAAAAGCCTGCTTCTTTGTGCTAAATCAAGTATATCGACTAGGAAAAAGTTCTGATGTGCATATAGCACTTAGTATTAAGACCATAACTGAGAAACTAGAGCCATTCATTGCTACCAATGGACATGCATACACGTCATAGTAAATTTTAAGAAATAAGCATGTTTAAGTCAGGTTTTATGTGTGACACCATAGCTTTCATGATTATGTGAAAATCATTGCCTCTTTGGTCTCATTAGCCTAATATGCTAACACACTGCATTCCTGCAAAATACAGATTGGACAGCTGTCTACCATTCCTCCAAAGCAAAGAACCCTGGAAGCAGCCCAGAAATATGCTCATAACAAACTTAATCTACCCAAAGAGGTATTCCACGGTGGTTTTATACTTGAGAAGATTGATGGTCCGCTGTCCACAGGCCATCTGGTCCTCACAGACACTGATGTCCGGAACAATCCAGCAGTTACCTTCAACTACTTCAGTCATCCACAGGATCTCAATCGTTGTGTCTATGGTATCAAGACCATTGAAAGGATACTGAAGACAAACCGTTTCTCTGAACTCTCTGCTGATGGTGCTGGGTTATCAATGGAAAGGGTGCTCAATATGAGTGTGCAGGCTAATGTGAACCTGATACCCAAGCATACAAATGACACAGAATCCCTGGAGCAGTTTTGCAAGGACACTGTGATCACCATCTGGCATTATCATGGTGGGTGCCATGTAGGGAAGGTGGTTGACCAGCATTACCGGGTGCTTGGAGTTTCAGGCCTCCGGGTGGTTGATGGCTCAATATTTTCTAGATCACCAGGGACCAACCCTCAAGCTACAGTCATGATGATGGGCAGGTAGACTACCTCACGCAGATGAAACTTCCCTGTTTTGCTACAAAAGTTTAAATTTTAAGTGTAGAGACTGAATAGCTTTTTGCCATACTTTTTGTTCAGATATATGGGAGTGAAGATCCTAAGGGAAAGGCTGGGACGAGCAGCTGGAGTGTAGTTGATTCCTGGACATTAGCTTTTTATTATGTGTGGCCTAGGAAAGAAATTACTAATTTTTTGTGGGATCCAGAATGAATCGCTGAAGAAAAACAAGCTATGTGTTTCATCTGTACCCAGTAATCATTTGTCTAATATGATATTGCAGACTAAATGGTTGACTGAGCCCCTCTTTCTTCTTTTTTATTGTTTATTAAGTGGATTTCAAGAAACAAACTCTCATGAACTGCTCCCTCATTAAAGGAAAACTGAGGTTGTTTAACAATATCACACCAAGCGAAATAAAATCCATGGCAGAGTGCTGTATGTTACTATGTTAGACAACCGCATATGGGCACATGGGCCATCGGCATATTATGGTTAATTATAGATTGATTGCTATTGTATTAAGCAAGGAGATCCGACGGTGGTCATACTTCTACAAACCAACCCAGGTCCTCCTTGCCTATATATGTACCCCTGCCTATTGGCCTCCTAATCAATCTACTAATTTCCCACGCAAATTCCATTGCTTTCACTGTATATCAACAAAAGAGAAGAAAATCCATTCACAAAATTCAATAATCTGACTTTATTATGTCAGAAAGTGTTTGGTGTAACTCTGCTACATAAGTTTCCCCTTTGAGGGGGAAGAATGAAAAGGGAAATCGCAATGCATCGAGAGCTCAACAGATTACATCTGGTCATCATTTTACGGCTGGAGGAACTACAGAGACTCCGAAATCATCAATTAGCAGCACCTAACACACAAAAAAATGCATTTGTTCCAAAATAATAATAATAATTCTAGAGCCTTACAGGTATCCTGAGACCATCATAGCTAAGCTGGATGTCAAGACCCTCTGTTTCCATCAGATTGGCAAGATCACTGTTTACTTTCTCATGGTCCATCAAATGCATCATTCCTGAAGATATCATTCAATATAACTTAATCATTGGCAAGACCAGACCAACTGTATAAACAGTGAAATATGGGACATTAGACTTGTAGTGAAATTGGGTCAAATAATTATAAGCATCGATGTCTATAAACAAGAAAGGATATCACTTGAGCATCGAATGCTTCAATGATGGGGAAAAGGGGGGAATCATTGATTGCTAACAACAGTAAGTTCTCAATGGTGATGGTGATGGACGTACATCTAGTCTTATCTTTCATTAGTATTGGGAAATAGTGTCAAATAAGGGTAAAAAATTCAAATAATCTCAGAGTTAAATTATGAAGTTACGACTACCTTTATATTCTTGCTGTGGCATATGTATCGTCACAAAGGCATTGTAGTTCAATGGTTCATTGGTTCAACACACCCAAGCAAAGGCAAACATATTTTCATGTTGCCGACTGTATAAAATAATCATGCAAGCTTTTCTCTAGCAAACTAAGCAGTCCGTGAAAGAGTGAGCTTTGTATTTGTACAACCATTGGGAAACGAAATGCAAGAGTTGACAAATTTTAAAACAAAAGCATGTGTACGAGTGGTCAGTGAGTTCCTACCAGTAAAGAGTGTTTTCTTTGGTTTGATTTTCCTAACTTCCTCAAGGGCCTGCACAGTTTAAGGATACATCAAAAGGATTACAGTGAACTAGTTAGGAGATGTTATAGTAGAGCTATAGGACTAACCCTTGGTAGTCCAAAGTGTGTTGATGAAGAACGATCAGGTCTTAGAGCATCCTGTACAAAGTTATCCACCAAACTTAGATGCAATCAGACATTAATAGTTGAGAAAGATGAACAAGAAGTTAATAAGAAAAGCTTTAGAGCTTTGCCGTAAATCCAATAACTTTATGATGTAACAGTTATAGCAAATAATTGTTATATATGATACCATTATAAGAAGTTCACAGTTTTCCAGAAGCTTGTATGTTTCTTCAGGTATATCACTGACATCACTGCATCCATCACAGGAGTTCAGACAAGAGGCCTTACAGCAACACAGTTCATTGTAGCAAAATTAACCTTGCACTGAACTTGGTCTACCTTATATAGCATACATCACCAAAACGAAAACCAAGAGAGCGGTAACCCTGACCGTGCCAAACAGGTAAAGGAATAACCTGAGATGAAGAAAACGTAGCTTCAGAAAGTAATATGAAGCACTTCTATCTTTTATATGATTATTGAAATACGGTTAGTATGCACCAATAGAAGGAAAGACAAATGAATGGGCAGTTACTTTAAAGAACAAATGATAGTTTCGTGACAGGTCTACTAAAATTCACATGCTGGCAAGTATTGCCAGCTTGCTTCTGGCAGTCATTCTAACCCAAATCACTGAAAATAGGAGCTCAAATTGCTCATCTACTAAAGCGAAATGCTTCAATACAATCCATTCAAACAATTCCCTTACAGATAGGTCTTTCATTTATAATTGAACAAGCACCCAAGTTTTTGAACCATTTGATCAGTTTGTTTGTACCAATAAGTTCTATTACTTAAATATTCTCAATTAATTAATTGAACCTATCACATGATAATTCACCAAAATAAGGCAATAAGCGCAAGTTTATAACTGTGAATCCCAATCCCATACAACATCCACTGAGTCAAGGAGGGTACTTTGCGATTATAAAACATAATGACACAGGTATGGGGTATTTGCTAGTTACATTTCCTATTACAAACCTCGAGATTGTGAACCATAAATGGTTCTTCTTTTATAATGTTGAATTGCAATGCTGAAACTGCCGCTCCAGGTATAACTACACTTGTGTCGATCAGATAATAGTGGGTCATCTTCATCACCTGTCACAGAAAACAAATGACAAAGAAAGAAAGCAAATGAGCCAGTTTTTGTGATCAGGACAAAAACAAAAAAGAAGACAATGATCTTTTAACAGATATTTCACTTATCATTTGCTACTGTTTTAAAACGACCAGTCAATTGGCTAGACAGTTGTCCATGTAATCCAAAAATTTGTTTTGTCTTCATACAGTAACAGAGACCAAAAGAGAGGTGGGGGAATCCAACCTCATAATCACGCTCCACCACATAAATTGGGATCGACGACTGAACATTGTTCGTCCAATCACGAAGACAATCAAACCCTGCACCGGAGACGTTATCTTTCTTTATCATTTTTATGAAAAAGACGAGATAAAAAGGACATGGATTGTTGTCCCAACTGATACCAACACCATTGCTTTAAGTTAAACAGTTACAACAGGACCAAAAAGTAGCAAAGGTTACAGACCTCCGATGGCATCAGCATGAGAATGGGTAATAATGACACCATCGATCGTCCTCAAACTGAAAAGTAGGAGGAAACACTTTGCATGATCAACTTTGCACCCAAACAAACTGAATATTGTATCAGATCAGATCAAAGACAGCACCCAAACGTGGGGAACCACTGGAGTGCCGAGTGGTAGAAGAACCTGGGGAGAATATAAACGGGTCAGTGAAGAAATGAAGCAAAGCGAGTTGTAGTGCCCATCCATAGCACATACTTGCCGGCATCAACAACAATGTTGGTGGTGCCAGACGGGGTGGCGTGGCGCAGAAGGATAGAGGTGTTGCGCCTCCTGTTCGGGTTCCCTGGCTCAGCCGCCTTGGTACAAACCTGCATGCAGGACAAGACAAAGCAAGCTACAATGAGCAACAAAAAGGTAGCATGGGCGATGCAATGTTGTTGGGCAATATAGAGAGATGGTGAATGAGGCAAATGGCATACGGGGCAAGTCTTGGTGGGGTGGGTGAGGCAGCTGACGCGCGGGATGCCCTCACTAGTGCCCGTACCGAGGAAGATGAGCTCAGACTGCAGCCGCTGGTCCTCCTCCGACGTCGAGGAGCCAGAAACGGTGCCGCCACCGGAAGACGCACGGGCGACGCTGCTGTAGAAGGAGCGCGCTGGAAGAGAAACAAGCAAGCAAACAAGGGGGAGGCGTTACGTCGAGTAGCTGATACGCAGCCGCGCGGGCCGTAAGTTTCCGTACAACTTGGCGCGCTTGACGCACCGGATCGGAGGCGCGGGTGGAGAGCAAGCCGCGGCGAGAACGAGGAGGGAGCGGAGCGCGTCGCGGCGGCGGTGGCGAGGCCGGGGAACGCGCGCGCGATACGCGACGCCGCCGGCGCCATGTGCGGGGCCTGCGCTCGCAGGAACGCCGCGGCGATCGCGCCCGTAGCGGCGCGGGGCATTGTCGACGCCGGCGGTGGCAGTAGCGGCGGCAGCAGCAGCCGATTCAGAGGCGGAGGCGGGTCCCTGACCGGCGTCCGCTTGTCGCGGGGCGGGGACGGACGCTGGCAGGTGGACCCGGGGTGCCCGTGCGCGTCTGGTGGCAGAGAAAGGTCCAAAAGGTTTTGTGTACTGTGCTCGGAAAAGCGTATGTCAACTGACAGGTGGGCCGAATGTCATCCGGTCCCGCATGTCGGTGAAAGGGCCTTGACAATGTGAACCACTATCCACTGGGCTCTGGACTCGATTGGGCCGGGCCGAGGAATATACCCATCGTTTCATCCGTTTCCCTTTGCCCAAAGCCCCCAAACGTACGGTGCCTCTCGTTCCTGCATCTCTGCGCCTCCCCGGACACAATCGACTTCGCCGGCTAGCCCCGCCGGCGACGACAGGCAAGTGCGCCCCCCCTCTCCCAACAACTATCCCCCGATCGCTCCTCTCTCTCTCTCTCTGAATTTTTCTGCTAGTTGGCATCGACGGGAGGACCAACTCGAGACATGGTGTTCACTTGATCTTGGCACTGTGTAGGTCGTAGGAATGATTGATTCCTAGCAGCGCTCATGCTTCCATTCACGATATAGAGAAAGGAAAAAAAACTCCTGCCTATTGGATGGATGAATAGTATTCATTGCGTCCGTAACCGAGCATTACATCTAAAGATGTCAACGGGACCCGATCCTCAATTCCCTGTGGGGAATTCTTCCATTAAAAGATGGAGATGGGGGAAAATTAATCCCCACGGGGAAACATTTGGTAGGAAGGCTGTCCCCGTCGGGGATGGCGGGGATGGGGATGGTTGCCTGGTCCCCGACCCTGATCCCCGCCAACCCGCCCTGCGAGGCCGCGAAGCACGCTGTCAGTAGGCAGCAGTGCCGGCCCATGTAAAGGCTCAGCAAGTCGCGGAGGTATATAACGCGTCGCCGGCCGTCCAAACCCTAATTCCTCACTCCCCAATTCCCCATCCGCGCTGCGCCTGACGGCCCTCCTCTCCGCGCTGCGCCGCGCGCACCTCCAAGGCTCCAAGTCTCCAACACCCCGCTCACGCCGCGCAGGCGCGCAACTCCACGCCCGCCTTCTCGTCTCTGCTGGCCCTCCCTCCCTCCCGAGGCTGCCCCTCTCCCTTCGACGGCACAGGCGCACAACTCTCTCCCGAGCCCATCGACGACGACGCAGGGAGGCTCTCCCTCCCTCCCGGATCCGACGGGGGAGCAGAGCGGTGGGCGGCGGTGAGCGCGGAGTAGAGAGGGAGAAGGGGAAGCAGAGAGAGAGGGAGCTCGACGGCGCTCTGTGGAGGTGGAGCAGAGGAGGAGAGGAGAGGGCGGAGCAGAGGGAGAGCACGGGCGACGGCGGCAGCCTCGGCTCCGGGGAGGAGGATGCCAGATCCACCTGTGCCGGGGAGGAGGATGCCGGATCTGCCACTAGGGACGAGCAGGGGGCCGGATCTGCCGCCGGGGACGAGGTGGGGACCGGATCCGCCGTTGGGGACGAGGTGGGGGCCGGATCTGCCGCCAGGGACGAGGTGGGGGGCTGGGGGCCGGATTCGCCGCTGGGGACGGGGTCGGGGCCAGATCCGCCACCAGGGAGGAGGTGGGGGTGGATCCGCGCCCCCACGCATGCCGCCGAGCGAGACGGGCCGCGCTCGCCGCCGTTGTTGAGTCGCGTCGCCGTGGTTGGAGGGAGAGGGAGGAGGGGCGCCGCCATGGTGGGAGCGAGGAGGGTCGCTGGCGTGGTTGGAGGGAGAGAGAGGGCCACTGAGGGAGGGAGAGAGAGAGTGGGGGAGGAGAGACCGCGTGGGAGGCCTGGGAGGGACTGCAGCAGGCGCGGCCGGGGGGGGAGGGGTTGATGCGGGATGGGGATCCCAAGGATTAAATCCTCGGCGGGGGCGGGGATGGGAAGAAGTGCTCCCGTGAGCCTTCACGGCGACGGGACGGGGAAATTTGCCCAGGGGACGGGATGGGGCAAGAACTTCCGACGGGAATTCCCGTTGACATTGCGAATTACATCGGTTTGTGTTACGAATTTGGTGATAATCAGTATATGGCGGGGCTCACAGATTCAATTTGAAAAAAAATCATTTGTCTCGAGACTCACCGAAAACACTAGATCCTAAGATGAGCACCCTTGCTTGATTCTCGAAATATCCAACGAACCTTTGTTTCTTCCCTATGCAACCTATGCAATCTGTAATGAAGACGGGATGGTCAGTCTGACTCAGTACCTCCCTCCCCGGGTTGGTCTGGGTTCCAGCCCTCAGTGGCTCACCCTTTGTGGCTTCGGCCACAGTGACGGGGAGGAAAAAAAACTCACTTGTCTGACCCACGTGTGGCCGCCTCATCTCATGGAGCTTATCATAGAGCTGTAGTGCTGCTGTGTAAGGGTGGAGCTGGGGTTCGAGGGTTTTCTCGATCTGCGTGAGAAAATCTTTTCTTAAACCGGAATACCCGGCGGCTGTCTAGCCACCGCGGATCGAGTTTTTTTTAACGAAGATGGGAGGTACTCATTAAATCATGTCAGTTTTATGCATCTTTGCTACTGGTTTGGTGGCTTATTACTACCAAATACTCCCTCTGAAATAGATGTCATTTTAGGATTCCTTCTGGTCAGTTCTTTTTTAACTTTGACATCATATGAGAATTGTGTACATTGACAATGTATGATAGATAGTACTACATTCATCACGAAAAAGTACTTATATTATTTAATTATCTTTATTTTAAATGCTATGTTTTAATAGAAATTTCTAGTCTAAGAATCACTTTGTAGAACATGTTGATGTCCTAAACGTCATGTATTTTAAATCAGAGGTAGTAGCGTGTCTTGCTTAGAACTCTCAATTTAGTGTTAGGTGGGTGGTTAATCCTATAGCGTAAATCAGAGGTAGTAGCGTGTCTTGCTTAGAACTCTCAATTTAGTGTTAGGTGGGTGGTTAATCCTATAGTGTAAGCTGGCGATCACCATTTTCTTCGTTGCAACGAACCGTGTGAAGAGTTAAATGTTTGCACTGTGGTTTATATGTGCCACTTCTTCAAGTGAAGGTCACAATTTTTTACTTGTTTTTCCTGATGCGTGGGATTTCTTTCATTTTCAGGCACAGTGGAACACGGAGGAGGAAGTACTCTGCTGTGAATGGGAAATGGCATGTGTCGTGTATCGATATTAGGGATACCCAAAGCAAGAAAGTTAGCGTCGCTGACTTCCCTGGATAGAACAACAAGTATTAAAAAGTCTTGACCGACCCCATGGCCGCGGGCTCCGCCTCGCCCGACCCCAAGGCTATGGGCTCCGTCTCGTCCGACCTCGAGGCCGCGGGGTCTCGCCCAAGGCCGTGGGCTCCATCTTGCCCGGGCTCCGTCTCGCCCGACCCCTAGTCCGCGGGCTCTGTCTCGCTCGACCTCGAGGCCGCGGGCTTCGTCTCGCACGACCTCGAGGTCGGGGGCTCCGTCTCGCCCGACCCCTATGCCGCGGGTTCTATCTCGCCCGACCTCGAGGCCGCGGGCTCCATCTCGCCCGATCTCGAGGTCGGGGGCTCTGTCTCGCCCGACCCCTAGGCTGCGGGCTTTGTCTCGCCCGACCTCGAGGCCGCGAGTTCATGCTCCGTCTCGCTCGACCTCAAGGACGCGGGTTCCGTCTTGTTTGATGGGGAAATATACCGCCACCAACCACTCCACGTCCAAGCGTATGGGCCTAGGTCAAAACTCTAACACCAGGAAAGAGATTGGCACGCCTCGATGTGACCCGTGGCGATGACGGGCCGTACCTGAGGATTCATATCAAGAACAGCGTCGGGCGTGCCGGTGCTGTTCTGCCTAACCATCGTACGAACGCTGACAGGCGCGTCAGTTCACCACGACGTCCGCTGGGACAGAATGGAACGCCATGACCGGCAGATGTCGCCTACGCATGGCGCCAGTGACGAATAGGGCCATGACGTGGAGCCATCCCTGTTGACATCTACAGGATCGACGGGACCCACATGAAGGAGGAGAAGGACCCGACGATCCTGGAAGTCGTCTTCTCTCTCGTTCTTCTCCTTTTCCTCCACTGTAACCCACGCTTTCCCTTCGTCTATAAAAGGGGAAGCAGGACGCCCCATGAAGGGGGATCCAGATCCGCACGAGACTGAACCATGAGACAAAAACACAAGAGCACGACACGAGCACACGGCTGAGCAGCGATCGAGCTCTCAGCACCCGTTCACTCCTTTCACCAGAGACTTAGGATCCTTTCCCTCTCTCGCCTGTTTGTAACCCCTACTGCAAACCAAGTGCCGGTAATACGAGCAGCAGCAAATTGGACGTAGGGACGTTCCGACTGAACTAGTATAAACCCTCGTGTCCTCTGAACACACCATCCAAGCCAGACGCGCATATACAAATTTACTCGTCGGTGGTCCGAAAACATCGACAGTTGGCGCGCCAGGTAGGGGCTTTTTGCGTGTCTCGACGTCCACATCAGGCCTTGGATGGCTAGTCATGGTGTCAGCTGAGTCCCAGGCGCGCACATGCACTTTGGGAACCTGGACTTCATCATCACGACGGGGGAGTTGGTGCAGGCTCCCGTCGCTGTCCAACCTCTCCACTCCGCCGGCCTCGACACGATCGCCGAGGCGCTTGAGCAGCTACGGCTGCACACACCGAAGGCCCATGCCCCTGGGAGCAACCAGCTCCTCGGCTTCGATTATAGGAGGCTAGAGCGCCAGCTCGACGCCTTCCTAGGACCCCGATTGTCTCGGGAGGACCTAAGCCGCATTACCTTCTCGTTCGCCAATGTCATGACTAAATGGTCGAGATGGCGGACTAGAGGGGGCTAAATAGTCCTTTCTAAAACTTAATCGTGCCGCCTAACTGAAACAAGTGCGGAATTAAAACTATCAGTCTAGCTAAGACTACACTCCTCTATCTATGTTCTCTAGCACCTTGCAAAGATCCTAATTAAGCAACTAAGGTGCCAAGCTAGCTAGAGTTCACCTATCCAATTCTAGGAGCATGGTCACACAAACCTATACCACTAGTATTTTTGCACACCGGAGAGCTCCTACACAATTCTAGTAAGCAAAAGCACAAAGCTCCTAAGCTCACTAGCAATGCTCAATAACAAGGCAACCAATGCCAAATTAGAGAGCGCAAATACTTAGCTACACAAACTAAGCAATGTGACTAACATGGTTACACAAACCAAATTGTCACACAAGGGAGCTACTTCTATGCTACACAAGAAAGAAGGTAACTAGTGAGCTACACAAGCTAACTAATTATAAGAGTAACTACACAAGCACAATGTATATGAATATAATTACAAGCTTGTGTAAGGGGATTGCAAACCAACGGGAAGAACAATGTTGACACGGTGATTTTTCTTCTGAGGTTTACGTGCTTGCTAACACGCTACGTCCCTGTTGTGTCGACCGCTCACTTGGTGGTTCGGCGGCTAATTGCCATCACTCGCCAAGCCCGTATGTCGGGCACCGCAAGAACCTACCCCGAAAGTGAGGGTATCTCAATAACACGCTCAACTAGAGTTGCTCTTCACGGCTCCCACGGGGCGAGCACAATGCCCTTCACAAAGCTCTTCTTCGGAGCACCGCACAATCTTCTTGCGGGCTTCGACGGAGACCACCACCAAGCCGTCTAGGAGGTGGCAACCTCCAAGAGTAACAAGCACCATCGGCTTGCAAGACGACCACCTAATGCCACTCAATGCAACCTCACGAAGCAATCGCACTAGAATCGCTCACTCACTCGATCGGATGAATACTATCAAGCTCAAGTGAGTTAGAGGGCTCCCAAACACACCTACACAAGCCACCAAGGCTCAAGGGTGCTCCGCTTGCGGCCAAAGGCCGACCAACACTTCTATTTATAGCCCTTTTTGCTAAAATAGCCGTTACGCCTTCACTGGGCAGACTGCGCATCGACTGGATGCGCATGTCCACTTGACCGAGCGCGTCGATCCCCGCGTCCGGTCGTTGCCGCGCTTCCACGTGTCACTAACCGTTTGAACTAACCATTGCCGCCAATGGCTATCTCCTGTGCACGCCAGCAGTCACTGATCGGACACGCTGCTTGGCTTGACCTGACGCTGCCCCAAGCCGCGTCCGATCGCTTCCAGTAATGGTCTAGAGAAGCTTTTACGTGACCGGACGCGTCCGCTCCTGCACGACCGGACGCAGACCAATGTTCGATCAGCTCTGCACCTGCGCGCCAACTCTAGCACCGCCTACACCACCATACGTCACCTGTGACCGAACGTGCCTCTGCTCCATGACCTGACACGCTACTTCCTGAGTCCGGTCATTTCCAGTGAGCTCCCCGAGCCTCTGTTTTGCGACCGGACGTGTTAGGCGAGTCACGATCGTTCGCAGCACCTGAGTCCAGTCCTTCACCGCCTGCCACATGTCAATGCTATGCCCGCGCCACTGCGTCAGCGTACGTTAGAGACAACCAAACGCGGCCCCTGCGCGTTAGGTCACTCTTCGTGCCAGCGTCCGGTCATAAGACCGAGACCGCGCGCTCTCTGCTGCCACTAGACCGGACACTCTGGTCTTGGCGAGGCCAGCGTTCAGTCACTCACAGTGACCTGTTTCACCTCCGTTTCTTCATCGAGTTGATCCGTTTCAACTCTAACTTCTTCTCCTTTGTAAATGTGCCAACACCACCAAGTGTACACCACCATGTGCATGTGTGTTAACATTTTCATAATCATTTTTTAAAGGATTAGCCCCTCAACTTGTCACGCCACTCGATCCTAGCAACGATGCAAAGTTAGATCACTCGAGTGGCACTAGATGACCAATATGTAAACAAGTTTGCCCCTCTTGATAGTACGGCCATCCATCCTAAACCCGGTCATCAACTTCTCTACACACCTATGACTGGTGAAATGAAATGCCCTAGGTTATACCTTTGCCTTGCGCATTCCATTCCATCTCCTCTAATGTCGATGCAACACATGCACCAACACAATCAACAATGATATGATCCACTTCATATCATCACGTGATCATATTGGTTCATCGATCTTGACTTCACTTGCTCTTCACCGTTGCCTCGGTCCATCGGCGCCAAGTCATCACTCAACTTGCCCTTCACACTTGTAACCGGTCCATCGAGCCAAGTCATGTCTTGATCTTCTCCACCTTGATCACATGACTCTATGTCATGTCTCATGTGCAATGAGCTCCTTCAACATCACATGTGTGAGCTTTGCAACATCTCCGAGCCATTTCCACCTCGATGGCATATGTTGCTCACACACATGTATCTATGGACTAATCACCTGTGTATCTCATATAAACACAATTATTCCTCCTAGGGTTGTCACTCAATTATCAAAACCAAACAAGGACCTTTGAATGACGTAGCTTGCCAGAGGAGAGCCGCTCTCCCCAGAATACCTCATCCGGAGCGCCCCGACAGCGCTCCTGTTCGGTCTACGCAACGCCGCAGTGACCGTTGGCCACCTTGTGGTGCAACACACGCCCTCATCCCCTACGAACGATGAGTTCGTGGGGATGACCGAATATGTCATAGAATCTTTCCATGACCTCCTCGCGGGAGAATTGGAGTCACCCTCCGACTCTAACTCCAGTAGGGGGAGCCATCACCCCTCGCGTGAATGTTTCATGGCAGGTACCCCCAAGGGATACATCAAAAGCATCCATGAGGGAGGGGCTACCCTAGCAGACGACCTCGACGACAAGGTTGAGGGGGACTAGGGGCCCCACCTCGCCTGCGGGTAGAGCAGCTGAGGGCGTAGCACGACTCCAGCTCAAGCAGGAACACGCGGAGCTCGAGCACCACGAAGACGGTGGGCGTGCGCGTGTCGTGGCCTGCGATGTGAACTAGAGGATCATCAAGGACGACGAAGCCCTCCCACACTTCACCCGGGCAAGCCAGAACATCGCTGCTGTAGCAGCCTTACTTCGGGGGCTCCTAGAGCCCACGACACCCGAGGATCGTTGGGCCCATCGTATGATTCGCACGCTACTCGAGCATGAGGTGGCTTAGCAGGACGAGAGCTCGCTATCCCGACGACGCAAGCTCGACGCCAGCTAGCGCATGCCCTCATAGCGACCCGACAAGGACGTGTCAGTCCACTAGGCGCCGCAAGGCGGCAGACTACGCGCCGTGGTCCCGGTGCATGAACGTCTCGGCCTCCACCGTGACGCGTGCAACACCCTCGATGCCCATAGGCATACCCGCGGCGATGCGAGGGAGGAGGCTAGCCGTGGCTACCACCCTTATCATGGTGGACGCTATGACAGCGGCGAGGACAGAAGCTCGAGCCCCGACTTGCCGAGGCCTCAGGCCTTTGGGCGACACATCCTCAATGCTGTCTTCCCACCACGGTACCGACCGTCGACCAACATCCTGAAATACTCAGGGGAAACAAACCCTGGACTATGGCTTGAGGATTATAGGCTTGCTTGCCAAGCCAGTGGAGCGGATAGTGATGATTTCATTATCCGCAACCTTCCATTGTTCCTGGTCGATTCGGCACGAACGTGGTTGGAACACCTTCCGCCCAACCGAATCTAAAGTTGGGTAGACCTAAAAGAGATCTTCGTGGGAAACTTCCAGGGCACATACACATGTCCTGGGAACCTATGGGATCTAAAAACTACCGACAGAAGTCTGGGGAAACTCTTCGTGGGTACATCCGGTGCTTTTCCTGGCAGTGCAACGAGCTACCCAACGTCGCCGACGCCGATGTCATAGGAGCTTTCTTGTCTGGGACCACCTATGAGTCCCTGGTTCTCAAGCTAGGACGTTAGGGCCCATGAACTACCAAGGAGCTCCTCGACATCACCACCAGCCACGCCTCAAGCGAGGAGGCGGTCGGGGCAATTTTCAACCACCTCAAAGGCAAGGCAAAGCGAGACAAGGACACCGGCGAAGGCGCCTCCAACCATCCCAACAAAAAGAAGAATAAGCAGCGGCGCGAGGGCTCGCTCATGGCCACCGCCGACCGCAAGGGGGTCGAAAGCCCACCGAGGGTACCCCAGACTACTTCGAGAAGCTGCTCGAAGGGCCATGTCCGAACCATGCTTTCCCCATCAAGCACCTATACAAGGACTGCATCCTCATAAAGCGGTTCTTGTCTGGAGGCTCCAACAAGGGGGAGCATAGGAAGGAGCCCAAGCTGACCGCAGATGATACCGAGGGGAATGACGGTGGCTTTCTGATGCTGGATAGCTACCTCATGATCTTTGGAGGGTCGGTGGCCTATGATTCCAAGCGCCGCTAGAAACTTGTGCGCCGTGAGGTCTATACGGCCGAGTCGGCCGCACCTACCTTTCCCCGATCCTCGGAGTCCGCCATAACCTTTGATCGAACCGACCACCCGGAAAGCATCCCACAACCGAGGAGATATCCGCTCGTGGTTGACCCAATCATTGGCACAAAGCGACTCACCAAGGTGCTGATGGATGGAGGCAGCGGCCTCAACATCATGTATGCTGAAATGCTCGACGCCAAGGGCATCGACCGAGCGCGCATCCGATCGACCGGGGCGCCTTTCCACGGTGTTGTGCCAAGAAAGCAGGCCATGCCACTTGGGTAGATTGATCTGCCCATCACCTTCAGGGATCTGACCAATTATAGGACAAAGACCCTTACCTTTAGGGTGGTCGGGTTCAACGGAACCTACCATGCCATCCTGGGACATCCATGCTACATGATGTTCATGGTTGTCCCCAACTACACCTATCTGAAGTTGAAGATGTCAGGTCCATGCGGGGTCATCACCATCGGCACCTCCTTCCAGCGCGCCTACGAGTGCGAGGTCGAGTGCTGCGAACACGCCACGGCAATTGTCGCCTCCAAAGAGGTTGCGGCCATTAGGGAGGTGGTCGTCGAAGAAGCACCCGATCCCAAGTGGTCGGCCGGGTCTTTCAAGCCTGTAGAGAGTGCCAAGGAGGTCCTCATAAACCCCAGCAACCCTAAGGGCAAAGTGGTGCGCATTGGCACCATACTTTCCTATGAATAGGAAAGCGTGCTCGCTGACTTTCTCCGTGCCAATAGAGACATCTTTGCGTGGAGACCCATGGACATGCCAGGCATTCCGAGAGAAGTCACCGAGCATGCCTTGAAGATTAGGCCAAGCTCCAAGCCGGTGAAATAGTGCCTGCGTTGCTTCGACGAGGAAAAATGTAGGGCCATCGGCGAGGAGATTGCGAAGCTTTTGGCGGTCGGGTTCATCAAAGAAGTATACCGCCCCGAGTGGTTAGCCAATCTCGTTCTTGTATGAAAAAAGAGTGGGAAATAGAGAATGTGTGTTGACTACACGGGTCTCAACAAAGTGTGTCCAAAGGATCCATTTTCTTTGCCACGCATAGACCAAGTAGTCGACTCGACCTCAGGGTATGAAACCCTTTGCTTCCTTGATGCGTACTCAGGGTGCCATCAAATCATGAGGAAAGAGTCCGACCAGCTCGCGATTTCTTTCATCACTCCATTAGGATCATTCTGCTACGTCATAATGTTGTTCGGTCTGAAAAACGCGGGGCCTACGTACCAACGCTGCATGCTCAAGTGTTTCGGGGATCTCATCAGGAGGACCGTTGAGGCCTACGTGGATGACATCGTGGTCAAATCCAAACGGACTGACCAGGTCATAGCTGACCTAGAGCAGACCTTCACAAAACTCTGAGCAAACGGCATTAAGCTCAACCCCGAGAAGTGTGTTTTTGAGGTCCTAAGGGGTATGCTGCTGGGTTTTATCGTCTCCGAGCGTGGCATCGAAGCCAACCCAGAGAAGATCTCAGCCATCATGAGAATGGGCCCAATTTAGAACATAAAGGGGGTACAACGAGTTACGGGGTGCCTCGCCGTTCTCAGCCGCTTTATCTTGTGCCTCGATGAATGAGGTCTCCTCCTCTATCGGCTTCTGCAGAAGGCCGACCGTTTTGAATGGATGCTCGAGGCCCAGGAGGCACTTGCAAGGTCAAGCAGTTCTTGATGAAGGGCCTGATCCTGGTCTCTCTGACCAACGGGAAACCACTTTTGCTCTATATTGCGGCCACCACACAAGTGGTCAATGCTGTCCTGGTGGTAGAGCGAGAAGAAGAGGGATACGCCCTCAAAGTGTAGCATCCTGTGTACTTCATTAGCGAGGTCTTGTTCGATTCTAAGACTTGCTACCCCCAAATCCAGAAACTCCTGTATGCCATCCTTATCGCCAAGAGGAAGTTGCGTCACTACTTTGAGTCGCATCTAGTGACGGTCATGACATCCTTCCCTCTCGGTGAGGTCATCCAAAACTAGGATGCCATAGGAAGAATCACGAAATGGGCACTCGAGCTGTTGGGTCAAGGCATTTCATATGCCCCTCGAATGGCCATCAAGTCCCAAGTGTTGGTTGATTTTGTTGTAGAATGGACCGAGGTCCAAATGCCGCCAGTAGTCATCGACCAAGAGTACTGGACGATGTACTTCGATGGATCATTGATGAAGAAAGGCACCGGTGCGGGGCTGGTCTTCGTTTTGCCCCTTAGGGTACACATGAGGTACATGGTTCGCATCCATTTCCCCTCCTCCAATAATGTGGCTGAGTATGAGGCACTCATCAATGGCCTACGCATCGCCATAGAGTTGGGTATCCGATGGCTCGACGTTCAGGGCGACTCCGAGCTGGTCATCGACCAAGTCATGAAGGAATCAAGCTACCACAATGCCAAGATGGCTGCATATTGCTGAGAAGTCCACCAGCTAGAGGACAAGTTCGACGGTCTCAAGCTCAATCACATTCCGAGGTGTCTCAAAGAGGCGGCTGACGCACTGGCAAAAACGGCGTCCTGTTGAGAGCCGGTACCGACGAGCGTCTTCGCCAGCGATCAGTACAAGCCCTCAGTCCGCTACAAGGAGCTGTAATAGATCGGTGATGCGCCACCTGCCCTGGGCTCAGGGGCTAACCAGTCGGCAGCTCCATCCGACCCCAAAGTTATGGAGCTTGACGAGGATCTAGCGATAGAGCTTGACCCTCTGGCCGACTGGAGGATGCCTTAGCTCGACTACCTCCTTTGTGAGGCGCTGTCGACAGACAAAACGGAGGCTCGGCCGCTTGCACATCGTGCTAAGTCCTTTGTCCTTATTGAGGGCGAGCTCTATAGGTGAAGCCACACTGGGATCCTACAGCGCTGCATCCCCATCGAACGAGGGAAGCAGTTGCTGAGTGATATCCATGGTGGGGGCTGCGAGCACCATGCCGCGCCTAGGACCCTGGTCGGAAACACATTTCGATAAGGCTTCTACTGGTCGACCGTAGTAGCTGATGCTGAACAGATTGTGCGCACCTATGAAGGGTGTCAATACTACGCTCGACAGACCCACCTGCCGTCCTAAGCACTCCAAACGATCCCCATCATGTGGCCGTTCATGGTCTGGTGGCTCGATCTGTTCGGACCTCTCAAGAGGGCGCCCGAGGGCTATACGCACTCGATTATCATCGTAGACAAGTTTACAAAGTGGATAGAGGCTCGATCGATCTCCACAATTAAGTCCAAGCAAGCCATGCTGTTCTTCCATGACATCATCCATCGCTTTTGAGTCTTGAACTCCATTATCATAGACAACAGCACGTAGTTCACCAAAAAAAGTACCTCTGATTCTGTGATGAATACCACATCTGCATCGATTGGGCCACCATGGCGCATCCCCGCATGAACGGGCAAGTCGAGCGCGCGAACGGCATGGTCCTACAAGGCCTCAGGACTAGGATCTTCAACCGGTTGAACAAATTTGGAAAATGATGGGTCATGGAGCTTCCCATGGTGTTCTGGAGCCTGAGGATAACCCCCAGCTGGGCCACCGGCTACACGCCATTCTTCATGGTCTATGGTTCCAAGGCTATCCTCCCGACCGACGTCGATTATGGAGCGTCGAGGGTCGAGGCGTACGACGAACAGGGAGCCACGACATCCCTTGAGGATGCCATAGACCAGCTAGATGAAGCGCGCGATGTTGCCCTCCTTCGCTCGGCCAAGTACCAGCAAGCATTGTGCCGGTACTATAGCCGTCGAGTGCGGGGTTGGGCCTTCAATGTCGGGGACCTGGTACTCTGTCTCGTCTAGAGCAACAAGAATCAATACAAGCTCTCTCCGCCATAGGAGGGACCATACGTCGTTGAGGAGGTGCTCCGACCAGCACCTATAAGCTCAGGACCATCGACAGTGAAGTCTTTGTCAACGCCTAGAACATCGAACAACTACATCGCTTTTACCCTTAAATTTACACACGCTTTCGCTATCAACTCCTTGATCTTTAGTGACACCCGACCTCAACAATGGCAGGGGGTCGGGCCTCACTCGGGGGCTGATGAGAGCATATCTATCCGGTAGACATTCTCTATGCCCGACCCTTTCTCACGTTAAGACCTAGAAGCGAGGGTTGCGGAAACAAACACTGAGTAAAACTGTTCGGACCACAAGAAACCTACGCCCCAGCAGCTACGGCGTTTTTTCTCACCAGCGTGATCAGAGTTTTTTCCCACACCCTGAGCTTTTTAGCCTTAACTACAGAAAGAGTTAGAATGCATTTAAGAGTATATCCTCCTGGCGAACATTCTTTGTGCCTGACCCTCTCTCATGTTAAGATCTAGAAGCAAGGGCTGAGTAAAACTGGTCGAACTACAAGAAACCTACGCCCCATCGGCTACGACGTTTTTGCTCACCAGTGTGATCAGAGTTTGTTCACCCACACCTCGAGCTTTACGGCCTTAACGGCTAAAAGGGTCAGAACACATTAATCATTTTATATAAAAAAGGGGACAAGGGCTGAAAATCTATTTGGCCATAACGAAACTTAAGAGCTTGTCCATTTATTACAAGTTCACCGCCTGGCTTATCTGCCTAACTAATTTCTTGGGTGGGATGATCTCATCCTCTATCTCCGTAGGTAAGTCCTATGCCAGTGGGTCACCCAGCTCGATCGGACGGCTTGGCTCGCTGCCGAGAGATGGGCAAGGAGCAGTAGGATGCCTCATGCGGGTTATGCCGACTCCGTCACGAACAACGGACTTGGATTTCACTCGTACATATCTGATGAGAGCTCCCTGAACCCGTCCCTCAAGCCATCGAGGTAAGTCCTGTGCCAGCGGGCCACCCAAGTCGATCGTATGGCTCGTGCTGCTGCCGAGAGATGGGTAAGAAGCAGTAGGATGCCGCATGTGGGTTATGTCGACTCCGTCACAAACGACGGACTTGGACTCCACTCGGACATATCCGGTAAGAGCCCCCCAAACCCGTCACTCGAGCCATCGAGGTAACTTTACCAACCCCCACTTTACTTCTCCAGTGCGTGAGCATTCATTCATCCATTCTCATACATCCAAGCATCGCATAAGCAAGTATTGCATCACAACGCTTCGTGTCACGTCACGTCGAAGGCGATCAACCAGGGTTCGAAGGCCGGCCTGTGAAGGGCTCGAGGCCACCTCACATCAAACAGTGCCAGGGGAGAAAACGTGGATGAGCCCCAGCAGCCTTTGCTCGACCTGCTCAGAAGTGGACAGGGTCATCTCGACCTCGTTCGATCCTAACCTCGAGCCGTGCCCACAGAATCTCCATCGAGGGGAGGCCAACGGGCCACCTTAGTCGGTCTCCGGAATGACTCAGGCATCTGTCGGGAGGCGGGTTAAGGAGTAGTGGAATGCCATATGAGGGCTATGCTGACCCTATTATGAATGACGGACCCAGATTCCACTTGGACATGCCCATTAGCGAGCTTAAGAGCACGACACTCGAGCCATCGAGGCAAGTGACGTTAGCTCAACCCCTCCGGTTGCAGAAACCATGGACAGGGTGATGATCACAAAGATGAGCTGACCCCTCGACCGGACCCCTGCAATGTGCGGGGGCTCGAGGGAAGTTGGACTCACAAGGAGACCGAATACGCGGTCGCAGAATGATGGCTCGGATCCTAGGGAGGGGGTACGTACAAAAACTAAGAATAACGTTTTTGAAACAAAAAAAAACTTTCTCCCACCAGTTTCGCTATCGTCTCCTCGATCTTTAGTGACACCCAACCCAGCAACGGCAAGGGGTCGGGTCTCACTCGAGGGCTTATAAGGGTATATATATAGCCTTTCTGAAATAGTCATCGTGCCTGACCCTTTCTCATGTAAAAAACCTAGAGGCAATGTTTGCGGAAACGAACGCCGAGTAAAACTGGTCGGACTGCAAGAAACCTACGCCCTAGCGGCTACGACACTCTTGCTTGCCAGCATGACTAGAGTTTTCTCGCCCACACCTCGATCTCTATAGTCTTAACAAAAGGAAGGGTCGGAGCGCATTAACCCCTTTTTTACACATAAAAGGGAGAAAGAACAAATTCGTTCAAACCAAAACAAAATAACAGACTTGTTCAAACGAAGCAAAAGGGATGGAACTCATCCGCTTCATCAAGGGCAGCCACCCAGACCAAAGACCGAGACATCCCCGCACCGACCTCAAGCGACGCCGACCTTTCTAGAGGCAGCAGCTCCTCCAGAGCGGCTCCTCTAGTGATAGAGGGGGCGGGTGATGCAGACATGGTGGCTTGCCCTATCGCCACATCCGCAAAGGATGCCATGGGTGCGCCCCCTTCCATCTGCCCCATCACAGACATGGCCACCTACACGGACGGTGGCTCTGGCCATGCCTCCTCTACCTACGACATCGAGGACACGACTAGCCGCGCCGTGCCCGCCATGGGCCCCCGGATGTGCCCTCCTCTACCTGCTCTCCCGTGGGCACAGCCATCAGCTACACCTCCCCGGTCGACACCGTGGTCGCCCCGAGGCCACTCATGCCCTCCACCAGCGTGGCGATAGCTAGCTCCTGGCGCATTTGCTTGAGGAGGATCTTTTTTGAAGAAAGCCACAGGAGAGTCCCACATCCTCTGACGCTACTTGGGACATGGCGGTCAGTTCGCGGCAAAAATTTGTTAGGACAAAAGGATGATAAAAACTCTTGACTCACCTTGACGCCATCATACAAGGACATTTTGGGGCTAGCTTTCCTAAGCCCGGCACATTGCCGCTTTGAGCCCTCCCTCAACTCGAAGGGCTCGGATGAATCAAAATGGCCGCCTCCAGCTGACTCCGAAGGCGCAGCCGAGGGCTCGGGTGGAGCAGGGCGACCAGTTTCTGCTGGCTCTAGGGTCGCCATCGAAGGTCCAGACATGGTGGGGTGGTTTGTTTCCGCCGACTCCGGGGGCGTGTCCTCCTCCTCCCGCCTTGTGACATGCCACAGGAAGGGCCCCGCCTACGGCAAAGGCGGGTCCTCGTCCCTAGAGGCCTGATCATCCCACAGGATGGGTGACATGGAGCCATCATCTTCCTCCTCCTCCTCTTCTTCTTCCTCATCTTCTTTCAATGAGCCTTGACGCCGCTTCCCTCACTGTAGCTTCGCTCGCTGCTTCGACCACTGTTTCTTCTCGTCGTCGTCCTTATTCTACTTCCGTTGCTCATCCGTAGCACGGTTCACCGCCCTCATGGCCGCGTGCTCTGGCAGTGGCACGACGGAGTCCTAGAAGACTAACCCCACCGGCAACTCGATGAAGCCCGCGTCCGGCCGCATCATGGGATGCCCCGGGATAGGGAACACAGTGTCGGCCTCCCCCATGGACTCCTTGATGAACTATGCAACCTCGCTATCACAGAGCAGCCCCTAGGCAAGTGTCATCTCGATGAGCTACGTGCCGGGCGTCATCCCGTATAGCGGGAGGACGTGCACCATCAGAGGCGCCACCCTCTTCGTGTGATACCCCCCGATGATGCCGGCCCCATGAAGGTCGTGGGTCTTCAAGAACGCGATGGCCTTGAGAAGGTTGCGCATCCTCTTCTTCTCCTTGACAGGTGACCCCCATGGCCATGATGGCGGCACCTCTTCAACTAGGCGCCCCGAGAAGATCGGCAAGGGAGCGGTAGGGTCGTTCTTTTAGGTAGAACCAATGCGAGTGCCACCCCTTGTTGGATCTAGAGAGCTGGCCGAGCATGTACTCGGCCGCCCGCTGCCCCTAGAGGTGGATGCCCATGCATCCCTTAGGCACCAAGGTCTCTCGGCCTTTCTCCTTCTTCTTGATCAAGGAGATGGAGAAGAAATATCTCCAGAGCTTGAAGTGGGGCTCAATCCCTAGGTAGCCCTCACACATCGCGATGAAGGCCGCGATGTGCTGGATCTCGTTGGGGTTCAGGTGCTGCAGCTCGATCTGATAGTGGTGCAGCAGACCCCGGAAGAACGGGTGAGGAGGAACCATGAGTCCATGCTCGTGGAAGGGAGCAAAGGAGACGACGTAGCCGTCGAGAAGCGCCAGCGCATCCTCGTGGCTGGCACAAGCCACTCCACCGCATCAGTCCTCCCACGGAGAAGACCACGCTTGACAAGGCCCTCCATGCATGCATGGGTAACATCGGAGCGGTACCACAAATCTATGGAGGATGGAGGTGGCTACGAAGAAGCAAAGGTGGCGGTGGAGGAGCAAAAGCTACAGATCAAGGGCTCCAGCAATGGATTAGCAAGCACGGTAGATCCGAACGGTGGCTGTGGAGAAACAGAGAAATTAAGGTTGTAGTTTTGGCATGTAGGAGCGCAAAGGGGGAGGCCGCTATTTATAGGGCGGAGCGGGACAAGAAGGCAAACCGTCCGCCTAGATTCACGCGCCTGCTGCGCCACATCACGTCACCTCCCTCCATAGATCATGCGCACACTATCTCTGGCCGCCCCCCGAAGGATACACTAGATGACGGTTCGCCCATTCAATGGGCCAAGAACCGTCGTAGGTAAGAAGGGATCCAGAGCTGAAAATGCTCCTACGACACATTTAGGACCAGGGGTTCGAAGGCTGACCCACCAACGGGTTCACAGCCACTTTGGGGCACCCTTAGAGCGAGGGATGGAAAGGGATGGGCCCACTAGCGGCCAGTTCCTAGGCACACGAGCGCCACAGGCATCCCAGCCCACATTTGAGTCTTGGTTGGTTCCCAGTCCATGGTTTTTGCTCAAAGAAAGGAAACGAGCCCTTGAGTCCGACCAAATGGACCTAAGAACTATATGGACTGACGGCCAAGTGTCTGGAGTTAGTCACCAGCTGACCCATTGAAAGGTCCTAATATGGCTAGAGGGGGGGTGAATAGCCTATTTAAAAATCTACAAATCAACTAGAGCAATTTGATTAGTATGACAAATAGCGTAATGCAAACTTGCTCTAGCTCTACAATGGTTGCAAGCCACCTATCCAACAATTCTAGTTGCAATGATTACTTAGGCACACAAACTTGCTATGTAACTACTCACTAGGAGCTCTCAAACTTGCTACTCTAAAGAGCTCAACTAGATGAATGTAAATAATAAAGCAAGCTCTCAATTCTAATTACACTAAAGAGCTTGTATCAACTAGTTTGCAAGAATGTAAATAAGTGAGTAGGGTGATTATACCGCCATGTAGGGGATGAACCAATCACAAGATGAATATATAGCCAATCACCCGGAGAATGCCAAAGACAAGAGACAATCGATTTTCTCCTAAGGTTCACGTGCTTGCCAACACGCTATGTCCCCGTTGTGTCGACCAACACTTGGTGGTTCGGCGGCTAAGAGGTGTTTCACAAACCTCATCCACACGATAGGACACCACAAGAACCGACTCACAAGTGAGGTAACTCAATGACACGAGCAATTTACTAGAGTTACCTTTCGGCACTCCGCTGGGGAAGGTACAACTCCCCTTACAATCACCGGAGATGGCCACGAACAATCACCAACTCATGCCAATCCTCCACCACTACTCCAACCGTCTAGGTGGTGGCAACCACCAAGAGAAACAAGCGAAATTTGTAGTGCAACACGAATGCCAAGTGCCTCTAGATGCAATCACTCAAGCAATGCACTTGGATTCTCTCCCAATCTCACAATGATGATGGATCAATGATGGAGATGAGTGGGAGGGCTTTGGCTAAGCTCACAAGGTTGCTATGTCAATGAAAATGGGCAAGAGAGTGAGCTTGAGCCAGCCATGGGGCTTAAATAGAAGCCCCCACGAAATAGAGCCGTTGTACCCCTTCGCTGGCCACAACGCGGGCTGACCGGGCGCTTCGGTCATGTTGACCGGACGCTGGACCCAGCGTCCGGTCGCCCGATGTAAGCCACGTGTCATTCTGAGTTAAACCTGAGCCGCCAGATCTCAACAGCTATAGACTGACCGGACGCTCCGGCACAAGTGACCGGACGCTCAGACCCCAGTGTCCGGTCATTTCCAGTAAGCTCCCAAAACCGACTTTTGCTGACTGGACATGTCCGGTCCACCTTGACCGCACACTGCCTAGTGTCCGGTGCAATACCCTAGGTACTGTGCCGACATGTTAGTCCGACCGACGCAGTCCTTCAGCGTTCGGTCACTGAACGACCCAGCGTCCGATCAGTTGACCGACGCCAGCATCTTTGCGACCAACTCCATTTCACTTCTAACTTCTCCACCCTTGCTCAAATGTGCCAACCACCAAGTGTATCACCTTGTGCACATGTGTTAGCATATTTTCACAAACATTTTCAAGGGTGTTAGCATTCCACTAGATCCTAAATGCATATGCAATGAGTTAGAGCATCTAGTGGCACTTTGATAACCGCATTTCGATACGAGTTTCACCCCTCTTAATAGTACGGCTATCAATCCTAAATGTGATCACACTTGCTAAGTGTCTTGATCATTAAAACAAAATAGCTCCTACAATTTATACCTTTGCCTTGAGCCTTTTGTTTTTCTCTTTCTTCTTTTCCAAGTTTAAGCATTTGATCATCACCATGCCATCACGGTCGTCATGATCTTCGCCATTGCTTCATCACTTGGAGTAGTGCTACCTATCTCATAATCACTTTGATAAACTAGGTTAGCACTTAGGGTTTCATCAATTATCCAAAACCAAACTAGAGCTTTCAATCTCCCCCTTTTTGGTAATTGATGACAACCCTTTCACAAAGATATGAATTGAATTTTTGATGAATCCATGTTGCTTGCCCAAGCATATTTACCATGTGTAAAAGAATATGGACAAGTTTCATGAATCCCATATGGTAGCAATTGCTCCCCCTACATATGTGCTAAGAGTTTGGATTGTAGCTTGCACATATGCTTAGATAGGAAATATAGGAGTCAATTTCTACCAAATGATGCTAAGGTATAAGAGATGGACCTTTGAAGCGTGATACCAATCGAAGTGCACCAATATACCATCCTTAGCACCATTAGTAACTAGACATACACAAAAACTAGAATACCCCATGAGATCAGCATTGCAAGTAAGGGTCTAGTTTCCATAAAATGATTATAAGTCTAGTTACTTTAGCTCAATACCACTTGAAAATACAATCACTAGATTACCTATGCATGCTAGTTTTTCATTTCATCAATCAAGCATATAACTAGCATACACCACACAAGCATGGATATTGAAATTTGAAACTTGTGCCATGCAAGCAAATATATGAAATGCACATTCAAATGCAACATATAAGTTTATGAGCTTGCTCCCCCTACTTGTGTGCATTTTTGATTGATCCCCTTACAATGACATTTCATTTGTTTGCTCCCCCTATCTTACTATCTTTGTGAATTTCTCTCCCCCTTTGTCAACAATTAGCACAAAAAGAGGGCTCAAATTTTAGATAGGTTGGGGTGAAACCATGTGAAGTGAGGATCATTTTCTCAATTTTGTTCAATCTAGATTACTTGCAAAAGATATTTAACTCGGTTTGATCCAAGGACAATCTTCTTCACACCTCAAAATAAGGGTTATCTTGTACCATGTTGAGTTAAACACTTATAGCTCATTTTATAGATCAAACATTAGGTTTACAAGCCCACAAACATGTCATATGTTACCACTAGATTATTTCAAACATACAAGCAATAGTGATACCATACAAGCATCAAATTCATTTGATTTTCATGAATGAGCCTATTCAAATGTGAAATATGTCTAGATGCACTAAACATGTCCTTAGCAAGTATGTATGCCATGCCAATCAACTTTTACCTTGGATTGCTCGAAGGAGAGGCATGTCATATAAGTGGGGGTGCATCATCACATATTGGAGAAGTCAAGTATGTTCAATTCATTCCTTAGCTTGCAAAACCTCTTCTCATCAAGTGGCTTGGTGAAGATATCGGCAAGTTGATCTTCGGTGCACACATTCTTAATGCAAATGTCCCCTTTTTGTTGGTGATCTCTTATGAAATGATGGCGGACATCAGTATGCTTTGTTCTTGAATGTTGAACCGGGTTGTTGGTGAGCTTTATGGCACTCTCATTATAACATAGCAATGACACTTGCTTGAATTTAATTCCAAAGTCACTCAAAGTAGCCTTCATCCAAAGTAATTGAGCACAACAACTACCGGTCGAAATGTACTCCGCTTCGGCGATTGAAAGTGCTACACTTTTTTGCTTCTTTGATGACCAAGACACAAGTGATCTTCCCAATAGTTGACATGTGCCCGAGGTGCTCTTTCTCTCAACTTTGCATCCCGCATAATCGAAGTCTGAATATCCAATTAACTCAAATCTTGCTCCTTTGGGATACCACAATCCAACATTTTGTGTATGCTTCAAATACCTCAATATTCTCTTTGTTGCCTTCAAATGACTCTCTCTTGGTGAGGCTTGAAATCTAGCACACATGCATATACTAAACATCACATCCGGCCTTGATGTGGTCACATAGAGTAGGCTTCCAATCATAGACCGGTATATCTTTTGATCCACCATGTTGCCACTAGCATCACTATCCAAGCTTCCACTTGTCCCCATTGGTGTACTAATAGCTTTACTATCATCCATTCCAAACTTCTTGAGCATGTCCTTGATATACTTGCCTTGACTCACAAATGTGTCATTCTTCATTTGCTTGATTTGAAGACCAAGGAAGTAGCTAAGCTCTCCAATCATGGACATCTCAAACTCACTTGCCATCATCTTGCCAAACTCCTCACAAAAATCTTGATTTGTTGACCCAAAAATGATATCATCAATATAGATTTGCAATACAAACAAGTCATTTCCAAGCTTCTTGGTGAAGAGAGTGGTGTCAACATTTCCCATCTTGAATCTCTTAGAGAGTAGGAAATCCCTCTATCTCTCATACCATGCTCTAGGTGCTTGTTTCAATCCATACAAAGATTTTCTCAACTTATAAACATGGTTGGGTTTCTTCTCATCTTCAAAACTAGGAGGTTGCTCAACATACACAAGCTCATTGATGTACCCATTGAGAAATGCACTCTTCACATCCATTTGGTACAACTTGATGTTGTGTGCACAAGCATAGGCTAACAAGATTCTAATTGCTTCCAATCTTGCAACCGGGGCATATGTTTCTTCAAAGTCAAGACCTTCAACTTGAGTGTAACCTTGAGCCACTAATCTTGCTTTGTTCCATATTACTATCCCATCTTGATCTTGCTTGTTCCGAAAGACCCACTTGGTTCCAATCACATTATGATCCTTAGGCCTCTCAACTAACTCCCATACTTGGTTTCTTGTGAAGTTGTTTAGCTCTTCATGCATAGCATTTACCCAATTAACATCCCTCAAAGCTTCATCTATCTTCTTAGGTTCAATAGATGACACAAATGAGAAATGCTCACAAAATGATGCCAATCTTGATCTAGTTTGCACTCCCTTTGAAATATCACCAATGATAGTGTCCAATGGATGATCTCTTACAACATTGGTTGGTTGGAGCACTTGCACTTGATTGCTAGCATTTGATTGATCACTTGGTTGAGATGATGAACTAGCCACTTGTTGTTGATCTTGCATTTTGTCATGACTAGTACTAGCTTGAACTTGATCATGAGAACCACTAGCTTGCACATTTGAGTTAGAGAGCACTAGAATCTTGTCATCTTCAACATCAATCACCTCTCTAGGCCTTATGTCACCAATGTCCATGTTCTTCATTGCATTGACCAATTGAGTGCCTCTTACATCATCTAGATTCTCATCTTCCTCTTGGGAACCATTTGTTTCATCAAATTCCACATCATGAACTTCCTCAAGAGTACCACTAGACAAATTCCAAACTCTATAAGCCTTGCTAGTAGTGGAGTAACCAAGCAAGAAACCTTTATCACATTTCTTTTCAAACTTACTCAATCTAGTGCCTTTCTTCAATATGTAGCATTTACATCCAAAAACCTGAAAGTATGCTATGTTGGGCTTTCTTCCATTCAATAGCTCATAAGGTGTCTTCTCCATCATGGGGTGACAATAGAGTCGGTTGCTATAATAGCAAGCCGTGTTGATTGCTTCAGCCCAAAATGAATGACTCACATTGTACTCACTCAACATTGATCTTGCCATGTCAATCAAAGTTCTATTCTTTCTTTCAACAAGACCATTTGATTGTGGAGTGTACTTAGCCGAGAATTGATGTCTAATTCCAAATTCATCACACAACTCATCAATTCTAGTGTTCTTGAATTCACTTCCATTGTCACTTCTCACTTTCTTGATGGTTGTTTCAAACTCATTGTGAATGTCCTTGACAAATGATTTGAATGTTGTAAACACATCACTCTTGTCCACTAGAAAGAATACCCATGTGTATCTAGTGAAATCATCCACAATCACAAATCCATATTTGTTTCCACCAATGCTAGTGTATGTGGTTGGTCCAAATAAGTCCATGTGCATCAACTCAAATGCCTTAGATGTGCTCATCATGCTCTTCTTAGGATGTGTATTACCAACTTGCTTTCCGGCTTGACATGCACTACATAGCTTATCATTCTCAAATGTGACATCTTTCAAGCCTCTAACTAAGTCATGCTTAATCAACTTATTCAATTGTTTCATTCCAACATGACCAAGCCTCCTATGCCATAACCAACCCATGCTAGACTTAGTGATCAAACATGTTGTCAATTGAGCTTCTCTTGCATTGAAATCAACCAAGTATAGATTCTCATATCTAAATCCTTTGAATATCAAGTTAGAGCCATCTACACTTATGATCTCTACATCATCCACACCAAATATGCACTTGAAACCAAGATCACATAATTGAGCTACCGACAATAGGTTGAAGTTCACGCTCTCTACTAGTAGCACATTGGAAATGCTCAAGTCATTGGATATTGCAATCTTACCAAGTCCTTTGACCTTGCCTTTGCCATTGTCACCAAATATGATACTATCAATCCCATTGCTCTTGTTTTCATTGATTGAATTGAACATTCTTGGATCACCGGTCATGTGTTGTGTGCACCCACTATCAAGCACCCAATGCCTTCCTCTAGCTTTATAATTGACCTAGAAAAGAAGATCAATTTTTTTAGGTATCCAAACTTGCTTGGGTCCTTGTAGATTAGTTACCAAGGTCTTTGGTACCCAAATGGCCTTCTTCTTTGGGCCCACAATTGGTGTACCAATGAACTTAGCCTTCACACCATTGGCACCCTTAAAAAGCATGTAACAAGAATCAAATTTAATTGAGGATACATTAGGTAGCTTGTTCTTGTTAATCTTGCAATATTGCTCTATATGCCCAACTTGCTTGCATCTATTACAAAACCGACCATTTCCCTTCACAAAGCTAGCTTTGGGAGTGACAAAGGCCGCCTTGCCTTTCTTGGGGGTATAGCCTAATCCCTCTTTGTTGAGAGAAAACCTTTGGCTACCCAAGCACTTTAGCAAGCGGGCTTCTCCACCATAGTCATTGCCTAAGGCACGAGTGAGCTCATTCACTTCCTTCTTGAGGGTCTCATTTTCCACTACTAGTGATGCATCATTCTTAGGTGGATTGAAAGTGGTAGTGCTACAAGAAGTGTTAGTGGGAGCAATAGCAATAGGCTTATAAGAAGATTCATCAATAAGATCACATGTTAGTCCCACATCACATGTAACTATCACTTGCTCCTTCTTGGCTGCCTCCTTCTTGACTTGCTCAATGAGAGAGGAGTGAGCTTTTTCAAGCTTTGAGTGAGCTTTGCCAAGCTTCTCATGGGCATCCATTAGCCCCTCATGAGTGGCATTGAGCTCATCAAAGGATTGCTCAAGAAATTTTACTCTCTTGCGCAATTCTTTGTACTCCTTTCTCTTCATCTCATTGCAAGCGTGCACTTGCTCACACATGTCCATGAGCTCCTCCTTAGAGTACTCATCATCATCATCATCATCATTATCATCCCTACATGAGTCACTTTCACATTCATCATCATCACTCTCATCATATTTTACCTTGGTAGGCTTAGCCATGAGGCATGTTGATGAAGTGTCGAAGATGGAGGGCTTGTTGTTGATGGCGATGCTTGCTAGTGCTTTCTTGATTGTTTTCTTGCCACCATCACTAGAGTCATCACTATCTGATGAGCCATCACTATCCCAAGTGACCACATAGCCTCCACCCTTCTTCTTCTTTCGGAAGGTCATCCTCTTCTCCTTCTTCTCCTTCTTTTCTTTCTTGTCCTTCTTGTGTTTGTTCTTCTCATCTTCATCATTGTCACTATTGTAAGGACAATTAGCTACTACATGATTGGGACTCTTGCAATTGTAGCATCTTCTCACATATTCTTTGCTCTTGGTATGATCTCTTCTTTTTCTTGCACCATAGCCCTTCTTCTTCATGAACTTGCCCATCTTGCGCACAAAGAGAGCCATAGCCTCATCATCAATATCACTAAGGTCTTCATCATCACTTGATTCTTTCTTGGACTTGCCCTTGTTCTTGTATGATGATGAGCTAGCCTTGAATGCTATGCTTTTCTTCTTCTTGTCTTCTTCTTCCTTCTTGTCATCCTTGTCATCCCCTTCCCTTTCCACACGGTATGTCTCTTGTGTCATGACATCACCTAGTACTTGGTTAGGGGTGATATCCTTTAATCCTCCTCTTATGATAAGCAATCTCAACATCTCAAACCTTGGAGGTAGGCACATCAAGAATCATTGAGAGACATCATCATCCTTGATCTTCTCTCCCAAAGCTTTCAAGTCATTGACAATCACTTGTAATCGATGGAACATCTCCGGAATGCTCTCATCTTCCTTCATCTTGAAGCTTGTCAACTTGTCCTTGAGAATACACAACTTGGCACTCTTCACCGCCGGTGTGCCCTCATATGTTTCCTCCAATCTCCTCCACACTTCATTTGCTCTTTCACAATCCTTGATTTGCTCAAAAACCTTTGGATCAATGGCATTGTATAAGGTGTTGAGAGCCATTGTATTGCATTGCTTGTTGGACTTATCTTGGTTGGTGGGATTGTCGGGATCAATGATAGCATAATCATTCTCGGTTACATCCCATACTTGATCATTGATTGAACCAAGATACACCCTTATCTTTCTTTTCAAATAACCATAGCTTGTGCCATCAAAGAAAGGTGGTTTGCCCCCCACATGGTTGAACACAACTTGAGCCATAATTTGACACCGAGGTTGTTAAGCCTTTAATTAAACGGTGACCATGGCTCCGATACCACTTGAAAGGTCCTAATATGGCTAGAGGGGGGTGAATAGCCTATTTAAAATCTACAAATCAACTAGAGTAATTTGATTAGTATGACAAATAGCATAATGCAAACTTGCTCTAGCTCTACAATGGTTGCAAGCCACCTATCCAACAATTCTAGTTGCAATGATTACTTAGGCACACAAACTTGCTATGTAACTACTCACTAGGAGCTCTCAAACTTGCTACTCTAAAGAGCTCAACTAGATGAATGTAAATAATAAAGCAAGCTCTCAATTCTAATTACACTAAAGAGCTTGTATCAACTAGTTTGCAAGAATACAAATAAGTGAGTAGGGTGATTATACCGCCGTGTAGGGGATGAACCAATCACAAGATGAATATATAGCCAATCACCCGGAGAATGCCAAAGACAAGAGACAATCGATTTTCTCCCGAGGTTCACGTGCTTGACAACACACTACGTCCCCGTTGTGTCGACCAACACTTGGTGGTTCGGCGGCTAAGAGGTGTTAAACAAACCTCGTCCACATGATAGGACACCGCAAGAACCGACCCACAAGTGAGGTAACTCAATGACACGAGCAATTTACTAGAGTTATCTTTTGGCACTCCGCCAGGGAAGGTACAACTCCCCTTACAATCACCGGAGATGGTCACGAAACAATCACCAACTCATGCCAATCCTCCACCGCTGCTCCAACCGTCTAGGTGGTGGCAACCACCAAGAGAAACAAGCGAAATCCGCAGCGCAACACGAATGCCAAGTGCCTCTAGATGCAATCACTCAAGCAATGCACTTGGATTCTCTCTCAATCTCACAATGATGATGGATCAATGATGGAGATGAGTGGGAGGGCTTTGGCTAAGCTCACAAGGTTGCTATGTCAATGAAAATGGCCAAGAGAGTGAGCTTAAGCTGGCCATGGGGCTTAAATAGAAGCCCCCACGAAATAGAGCCGCTGTACCCCTTCACTGGGCACAACGCGAGCTGACCGGACGCTGGACCCAGCGTCCGGTCGCCCGATGTAAGCCACGTGTCATTCTGAGTTAAACCTGAGCCGCCAGATCTCAACAGCTATAGACTGACCGGACGCTCCGGCACAAGTGACCGGACGCTCAGACCCCTATGTCCGGTAGTTTCCAGTAAGCTCCCAAAACCGACTTTTGCTGACCGGACACGTCCGGTCCACCTTGACCGGACACTGCCTAGTGTCCAGTGCAATACCCTAGGTACTGTGCCGACATGTCAGTCCGATCGGACGCAGTCCTTCAGCGTCCGGTCACTGAGGCCGTTAGGCCACCTGAGTCGGTCTTTGAAACGACCTAGGCATCTGCCGGGTTGTAGGTAAAGGAGTAGTGGAATGTCACAAGAGGGCTATACCGACCCCGTCATGAACGACGGACCCGGATTCCGCTCGATCACACCCGTTAGCGAACTCACCGAGCTAGTCTTCGAGCCCGAGCGATCGGGACAAGCGATGAAACTCAGCCCCTCCGGTTGTGAGGAACCAAGGATGGGGTAACGCACACAACTCACATCGACCCCCACGAAGGCCCGATAGGGCTCGGGGGCTCAAGACAAACACCAAGGACAGCGACCTCGACCTCGCCAGATCCACGACTCTGACTCGCCCGGTCCCACAGCGCGCACCGACGCCAGGATCCACGAGCATCGCCTCGTCCGATCTTTAACCAACTAACTACGCTTCGGCTTCAAAATCAGCTTCACTTCCGACTATGCACCAATAAACCTAGGACTGCGACTCCGAACTCGCGTAATGGCTTCACTTCCGACTGCGCTCCAACAAACCTGGGACTGCGACTCCAAACTTGCGTAAC
This sequence comes from Miscanthus lutarioriparius, assembly GCA_904845875.1. NCBI lineage: Eukaryota > Viridiplantae > Streptophyta > Magnoliopsida > Poales > Poaceae > Miscanthus > Miscanthus lutarioriparius. Next base: position 51,918,508 of record CAJGYO010000003.1, on the reverse strand, counting down.
GGCTTCACTTCCGACTGTGCTCCAACAAACCTAGGACCGTGACTCCAAACTTGTGTAACGGCTTCACTTCTGACTGTGCTCCAGACTCCTAGGATCGTGACCCCGAACTCGCGCCAAACGCCCGTCAGGATCCACGAGATCCGACTCGACCGATTCCTAAACTAACTCTCTCGATCCACAGCGTGCACCGACGCCTGGGTCCGCTCACGACTCCGCCTCGCCCGATCCCACGGCGCGCATCGACGCCAAAGATCAGTGAGCTCTATCGCATCCGAACCAAGCTATCTCCATCCACGGCATGCACCGACGTTAGGATTAGTAAGTTTCTGTCTCATCCCTGCACCTAAAACCGCCTCGGCTGCGCAACGACGCCGTGGTTAAACAAAATTCCGTCTCAAACTAAAAACACGCACGCCCGCTGAAAAAACACCCCCAGACGGTTCTGCCCGAACCGCCCGGGGGCTACACCCGTGGGTGCGCTCGCGCGCACCCGCCGACACAGCAGAAAAACCTACCCTGCTGACAACGCAGAAAACCCCCCAGCCGATTATGCCCGAACCGCCCAGGGGCTCAGGGGCTACACCCGCCGGCAAGATGAAAAATCCCTCGGACGATTCTGCTCAAATTGCCTGGGGGCTCGGGTCGGGTTCATAAACCCGGGGTCCCTCGGGGACCGGCTTCCACGCTAGGGCTCGGCCCACGAAAGCATCATATAGTTCATGGGCCGGCCCAAGAGTCCAAAACACAACGGGCCAGAAGGACAGTCCAGTCACCGACCGGAAGGTCTACCCGAAGGAACAGACACCCGCTCGTCAACTTCTTCGGCCCGCCTCCGACCAGAGAACTCGCCTCGGATACCAGCCGCCTCCGGGCGGTCTCTCTGAGCGGAAGGCCTGGCCAAGACGCTGCTTCCTACTCTGACCCCGCGTCTCCGACCGAGGACCCCGTAGGAAGCCTGCTCACCGCTCTCCTCCGACTGGCACGGCCAGGGGTGACTGGGGCCATCCGACCGGGGACGCCCGCTCGGAAGGGACTAGGGGCAAACGGAGAAGGCAGCGCACAAGTCAAAACCACGATACCAGGACCATACCCTGTACGCCTGCGGGAATAGTGCTCCACAACCGTCCTGACACACACAGTATTGTAGGCGCCGACATTTATGTCTATAGTATTGTGGGCGCCGTTGAACTCTCATACAACAAAAAGGCCCCCACATGCCTCTAGGCATCGGTAGTACTGCAGGCGCTAGGATTCACCATACCTGGTACACGTGGTAGGACCCCTCACATACCAACAAGTATTTTGTAGGTACCAACATCTACCTTCCTGAAGAAGACAGTGCAACCTCCTATGTGCACCTGACATTCTACAGTGACATCAACAGTATTGTAGGCGCCTACCATCATCACTGTCCTCATCGGTGTGGGCAACAAGGCTTAGTAACATCCGTACTCTCTCCCTCTCACCTGTAAAGCCATCCCCTTCATCTATAAAAGGGGATGCGCTCCCTCCAACGAGTGGGATCGAGTCCTTCAAGTTGAGATTCACTAGATCGATAGCTGACAACCCCACAAACACACGCTTAAACACCTAGCTTATAGCGGAGCTCCGGTCGCTCTCGGCCCTTCCGGTCGGACCTGACCGGGCCTCTCGTACATCCCACCTTTCTCCTTCTCGTTTGCAACCTCACTACAGACTTCGAGCACCTGGGCTCAGGAATAAAGTCACCAACCGACCCAAACTAGACGTAGGGCACGTTGCCTGAACCAGTATAAATCCTATGTCATTGAGTGCTAGGCCACCTCCGATCACGACGTACGGCAAAACTATAAATATTCACTAGTTGGTCACTTTCTGTACTGACACATATTATACATAATAAGCATCAGGTAGCAGTTATGCAGATGCTGATGCCGATCTTGTTATCTGGCAGTACCTTGTTGTTCTGTTCGAAGCATCAGGGGCTGGTGGATGAATCTGTGTATGCATCTAGATGTGTAAGTTATATGTGGTATTTAAAGTATATGATAAAGTTGGCAAATGGTGAGGGACAATCGGTGTACCTGATCCTTGGTAGCGGCACATATAAAATGGATGTGCATACAGAGCAGCAAGTAAATTCATCTAGAAAATAATTTCCTAAAACACTTCTTTATCAAAATCAGAATAGTGATTTAGGAATTCTTATGGAAAACAAATTCCCAAAAGCCATGGAACGTTCCCAGGAATTGTGTAAAATTTGACCACACACTTAAAGGAAAATCTCTACTAAAAGGCTGAAGGCCATGTGTGTCAAAATCATTTTATCGTAAACAATTTTCTTAGTGATCAACTTGGCATCATATTTGGCTTTCATGTTTGTATGTTTTGTGCGTAGAGAGCTAAGCGACAAATTTTTGCATCATTGCATTGGCCTGGATAAGTACCTCCTGGCAATTTGGAAATTTCTCAAAGAGATTCTATTAGTATCCGGAACTACATGATTAGAAACATACCTAGCTAGCACGGTGCAGGTGCAACGGTAAGCAGTCTCAATCTTTTAGGCCACCTGTAGGAAAACAAGGCACAAACTTGTCCAACACCCAAGGCACACACAACCTGGCACTCACTGATAATTGCCTTTGCCAACAAGATCTTATTGCAAGCAGGAGGACCATAGTACATAACTCCTTTGGATGGAGACATGCCAAACTTGTCGAACTTGTTCGGATGCTCCATAGGATAGTGAACAGTCTGCATCAGGCTTGATATAAATTAGCAAATTGTGGAACACAAGCAATAGTACAATACCAAGAGCAGAAGGTCAATTAGCATCTAACTACCTCCTGGAGCTCCCTCTTGACACTCTCCAGCCAAGCTATATCCTCCTAAGAGGACTTGGACAACCTAAATCCTGCGGGTTGACAGACCAACGCTGCACCGCCACTGTGCCACCACTGACGATGTCATCGAAGGTATTGCCAATGATAAAGACATTAAAAATTACAGATGTATTAGGTAATTGTAGGCTATAGCAGATATACAAGAAGGTGGGCAACAGAGAGAGAGTATTTTCACCAAGATAAAAGTACTAAAGCAATTCAATCATGACTATGTAAAAATAAAATGGTGCCAACCGAAATCTATTGCCAATGATGAAGACATTAAAAATTGCAGATGTATTAGGCAATTGCAGGGCTATAGTAGATATAGAAGAAGGTGGGCAGTAGAGAGAGTATTTTCACCAAGATAAAAATACTAAAGCAGTTCAATCATGACTATGTAAAAATAAAATTTCCAAAGCAACTAAAAAATGCCTAGATCACAGTACAAGGCATGTTACCTCTGTAATCCAATCTCGCATAGGGTTTGTTCATAGAACATCAAAATTGGAGAACTCAAACAAAATTGCAGAGTTGTACCGATTATGTACATGAAAACTGAATTTTCTGAAATTAGCAATTTGCACACTATGCACGGTAAAAATTCATATCACAAATGAGGCAAGAAGCAAGTTACGAACCTATAAATCAAGCACCTTGTGATTCTTACTCCTCACTCAGTTTTCTCTAGGCCATCAAATGAATTGTGTAGCTATATGGAGAAGTAGAACAACATATAGTTCTGTGCGAGAAAACATCACCAGCCCACCACACATAGCAACAGTTCTGAAACCTACTTTGAAAATAGCTGCAAGAAAAGAACAAATGAACCTGTCCATGAGCTAGTAATTAACTGAATGGTGCAAGAGAGACATGAAAAGGCATTAGCAGGGTGGAAATCCCAATGAAGCCCGCTGCAGACTGCATAATACCAGGCTGCAATAAGTTAAAAAGAGAACAATAATTTAAATTTGTGTAGCCAATCCAGAGATAAAAACAATTTCAATCCAAAGATAAAATAGAAAAGATGTATCCAGTTGAGGTCGCCATTCGTAAGGACAATGAGTATTTGTATCAGTGAACAATATATATAAAGGAAGAGTCTATTTTTTTCTTATTTGAGACAGTAATGGTAGACAGATGGATTGAAATTTTTGTGTCGGGGCACATTAATTTTGAGGCTAATCTCTCTTTTGGTAATTTATCCACAGCTGCAATCCCCTTATCTCTGAATCAACAAAGGAAAAAAACAACTTAAGAAAACAATAGATAAACAATGGACAATGAAAGGTAGGGAGATGAGGAAATATTGGCTCTAACCCTTTGTTTGTCTTCCCCAAAGTCACTAATCGGTATTGTTATGCATGTTGCCATGTGTAGCTGAAGTTGTTACCAACAATAAAAAGGAAGATTAGCCAAAAAATCTGATAAGATAGTTAATAATAGTTAGAGGATACTTTGGACATTTAGCTACAAACATAAATGAAGAGAGCAGAATGCATGAGCATTGGGATAGGCTAAAAAGACACAGGGCATGGTGGGTAATTTATTTAGCCTAAGATATTTTAGACCTTTAGCTGCCACCGTAAAATAAAGGAAACATTATATATAGGTGTGTACATGAGTTAAGAGGCACCATAGAACCAGGATGAAGTGGTAGAGTTGTTTGATGTAGTTGCTCTAATAGATATTTAGCTAGCAGCATGAATAAAGAGAGTAGGAAATATGAGCACTAGGATAAATTAAAAAGGAACAAGGCACAATATGTCATCTAGTTAGCCTAAGATACTGTAGACTTTTAACTGACACCGGAGAAGAACAAAACATTATATATAGGAGTACACAATACTGAAGTTTTCTTATTGATGTGGCGATACGTGGATGTTGTCCCAAAAAAAAAATGAGAAACTAAAACCGTCGACTATCAATTTTGTCCCAAATCTCAAAAAACATGAATATAAGACTATAGACAAAAAGGGCGTGGGACTCGTGGAGCATAACAGAGCACATCATATTTGAGCTAAGAGGAAAATATTTTTTTCCAACGAACCTCGACTATCAATTTTACCCCAAATTTCAAAGAACATGAATATAAGACCATAGACCAAAAGGGCATGAGACTTGTAGAGCATACCAGAGCATCATATTTGAGCTAAGAGAAAAATAATTTCTTCCAACTACATAGGACCTGCACAGAAAGTAGTAAATAAGCATCACAGGTTGAGCATATGAATGAATCTATGAAATCTTTCAACATGCATGGTAAAATTGCAGGGAAACTCCTCATACCTAAAGGTGGGTAACCCTAGAACGAACTCTTCATACGAGCTGGGCCAAAATCCTAACTCTAGAACAGGCAACAGTGAAGGCAAAGAATCCAATGAAGACAAAACAACTATGAAAGAACACGTGACTGTGGGGGAGGGAGCGGCGGAGGCGCCGGCGCGTCGCCTCGGGGCCGGCCGCATGCAGCGCGGGGAGCCGGCTGCGCCGCCCACTGCCGCATCGGGAGGGAAGAGGAGAGAGAGGAAGGGGAGGGAGAAACGGAGGGAGAGGCAGGCGAGGGAGGGAGGAAGGAGGAGGAGGAGGGCAAGCGCCGCCGCCGCACCCCACACGCGCCTGGCGCCGTCGCTGCTGTCCGCGTCGGGAGGAAGATCCAGAGCGAGCGAAGAAAGAGAGAGAGGAGGGGCGAGAAGAAGAATCGGGAAGCAGAAGTGGGAGCTATTGTATATATTTGATTCTTTAGATTCTGAGGAGAAGCGGGAGAAGCGGAGGAGAAGCCACAGAAGCGGCTGTCGGTGAGAATCCGCTCTAGGACATCTGGGACGTCCAACGGCAGATCAGACGATCAGGAGAATTTAGGGTGACGTGGACAGCTTGGTTGGCGGCCAAAGTAACTTGCTTTGATAAGAGTAGATGAAAAGGAATGGAGAGCGAGAATCTGGAGGATAAGAAGAAAGAAAGGACAGTAATGGTGCCCAGAATCAACTCGCATCTTTGCACTTTTTATAGTGGTTTTATAGTATATCTTTTACCCTGCTTGTTGTTCATCTTTACCAACTGAAGCTAAGTACAACTGTAGCTACTTACCAATAGAATGTGTCATCATTCATACCAAAGACATTGGATGTAATTCACCAAAAAACCATTCAGCCCATATACTATAGCTTGACCTTGTCATTTATCGATGTCATTTGCAAACTATAATGTGATTCATGATGAGAGCCATTGATTTTACAGTAAAACAACTGCAAATGTGAAAGTTCGGGTTGCTTCTCCTTTTAATAGCATGTGCTGTCCCTTTGTATTAATGAAAAACATGTCTTGTGCATTTGTCTTAATTCTTTCACCGTTTTTTGGAAAGAGTAGGTTTGTTCAACATTTTTTGCCCTGATGAATGATCACAAAAGTATGACCTAGAACATTAGCATGCAGACATTTTCAAACTTGCACAAAGGATTTCTGAGCATATTGAGTTCATAATGGTTATCATTGCCCAAGAATTAAAATTTACTGCTGCTTAATCATAGAATTTTGTGTATATCCTTTCAAGTATAGAAGTACTCTTAGCTATACTAAAGTACTGCTTTTTAGATGCTAATTGAAAAACAGGAACAGGGTTCAATGGTTGTTTAGAACCTTATAGAACATCTTAATTCCAAGTTTGTAATGCTATTTTCATGCTTGGTGGTGATTTTGAATCAATATTACTAACACCACTTCAATTGAGAGCTTTATCCTCAGTACAATGCGGATCTCTGAAATCTGAATACATGCAGAATCACATAAGGAAGACAAGGAGGGGAGCCTGCACAATATAAAAACACACACGAATGAAACTCATGGAACAAGTGCTGACATAAATGAGAACACACCAGTCGACAAAGTCAAAGGCCCGAATGTGTTTGAGCGTGCCAAGGAAGAGATTGAAGCTATTGTGGAAGCTATCCATCCGAAGAGTGGATCAGACAGTAAGTGAAGACTGAGAACCCTGGGGCTGTTTTGCCTAAACTGGCTGTAGAAGCCTTAACATGAGGTCATGAGCTACCAGATACATGATTTCAAAGATGTCCACCCAGGTGGTGTTTTGTATACGCGTTCTGGAGCTGTAAAAGCTAAGAGCTGACTTGTTTGTAACTGTTTTCAGTTGTGCCATTGTGGTTTGTTTGACCAGAGATGTGTAGAAATATTCAACGTGGAATTGTGATGCTTAAATTGTTGTGCTTGACAGGGCATATCTTGTTTCGCCAACTCACCATGCTCCGGAAGTTGTAACAAGAGAGTAATCATGAAATAGAACATAAATCTATTACTTCTTTTTTTTGTGAAAGCCCATTACTAGGTTGTGGTTGTCTAAGAGATCAATGCTAGTTGAGGGATCTACAAAATTGACAGTGCTTTGAACCATTATTACAAGTTTGTTATTAGAAAAAACTGCAAATTATTTCATGTTTTGTCGAGCTAAACTGAATTTTTTATGTGTTCTAAAATTAGACAAGATTTTTAGAATAATTTTAAATTGCGTAACTCCAAACAGAGGGATGCTTTTTCAAGTAAGTCATTTTTATAAAGTCAATTTGTTCAATAAACTTTCAACATAATCCAATGAACTACCATGTACATGGTTGATAGGGCTCTAGGTAGGGCGGCAGATAGCGTGCGCTAAAACATCTTTTTTTTTTAAGGTGGGCCAGAAGAGGGCAGAATTCTGGCCTAGTTGAAACAAGCCCAGCCCAAGCCGCCGTCGCTTTCACCGGGGATTTTCCCTGACTCCCTTCGCTTCCCGAAGCAACAGCGCAGCGCGCAGAGCAAGGCGGCCATGGCGACGGCGGCGGCGGCGGCGCAGTCTCATCCGGCATCAATGGATGCGCGAGGGTGGGACGACGCATCCTACCGCCGCGGCATCCTCCGTGCCCTCGACCTCTCGTCCCGCACCCTCTTCCGTGCCGTGTTCTTTGACAACAGCAACGACCCGGACCGCGACGTCCTACTCGCCGCCGCCTCCAGCGACGGCTCCCTCGCCTCATTCTCCCTTTCATCCTGCATCTCAGCCGGCTCCGCTGCCTCCCAGGTTCGTACCCTTTGGCAAAAGCTGATTTTTGGGGGACTCACGGCCAGAGAGGAGGCGTAGGCGTGAGATTTTCTTGGTCTTGTTCGCAGGTGGAGACCGCTGCCGCTCTGGTCGACCCCGTCTGCATCGTGCAGGCGCACAGCGGCCCCGCCTACGACGTCAGGTTCTACCCCGATCCGCAGCAGCCGCTGCTCTTCAGGTGACTGACCGAATGTTTGACTTATGGTGTTTCGCTTCTCCATGGCAATGTTATTCATTTGGTCGGAGACGGTGATGTGGTTCTTTGGTTGCTTACTTCCTTGTGGCAGCTGCGGGGATGACGGCCGCATCAGGGGCTGGAGGTGGCATGAGATGCAGAGCTGCCTTGTCCCGCTCTCCCTGCAAGGTGCTGCATTCAAACTTCCATTCTTTTCTGACGTTTTTTCTTTCATGAGTGGGCGTATGCTTTACCAAGCCACTAGGGCATTGCTACAGCACAGGTGCTAAAAAAAAGGCGCACATTTTTTACAAAGGTGTAGGTTTGATGTAAATTTCGCCTTCACAGTGGAATTGTTCGGGAGGCAAATAAAATCTAGAATCTTGCCAGTGCAGAGCATGATTCATTTGAAAACGTTTCATAGCTTCTACTCATTTTATCTATAAAATGCAGCCATATCTTTTATAATCTTTTTTGTGAGTGTTGCGCCTTGAAGGCTTGAACCAGCACACAAGTCGATAACCTTTCAATTTTGAATCAATACAATATAGTTGTGCTGATACAAGGAGAAAGGGGAGAAAGAAATCTCTGTGGAATTGCGCCTAAAATGGCATAGCGTATCTTCTACATTTCAGTTATTTTTATTGCTTCTACCAATTTTTCTGTTACCTTTTTTTCACAGGGGATCATCTCGAACCAGCACTTGACTTGGTCAACCCTCAGCACGAGTAAGATTCTATGATAAGACTGCACATCTCATAGACCTTCCAGTTTACACTGTTTATTCCAACAGCTGTACCATCCCATGAATCTACCCTGTTTCAATTGTTGCTGCTGGCAATTTTGTAGGGGTCCTTGGGGTGCTCGGTCTCCAATACCTGAAAATAATGCCATTGCAATTAATAAACAGGTTAACGACTGAAACTTTTCATGTTTGTACATCCTCCAAGAAGTGTGACGGTCCCAGATGTCCACTCCTCATGCATATTGCTTGGTTCAGCATATCTTATTTGGTGGTATCCTTGTCCTTCCAAACAGGATGGATCCATTTTGGCAGCAGCGGGGGATGCATGTGCTTACTGCTGGGATGTGGTATGTATTTTCTTAAGGTAAATGCTACTTATAGGAGTCTTGAACACACATAGAAGGAACTGCACTTCTGCTTTAGAGTCTTTATAAGCTTGGATAATGTTATGGTGAAATGTCTATCGCCGTCGCGCCAAGACAAGTGGTTGAAGGGTGGGCCGCAGCGAGGAACGCCAGAGCGCGGTCACCATTCAGTTTGCGTCAACCGCGTCGCCAGGAAGTTCGCGTCTCCGTTTCACGATCCGAGCAATTAGGAATGCTAGTTAGTTGGTTTTGTTATCCCTTAAAGTTAGCTAATGAGTTGTTAGGATTTTCATATAAGTATGGAACAGTTTGTTAATGAGAAGGTTAGCCAGAGATTGAGATTAATCTCTCTCGCTCGCTGGCGTTCTAGCTCGCGTTCTCTCTCTCTCTCTCTCTCTCTCGTGCATTCCAGCCCTAGCTTCAGCGCCGAGCACGGCGCCGCCAGTTCACCGCCGGGCATTCAAGCCTCGCCCCTCGACCGCCCACTCATATCACCTACACAGTAACCCAAGCTCCAACAGATAACACCAGTGTTTTGCTTGAGGAGGTATCTGAAACTAGTGCTGATCATGGCTGCTTCTCTCAGGAGACTGGTAAATGTAAAATCAAATTCAAGGGGCATGCTGATTATTTGCACAGCGTTGCAGTTCGTGAGTCAAACCACCAGGTTATTTGATTATGTTGGTTTTCCATTATTTGATGTTTATCTTGCCTATATTATGTACCATATGTGATATGGTTACTAACTGATTTATTTTTGGTCAGGTTGTAACAGGATCAGAGGATGGGACAGCTCGTATCTGGGGTGAGTGATGGTTTCAAATCCATCATTTTTTTTCTTGTCATGTGCATCACGTGTAGCTTGATTTTCTTCCTTTATCTGAATTGTATAACAGAAATTTGCAAATTCAGCACAATGTTAAGAAGTTTACCTGTTTATTCTGTACAAAAGAAAAACATGAACATGCTCTAGCAGCCTCTGTTCTACTGGCTATTTGTTAGTTTCTTTTTTTTTTTCTTTCCTGCACATAAGATCTTGTTTACCCATTTTAGTTAAATATTTAAACTGTTTATTGCCATTTAAAGCTACAAGTGCCTGAATTTTTTTGTGTCCATGCTTGTTCTTGCTGTTTTTGCACATTGCAGATTGCAGAAGTGGGAAGTGCACGCAGGTTATACATCCAGTAAAGAGCAAGGCATTTGATAGTTCTTGGGTCAGCTGTGTTGCCATTGATGCAAGTGAAAGTTGGCTGGTATAACTTCATGTCTTTAGACGTTTTTAAATGCTTTAAACTTGTACATCAAGTATCTTGCTACTTATAACCACTTTGCTTTCCTTATATTCTGTTCATTATATATATATTTTTAATTCTCACTCACATCATCTTCAGGCATGTGGCACGTCTAGTGGTATATCAGTTTGGAGCCTTCTCTCAAATGAGTGCATCTTTAATTTGGACTGTCATGCTCCTGTTCAAGATTTGTTGTTTGACAAGAATCAAGTGAGTACTTGTCCCTCCATCTCTTACATCCTATCTAAACTAGCATCCAATAAACATATTTAGATATATCATTTTGGCATTTGTGTTACCAAGCTTAAAGGCTGTAGCGAGTTGCTGATCCAAATATTTGATCACTCAAGTTATTTCCATGATCTCATTTGGTTAAGGTGTATATTCAATAATTCTTTAGTGTCCTTTTCCAAGCTTCCATTAACTATTTGACAGCAGATCTAATTAGGTCTATGAATTTATAAATCTGTGCAGATCAGGAAATTAATAGTTCATGTCCTTAAGAAAAAAGGCTATATGTTTGTGCGGGGAAAATGCAAACAAAATAGAGGTTATTCATAGTATGATTTAGCATGCAGCTTGCCACCTTTTGAAGCTTTGCAGTTTTGCTTCATAAGACAACACAATGGGAACAAGAGTTGACTCTTTCATCTTTCATATGGATAGTAGGATTTAAGTTGTACTCCCTCCGCACAAAAGAATGCAATTCTAGCATAGTAATGTATTAAAGTATCTTGAATCTTGAGTTTGACTACCTATAAATAAAAAAATATTAATATTTGTAATATCAAATAAATACCTATATTTGCCATGAGATATATTTTCATACTTATTTGGTGTCATAAACATTAAAATTTGGTCAAACTTTAAACACATTAACCAAGAATGCGCCTAGAATTGCATTCTTTCTTGGGCAGAGGTAGTAATACTATAGCTGAACAAGCCCTTATTCTTCATAAGAAGAACATGGTTTTCGTATGCTCTCATTTACTTGAGTAGTTGAGGTTTATAGCATCCATTATTACTCAACCTTGTTATATACAAAAAAACATACTAACTGGACCTTCGTTTCCCCTTTTCATTTCATTTGCATCCCTTCAGATTTTAGCAGTTGGTGCTGAACCTGTGCTCTCCCGTCTCACAATAAACGGGACAGTCCTTTCACAAATAAAATGTGCTCCTCAGTCGGCGTTTTCTGTCTCCATGCATTCATCTGGGGTATGTGCCTATCTTCTTGCTGCTCCTCATTTGATTTTACTTCTTGGTTCTCCCCTAATTCTGGTTCTATGCAATCTGTTTATGTCGTTCAGATAGCAGCTGTTGCTGGATACGGAGGTCTGGTGGATGTGATCTCAGAAGTTGGGAGCCATCTGTGCACATTCCGTAGCCGAGGCCTAGACAAGTAAATGACCCATGAGCAACCATGCTCCCTCTGAACAGCGCGGAGAAAAGATCACATTGAGTCTTGCTACGCAATGTAAGGGTTGTATCTTTTTGCGCTGCAGTTGCACATGTTTCATGCAACGTTGCAGCTGACAATGCTCTACTGACCAAGATAGCTAGACGGTAAAAACATTTGCTACTAGTTCGAGCTAAACAAAGTTCTGTTCTGATTCTCACTCGTCTACAAACGGGTCCAAATACACCTGCTGACATCTCTTGAATTGGTGCACCTGTTGCATTCCCTCTTTTTAATGTATTGAAATTTCGGAACATCGGAAAAAAAAAAACAATCGGTATAGGCTTCCATGACCGGTCTGAATCTTCAGCAGTATGGGTCTGGGTGCCAGTTTCCTGTACAAAACCAAGGAGACATAATCCCCTATATAGTCTATAATAAGAGAACACAAAAACTGAATCCACAGAATGATAAATAGAGACTCGGTCCATAACCACTAGGAGAAAACAAGACATGCAAATACGTTCAACACACATTACACGGATTAACACAATTTCTGCTACATTAAGCAAATAAAAGCTACAGATTTACAGTACTAGCACATACGTTGTTGAAGTCGGCTGATTTCATCTTCCACCAGACCACCACTGACCCCTATGTACAGCACACAGATAAGCATCGCATCCACATCCACACCCACACTACCAACCTAGGTATCCAGTTTCTGGCAGTATGTACACCACATCCTATATATACAGGAACCAACATAAGGTATCAAGCTATCATCACCAAATCAACAGACTACTATGGAAGAATACTAAAAATCTGCCCTTTTTCACGCTCCATGAAGCACACACTTGGAGGCTGGAGCTTACCTATTGCCATTCAATTTAGTGTGCACAGGAGGCATTTATCCTGTCACCTTTACGGTCATCGAAGACAATGGAACTTCCAGCTAGGGCAGTAGCCATCCAAGAGTCCAGCCAAGAAGCAATCCAGCACCAACAAGACCAACACCAACAGCAAATGCAACGGCATTGCGGAGGCCACCTTTCCTGTTTGGCCTTCTGCCTTTCTTCCTACTCCCTTCATTGTGCTCTTGAGAAGGTGCTACATTTTCCTTCACCACCATCCATGGAAACTCCGGGAACATGGTTGCTATCTGGTGTTCTTTGAACCTGAGCTGAAGGCATATATTTTCCAGCTGCAACATTTTCAACCACTGCTTGCATGCAAAGAGGTGTGAGGCCTGGCGGAACAATAGCTTGATGACATGGTCTTTCTCGTCATAGGCTTTCTTGGCAGCTATCTCAGCTTCCCTAGCACGTGTTTGCGAGTGACGGAGAGCGTCTAGTAGCTTGGCCCTCTCGGAAGCATTCTGATATGTTGGCTTGCTGCCTGGTGTATTGGTGGTGGAACTATACGAATCCTGTGCATCCCTGCAGAATATGATAATATTTAGTGCATGGCAGGGACTGGGAACAAGTCATGGACAAATAGAAGACGACTAAAGCTTTCCAGGGAGATGCATCCGAAGGATACCACCTACTATCTGGTCATATGACTGACGCACAGATTAGTTCAGACAATCACACATAACTTTTAATTGAAAAGAAGTAAATACTGAATTGGACCTTGTATTTAAATAGACAGGAGGGAACATGAGGATATCACCATAGAAACAAACTAGAACTCGTAAAACAAAGAAACTATGCTATTAGTATCTCTTAAATTCAGTACATGGAAACTATGCTTCATCTAAGTTTTTCCATCAGTGAGGAGACTTGCATAAAACAGGGAAAAGCCAGTGGAAACCATACAAGGAAGACACAACATTGTAGTTTTGGACTTATGGTTATTTCACTGATTGTGAAAGAAGGTAACTTACCCGGGCACATTATTTCTTTGATGTTGTTGCCAACGTCCCCCATCAGAAGAATTCGTTTCATTGGTGGTGCTTGAAACACTGTAGCTGCACTCCATAGTGTCATGTACAGGATCTAGCTCTTTGTCCACGGAAAGAGCAGGCAGGCCATAGTCATCCTTATTTTCAGGGCTCTTCACTTTAGGTCCATGAACCCGGATTGTCTGAGTGGGTCTTGGCAGATCATTGTTGACAATGTTTTCCATTGCTCTTTCAGCGACAAGGTAAGCCAAACCATCGACATCAGCTACTTGCCACCATGGCTGAGATTTCTTGGTTTGTTCCCAAGGGGCATGCATTTCGCAGTGTTCCTTTTGCGGCTTCTTAGGAAGCAGAGGACCAAAAGCTTTGAACTCTGTAGACTCTTTATCCTCGTAAATACAGTTGTTTGCATTTCCTTTGCACTTGAGGCTCACTGGGGTAAAGCAAGCAAGATTCTTCAACTCTTCCAAACCCGTCTCAGAGGTTTGCTTCATGGAAGCCATCGAAACGATCCACGGAGGCTCAAAAGGATCTGCAGCCTTCTTTGCTTGGACATCCTCAAGTTTGGATACCGGCGCTAAACCCTCCATTTTCTTCTCAGCGGCGTCCCCACCTATACAATTGAGGTGCTCCCTAGCTAGGGCTGTCTGGCACCCAAAGTTTGGCTGCAATTGGAGCCACCACTGGGTTTCCATGGGCAGGCTGGAGTTCATCAGGTTCCAGTTGATGGGCATAAATGTAGGGGAATGGAGATCTTGCGGACTCGGAGGACTTCCATCGCTCTCGTGCGGTTGCAGGGTCGGCGGGCAGCAGGCCAGCTTGGGAGCTCGCTTGGCATCCTCCTGGACCAGGCAGCGGTTGGCGGCGCGTTGCCAGGCAGCCCTCGCTTCTGCGGCCGCCATCACTCTCACATGCTACCGACCTGCGCGTCACAAAATCATCCGGCATCGGTTTAGCAGGCACTTACTTCTTCCCCCAACGAGGACAGGGACAAACAAAGAATTGCAGCAAACTGGGGTCACAGCACAAGATGCACTATATATAACAAATGAAATGAAATGAAATGTTGAAAGTATTATTATTAGGTGGACCTATCAGTCTATCCATCAATGATTGCTTAGCATTGAAGGAGTGTAGATGGTACAAGGAAGTTAGATACCCACAATCCACAAGTAGACGACAAGTGTCTTGTCTAAAAAGACGCAAGCAACGTTGAAGTACACGGTAGATCAAGAAGAAAGGCCAATTTCAGTGTGGGAACTTCCAGAACGATAGGAGGAAACTAAAAAAACATGGATTGCGCGGTTCCTCAACGGGCTCCCCGAACTGAGGGCACCAAGCAAGGCGGATCTGGCCCCAAATCGGACGCAATACTGATACACACACGTCAGAGTCCATCCATTTTCAGTAACACGACGATTTCACTGGACGCACGGAGATCAAGATATGCAGCTGCAGATCAGATCGTCCGATCGATCCGACAGGTGAAGGATGCGACAACACCAAGGGCAAAGGGGGTTCATCAACATCGCACGAAAGGAGAAAGTAGTAATCAGGCGCCTCACCTGGAAACCTGGGCCACGACCCGATTCCACGAGCAAGAACCGCGCGCGGCAAGGGGCAAGGAGGCCTACTGGTGGGTGGCGAAGAGGTCGTCCCGGGCACGTCAGGCTTGTGCCGCGCGGCGCTGGTTGTTGCCGCCCTCGCTGCCCCGGATCATGAGCGCTGACTGAATCTAGCGGCGCGTATGCGTATCCCGCCGCACCGCAGCGAGCGAGATGGGAAAGAGGAGTAAAGAGGTTGGAGGGAGGTGGATCTTTCTCCTCGCTGCTCCTCCGGATAACGACGTGGAGGGAGAGAGGGTTGAAGTGGCGACAGAAGAAACCGCCAAGTAAAATGATGGCATGTTCGTTTCCCTTAAAAGTCGTAGCCGACACTACTGTTTCACTGATTTGTCGGTAGGAGAAAAATACTAGTATAGACCGTGAGACAAGTAACAGGGCCGATATTTCTTGCCCCGTCCCGCAATCC
Organism: Miscanthus lutarioriparius; assembly: GCA_904845875.1. Classification (NCBI taxonomy): domain Eukaryota; kingdom Viridiplantae; phylum Streptophyta; class Magnoliopsida; order Poales; family Poaceae; genus Miscanthus; species Miscanthus lutarioriparius. Next base: position 51,902,642 of record CAJGYO010000003.1, on the reverse strand, counting down.
TTTTCGTCTCGTCGGATAATAATGCTAGTACTACTCCCGGCGAAGGCGAAGAAATGAACAGGGGAGCCCGCCCAAGCGAAGCGAGCTGCCGTCCACGACACGCACTGCTCCCCTTCTCTTCTCTGACAGCGCTCCCTCTTCTACTTGTTCCAGTTCGATTTACCGAGCCATGATTTTACCCTTTAGCTATATTTGATTTACTATCAAAACTTGTCAAACTCTCCTGTTTGACTTGCTAAATTTATGACAATATATTTTACTAACTTTTAACTTGTCAAATCTTTGGCATGGTATATTTTGAAAGTCAACCATGCTCTAGTTTCGGTTCCGATCATTTTTCTTTTCTTTTTCGCCCACGTCGCCTCGTTTTCTTTTCCGTCCAATTTCGTTCGGGGCGTTTCTCTAGAGTCTAGAGTTTACTGGTCCAAGAAAGGGTGCCAAGAATTTCTTTTTTCCTTTCCCTTTTGAATTGATGATGATTGGGGAAAAAAGCAAGGAGCAAAATAAACCGTGCCATCTCGTGTGAGCATTCCTGGATCCGACTTGCGAGAGCGAATCTCTTTCGACAGAAATTTGGGAGAAGTTCATCTCCTCTATTCCACGCTCGTGCGTCGCGGCTTTACGGCACCGTACGACCGTCCGAACGTCCTAATCCGCCACGCTTCCGCCTCCATCCAGTGCCGCCGCCTGCCATCCCCCGCCTGCCATCCCCCGCGGCGTCCCCATCCCTGCAGCACCTCCGTCTCCTGCGAAGAGGAGGAATCCTTCGCGTGAGGTACACTACCAGCTACCCCACCGACTGCAGTTGTCGTCGGCGCCTCGCCCTCCGCCTCCAAGCTCCATGTGCGTGCTCGGCGAGTGCAGCGGCGCCTCTGTCCCCTGCCGCGCCACCGTGATCCGTCCTTCGCCGCGCCCAGGCCAGGCGGCCAAGAGAGGGGGCGTCGTTGGCCAAGCCCAGGCCAGCCGCAGGCGCAACTGGCCACTGTCAGGCGGGGCAACCATCCTCGGCTGCCGGCTGGCTAGAACTGGCCGTCCCCCGCTCTGCATTGCGTCGTATGGAAGAAGGGTGAAAAACGCATGTTGCAAGCATCTGTTCAAGTGTTTCAAAGGTATGTTGCAAGTATTTTCATACGGATGTTGTAAACATAGATTAGGATGTTGCACATGTTGCAATGGTTGTACACGTATGTTGCAAGCTCCTGTTCTCAATGTTTCAGCTGTTTTTCCCAACGTATGTTGCAAGTTTGTTTATCTGGATGTTGCATATATTTTCACACATATTATGCAAGTGTTTGATCTGGATGTTGCGTATGTTTACAATGGTTTCAAGTGTTTTTAGGTATTTTTTTTGAAATGCAAGTGTTTTAGACGCATGTTTTAAATGTTTCATTTGTTTTCAGTCGTATGTTGCAATTGTTGCACCTAGATGTTTCAAAACTAGAACGAGGGTTGCATCTCTCTCCTCGTCGTTTTGTTGTCTCGCCTCGGTGTCAGGCATAGGACGGCGGTGATAGTCCCCACTAGCGCGGGCAGGCCCCACGTGCTTGCGGGTGGGCGCAGCAGGCGAGACGTGGGCGGACAGGCGCCGGACGCGAGACAGAGGGCAGCGGCCCCGGCGTCTGGATGGGGGCTAGCGTCTGGACTTCCGAGCGCTAGCCACGTCCATTTTTTAGTAAAATCTATCTCATGAAAAATTTAACAAAACTACACTCTCCGTCTAAAAAAAAGATACGCATCATGTTGTTTTCTTTTTTTTCTTAAAATTTTGGCCAACTCTATTAAAAATAATAATATTTACAACACCTAAAAGTATTATATCAGATTGGCAGTAATATTTTTATAATAAACATATTTAAAGGTAAAAATATTTATATTATTATCTATAGATCTAGTTTAGTTTATAGGATTAGGAGATGCGTATTTGTTGCGACTGAGGAAGTATATTGATCTTGTAGGTATCAGTAGATTTCTATTAAAAATTTAATAAAAAATTAAAAAGTTTGATTTAAAACAAATTCAGAACGCTCTAATTAACCGGAGCTTCTCCTAAAAGAAACCTGATGGAATAACTTCACACTCAAGCGAGCAACGACGTGTATCACACTCGTGTCACGCAAAGGGCCAAACAGCAAAAGCGACCAGTCAGTTCTCATCTAAAGACAAGAAAGCATGAGGCCAGGCTGCCCACACGGCGCGCCACATCGCCGGCCATTCCCGGCCGTTCGATCGGCCGCATCGACGGTCTAGATCGGGCGAGGCGCGGTCATTTTACGAAAAACCCCTTATGTTTTTGGGAAATTAACCCGCGCTCCAGAGACCCTCTCAGAATATTTTGTAAATAACACCTCAGATAATTTTCAAATCAACCCGCAGTCCAGAACGGATGAGCTCCGGATTTTTTGCAAAAAAACCCTTCCTTTTATCAAAAATCAACCCGCACTCCAGAGACACTCTCAGCGATTTTTTCGAAAACCTCCTCAGATTTTTCTCAAATCGAAATATAGACCCCCCTTGATTATATCTTTTTTTTTCAAAAAATACGTGTGGCCAGTGGTCCGCGTGCATGGGCGCGCCCAAGAACTAGTTTGGGATACAAAGGAGAAAAAAGAGCTGCAACCGCGCGCAACCCTGAACTGAGCACCCACGCACGCACTTTAATAACTCCCGGTTTCTTCACAAAACCGCGGCCTTTTGCTGAATTCTGCCCACGGGATCATCACAAAAGCGAAATCCTGGATGATGAAAAGCAAAAGCCCCTGACTCGTTAGATTCTTCAGACACCGTAGGTTACATGAGCAAAGAAAAAACTATAGGAACCGACACTGTTCGGACATGTAGATATTTTTTTTGTCGGACCATAGAAAATAATGAACGGTTTCAGAACACGTTCGCTCGTTGATTTCTGGACTGATAAGTTCGGTTAATGCTGGCTTGTTGTAAGAGAAAAACACTATTGCCTGCCAATAAGTCATAGCTAAAACCAATAAACGAACAGACCGAATAGTATTCCCATACAAATACAAACTTCTCCACGTCCTTCTCTGGAAACAAGTGGACAAAGGAATCATTGTCGTGAGTGAGCTCCGTGCTCACTTATCCCTTCCTATTCGAGACATAGCCACGCATACAAGTCATCAGCCAGTCGTCTAATAAGGTGGTTGCCGACCCACTACATGGACACTTTCTAATCATTTTCACCGTCACGTGATGAAAAAAGGGGGCATGGCTTCTCGTCTAGTCTTGAACCGTGAAACATCTGTTTCCATTACATACATATACCCAAAAAAAAAAATTGCAGTGGCAAGTTGTAACCCCCTACATCATATTTGGTTCATGTCATAAACATACCATTACCTCCACTCAATTTGCTCTGTGGCAGCCGGAAACTCAATGACGATATTCATGATACCATGTCACAAGAAAAATGCCACAATTTTTATATAAGGAATTCCCTGTGGCACTAATCTTGCTGCACATTAGTTTACAGTGAGAATGTGAAATAAAGACAACTTAGCATATCGACACAAATTTGGGGGCAACCTTCAAAAAAAGAAAAAAATGGGGGCGAATGAGACAGCAATTCAACTCGTGTATTGTTACGGATCATAGGGCTTCCAACGAAATACACGCCTTTCAAAACAAGAAATAAGAGCAACTAAATTCATGCTTAACTATATGAAAGTCATACCGCAAATAGCCCAGGTTATGCTATGTAATGTTATGTTGAATATAAGATAGGGCCATAGGCCCATACCTTCGGGTTAGAAGCCAAGGTCGAATGAAGGGCAATCATCTATTAGTTCCTGAATCTTGGGGTCTGTACATGTCAGGGTGAAAGCAGATGTCAATGGGGGAGGTCCTTGTGCAGATATGTGAAGTCAGATTTTGAAATTATAACCTTTAATTAATATTAGGTAAAGCTATCTAGATCGACCCAAGTAAAACAACAACATTAGCTGCTTGAAAAGCACTATCACAAATTAAGTCTTGTGTTAAAACAATTGTGAAACATGTATTGAACACTGAGAGGTCGAAATCCTATATCTAGTACTTCAGTGCTCTGATCTCATGAGAAAAAACCTGCTGGCAAGAAAGAAACTGTGTATGTGCCTCTGTGGGCAGCCAATAAAAAGACGAACCTATGACTTCCTGCACGTAACACGGTTATATCACAAATGTAACATGTCATGTTCCACAGGGAAAATCCTGTGTCTGTCACAATGTTCATAACTGGCACATTATCTGTAAAATTCAAACCAACATAAGCAGCATTTATGATTTCATCTAGTTCTATGGCAATCAAGCTTTGCAAATTACAGGTGTACAAAGTAGTACCACTCGAACTTCCAGAGTGTTGATTGCTTGAATCTAGTTTCTGTCCTTTTGCATTGGACATGTTAGATGCTAAGGTATCTACCATGGCCAAATTCCGACCCTCAAAAGCAGCTGGTCTCCTATTAAATATCGTTAAAGTAAATATTTATCAGCTATTCTATTTTGCATGTTGCAGCTTAGCTGGTGTCAAGAAATTCGCATTCTAGGATATAAATATTAGACAAATCAATTCTTACCTGATGTTCGGATCATCATAAGTTGAATAATTGTTTCCTGATGATTCATTCCACTGATGATCCCCTATTGAGTTCTTTCGTGGCAGAGTTTCTAAGTTCAAACAAGATTGTATGGATGAACGAAGTTGGGTAGCAAAGTGAGATGATCCAGAGGTCTCCCTACCACCAAAAGATCTGTTTGAATCATCAACCACTGAGTTTTTTCTACAATTCACATCAAAAGCAGCCCTTGACACAGAAGATGCCAATGAATGTGCTTGTCCAGATGGAGCGCTTTGGGAAATTCTGACTTCTGCTGGGGGCTTCATGATGGACAGTATTTGGGATGCTACAGATAAAGATGCCATTTGGTTTTAATATAAAATACATGAGTCTAAATAAGCAAGAGTAGTTGTACATCTCACCAACACACACCTAAGGGGGAAATGTGTTCCATCAAAATGAGGCTTGTACTTAAAACATGATTATTATAACATCGTACATTTATACAAAAAAAATCATGATTTAAATCCAAATTTCTCATTATCGAACACGCGCAAGAAAAGTGAAATGAGCATGATGGAAGCATAACAGCAGGATTTCCAATTTATTAGATTTGAGATTTGAGAACTATACTGATTGTTTACTACTCACTTTGCCATTGTAAAAGGGCATGCATCGAGACAGTTAGCTTATTTTACAAAGTGATCACTTTACAAAATTGTGCAACAGAAGCTGACTGGGAACTCATGCCCAAAGTGCTTATCAATGATTCTAAGGTAGTCCAAACAACTATTTTCCCAGTTTCCTTACACAGGGATCATGCAACAGATATTCAAGCTAGAAATAAGTAAAGATGTACAAACCAGTTCGTACTGAATGATCCATGTTACCAAAAGTTGATTTGCCAACCTCTCTCCTGTCAAAACTCCTGGGGCATCCTGCCTGAAGATCTGTAGATCATGGAGAAACATAGGTGATGCTGCATTCGAATATATGACAACCAGGAAGTAGAACTAAATGAACATAATCTTGTAACATTAAGCTCCAGTACCATGAAACTGTGGCAGATCCCTGGTAGAACTTAATTTGCCAAATGCAGGACAAGGATTGGTAGCTGTGGCCCTCTGTATGTCTGCAAAAGCAGTATCGTTGCGTAAAAAACATATAAGAGTATGGAAAGTAGAAATGGAGTGTAAAACTAATGATTCAGTAGATCCATACGACTAAATTTAAGCGGATCATCCATGATACCAAATGCTGATTCACTACAGTCAGCCCTTCTATTGACATTGCCGTCTGATTTACTCCAAGGATCTGAAAGTACCGAAAACGGTTTGTAGTTGAACTATATTAAGCTATATGGGAGGCAGGAAATAGAACTAATGGGGCTTAATGTTAAGCTCTTGCACCATTGAAATTTGGTGGAGCATCCAAGTTACTGGAAGTTGGGCCAATCTGTGGCCTATTGGAGCTTGTAGTGCTTTCCCAGTGACTCTTCCGAAGATCTGCAGATTTCAAAGATAAATGAATCCTATAATACAGAAAGCAAATTATTTGTTGCACAACTTTGCAAACAAGTACCTTGGCACTTGAATGGACTAACAAACTTTGGTGATTTACTTTTTCCACTCAGTTTGTCACTTGTATTCTCTTCATTTCTCAGTCCTGTCTGACTCAAAGCCTCCTTCGAAGAGTGTCTAGGCTCTACACATGTGAAGAAAGTATGTGTAATTCATAAAAAGAGATGCTTAGGCTACCTATTTGCACAAGTGCAGCATCTTGTATCTACACGTTGGAAACAGAAGGAGAATGCTTGGGTGGGAATATAACTAACCATTCTTCTGATTTCTAAACTCAGACATCAATAAGATAGTTAGGCATCTGGAATCTCTTCCCACTTTCAACAGATTCAACTGACTTGAGGTATCTGCTGCCAAGCTTTTCACCATATTCATCCAGCAAAACAATCTAAACACAAATTTAATACAACAGTAAGATTTGTCACTCACACAGGTCCACAGCATGCCAACGTTTCACTAGATAATCTAACAGGCAACAGCATCCTCCTATAGAACTGTTGGACACCTACTTAGAAAATGAAGTATTTTTTGAAAGAAACTGTGGAGCCACGCTCCCCAGCAAATAGAAAATGAAAATGAAGTATTGAAAACCAGTTCCTGACCTGCCTTGCGTGTGAGCCAATTTGCATGAGCCTTATGATGCCATCATGGTATTTCTTTGCTTTTTGAGTTAGTTGGGTGGTATACAAGGCATTCCATTCTACAAAGGGTGCACATTTCGTATATAAAATTATATAAGCCTCAGAATTCATTATACTACAAAATACAGATATCTCATGTAGTGTTAACACACAGACCTTTGAAATCTGAATCTGCTTCAATAAGGCTCCCTGGTTGATCAGCAGACACTGCTTCAGCATTGTCAGTCTCTGGCTTGCCAGAGCTAGCAGTGACTTCTGAGTCAGTTTTGTCAAGATCTATACATTACAGAGAAAAAATAAGATTCTCATGGCACTGTGAAGGAAGATGTGGAATATAGCTAAGTGTTCTATAAACTTGAAGCCAAGTACCATGAATTTTTTGTGGATGTGGACTAATAAATTTCTGAGATGTACTCAATGCACCCATTCCCATCTTGTTACTTGTACTCTTCCCATTCATTGGTTTTGTGTGCACCATAGATTCCTCTGAGGTATGCTCTGCATGTGCATATGGCATACCAATCAAGCCACAGTAGCACCCATTCAGTGAGATAGAAAATTCTTGCTATACATCATTCTGTAATTAAGAAAATGAAACTAGGAAGTCTCATGAGGCGCAGGCCCACGGACTAATTAAAAGCTTTGTGACTACTAGAGCATGTATGAAGTTACCTTTATTTTATTCTGATTTTTGGCCTCACAAATATCTACCAGATAATTAGGAAATTGGCATTTCTTCCCACTTTCAACGGATTCCCCTGACTTGAGATGCCTGCTACACAGTACTTGGCCATCTTCATCGAGCAAAACAATCTGAGCATTCAGTTCAGGGAACATAACATGACATTTTAGTAAACTGATGATTGCAGGACTATTGAAACAACCTAGCATTACTAATCAGCAGCATAAACTGCATCATCTCCTATCTTCAGAACATGCATGGAAACAACCATCAAAGGTGTAGTGCTTCTTACCTGCTTCGCTTGCGGACCAATTTGCACAAGCCTCACCAAGCCATCATGGTACTTCTTAGCCTTATGAGCAGGGGCGAAGCCCAGTTATTGACCATGGGTGCAGATGCACCACCTTGATTTTTCTTTTCAAGTTATAGTACCCAGATTTTGACCCTTTATGCACCCCAAAGTCCAATAGACTGCACCCCCCACAGCCCAGCGGCCCAACCTGCAACTTCGATTAAGGAAGACTTGGAACTGCAAGATCGATTGTTTTGTTAGCCCCTGGATCTTCGCAACGGTTGAGTCGACCACTCACCAGAGCTGCCGACCACACACTATGGCTAGAGGTAGAAGAAGGGAGGAAGAACAGAGCACACACATAGCACAAGTACCAGCGTTGCCCGGAGCTTTGTAGAGGAGATGGCAAAACTGAACTCGCTCTCTTTACTAAGTTGCAGTAGAAAGCTATATATACAACTCTACCCATCTAATCCTACAGTGACTAGATATGACAGTAGAACTGACTTTAGCGCCTGCCCCTGCCGTGGCTACAGTGTAGCAGGGGAGCCTTTCGGCGCCTGCCCCTGCAGCGGCTACAGTGCAGCAGCAGGGAACCCTTTTCGGCGCCTGCCCCTACCGTGCGTTCACACAGGGGAGCATCAGATTACTTAACAATTCTTCTCCTAATCCTGCTGCTAACCCTAGAACCCCCTCCATGCTTATCATCTTCTTTAGCTCCATGAGCCGAAGACGGCTGAGCGGCTTGGTGAGGACGTCCACGAGTTGCCAACCAGTTTTTACGAACTCGATGACGATCTGACCTCCATCGATACAATCCCTGAGGAAGTGGAACTTGACGTCGATGTACTTGCTCCGGTCTTGGAGAACCGGATTCTTCGCGAGGGCGATGGAGGGCCGGTTGTCCACCATCAGTGATGGTGGGTGAGCTTCCACACTGGTCAGCTCACCTAGCAGCCGGCGCAGCCATACAGCTTGGCACGCCGCTGTGGCCACCGCCACGTCCTCTGCCTCGCACGTGGACAGTGCCACCACCTTCTATTTCAGCGACAACCATGAGATTGGAGCCGACCCGAGGAAAATGAGCATGCTAGAGGTGCTCCGCCGTCCGTCGATGTCCCCCACCATGTCTGCATCGCTGAACACAGTGAGCTGCAGCCTGTTTCCACCGGTCTTGGGAAAGACGATCTCCTGATCCATCGCCCCCTTGATGTAGCGCAGTAGCTGCTTCACCGCAGCCCAGTGATCCTCTCGGGGATCCTTCATGAAGCGGCTAACGTAGCCCACGGCGAACGCAATGTTCAGGCTCGTGTGGACTAGGTAGCGCAGACCGCCGATGATGCTCTGATAGAGTGTTGCATCTACCTTCGCCGCGGTACTAGCCTTCGTCAGCTTTAGCCGCTCGGAGTCACGCACAGCTTGCACTCAGCCATGCCGCTCCGCTCCAACAGCTTCGAGGCGTACGTGCTCTAACCAAGCGTGAGCGCCTCCTTCCGCTGTCTCACCTCGATGCCGAGGTAGTAGGAGAGCGCGCTGAGATCACTCATTAAAAAACAAGCCGCCATCTCGCGTTTGAAGCTGTCGATGTCCTCCGCACGCGCGCCGGTGACAATCAAGTAATCCACATACACGTCGATGACGAGCACCTCCTTCCCCCATTGCTGCGTGTAGAGTGCATGCTCGATTGCGCACCGCGTGAACCTAAGCTCGCCCAGCGTGGCGTTCCATACTCGCAGGGCCTGCCGCAGCCCGTAGAGCGCCTTGCGCAGTCGGAGCACCCTGTGCTTCGCTCCCTTGACGGCGAAACCTAGAGGTTGCCCGATGAAGACCGTCTCTACCAGCTCGCCGTTGAGAAAGGCCGATTTTACGTCCAGGTGATGAACGCGCCAGTCCTTCGCTGCTGCCAAAGCCAGAAGCAGTCGGACAGACTCCATGTGCGCTACCGGCGCAAAGACTTCCTCAAAGTCGATGCCCTCACGCTGGACAAAGCCTCAGGCGACGAGGCATGCCTTGTGCTTGACAATGGCACCGTGCTCGTCCCGCTTGACTTTGTACACCCGCTTCAGGCTGAAAGAATGGCATCCTGGAGGTGGATCGACGAGCTCCCAAGTCTTGTTTTCCTCGATCGCCTTCATCTCCTCCAGCGTCGCCCGTCGCTAATTTGCATCGCGCTTAGCCAGCGCGACCGTGGGTGGTTCCTCTGCACTGATGAGAAGTAGCTCTGGGTCATTGAGCAGCCGACCCGCCAGGCCTGAGGGCCCTGTGCCGCCGATGACATCAACCAGCTTGCGGAAACACACCTCCTCACCATCGTGGAAGGCATCCACGAACTCAGTGATATCACTTGGAGGTGAGGCGAACTTGATCGGCGTCGATGGAGTTCCCTATTCCACCGCAGTGCTCGGCATGGCACCTACAGTGGTCGGCACCCTGGCTATAGTGCTCGGCACTACTCCTGTACCGCTCATGATCACTCCTGGAGTGGTCGGCACCACTACAGGAGTGCTCAGCACCAATCTTGGAGTGGTCGGCACCACTGTAGGAGTGCTCAGCACCAGTCTTGGAGTGGTCGGCACCACTGTAAGACCTCTTGGCTCCGCTACGGGAGCGTTCGGCACCCGTCCTGGAGTGGTCGGTACCACTGTAGGACTACTCGGCTCCACTCCTGGATTGCTCGGTACCCCTTCCGGAGTGCTCGGCACCTCCCCAGGAGTGCTTGGCTCTGTTGCTGGAGTGGTTGGCACCTCCTCTTCAGCGTCTCCACCACCGTGGATGACCAAGTGCTCGACGACAATGATGCCGGTGAAGCTGCCATCTTCCCCCGTGCCTGGACTATCCTAGTCCTAGGTCACCTTCTCGTTGAACACGACGTCGTGTGAGACAAGCACCTTGTCTCCGCGTGGGTCATAGAGCCGGTATGCCTTGGTACCTTCCGCGTAGCCCAGGAGCACCATCGGTGTGCTCCTATCCTCCAGCTTGGTGAGGACTGGCTTTGTCTTCCTGACATGGCCGATGCAGCCGAATATCTGGAGAAAGGACACACTCGGCTTGTGCCCATACCAAGCTTCGAACGACGTCTTACCCTTCAGGGCCTTGGTGGGCGTGCAATTGAGGATGAACATGGTTGTGGTCACTGCCTCACCCTAGAACCTTGCTGACATGCCCTTTGCCTTCATCATGGATCGAGCCATGACGACCACCGTCTGGTTCCGCTGCTCCACCACGCCATTCTGCTATGGCGAGTACAGCACGGTGTGGTGTCGCACCACACCTTGATCCACACAGTACACAGCGAACTCCACCGAAGTGAATTCGCCACCGCGATCAGTCCTCAGCACGCGTAGCTTCTTGCCGCTCTCCGCCTCCGCGTATGCCTTGAACTTCTTGATCGCCTCCACCGCCTCATCCTTGCTCGTCAGGAGTTGCAGCCACATGTAACGACTGTAATCATCCATGAGCAGGAGGAACTACCACCGACCACCATTTGTGCCTGGCGTGATTGGCCTGCAGAGATGGCCGTGGACAAGCTTGAGAGCGTCCACCGCGCGATACTTGGCCATCTTTGGGAATGGTAGCCTCCTTTGCTTCCCGACCAGGCAGCTATCACACAGCTCACCTCCGTGCTTAATGTGGGGCAGCCCTCAGACTGTCTTCTCCAGCCAACCTAGTGCGTCGAAGCTGAGATGGCTGAACCGGGCATGCCACAACCATGGCTCCTTAGTGTGCCGTGCTATCAGGCATGCCGGCTACTCCACCTTCAAGTTGAGCAGGTACAGTCGATTACATGAGCGTTTTACCCTCGCGAGAAGACGCCACTCCTGATACCGAATCCTCAGGATCCCGCTCTCGATCAGTATCTCACATCCGCGCTCATCCAACTGGCCAATGCTGACGATGCTTGAACGCAGCTATGGGATGTAATATACATCCATTAGCGCGCGGTGCTCGCCATTCTGGCACCTGAAGATGATGGTGCCGCGCCCTCGGATCGCCACCCTTGAGCCGTCACCGAACTTCACCGTGTCGGTCACGTCGCCGTCAAGCTCGGAGAAGGCTTCCTTGGAGCCCGTCATGTGGTTGCTGACGCCAGAGTCCACGTACCACCACTACTCCTGCTCGCTGCCCACACGTCCGAGGTGGACTTGGGCACGTGGTTTGTCGAGGTTGACAACTTTTAGAGCCTTCCCAGACCCTTTCACTGCCATCACCTCTCCCTTCTCCTTGGCCTCGACGTCATGCAGTGCACATAATGTCGCCATCAGGAGAGTGGCCTTATCATCATCATCAACCTATGCCAGATGAGCCTCAACCTTCTTCTCCTACTTGCAATTTGGGCACTCTTTTGCCCAATGGCCTGTCTTCCCGTGTAACCGGGCAGTGTTGGGGTCGATCTTCTTCTTCTTCTCCAAGAAGCCTTGCCACGACGCTTGCCATCACCACCATGGGTGGAGGAGGCTTCCCCATGAAAGGATCAAGATGCCCAAGAGGGGGGTGAATTGGGCTAATTCTAAATTTCTTCAAGAATAAACAAGTCCTATGGTTAGCCCAATTAACCCCTTGTGCCTAGAGAAGTGTTTCTATTGATCTAACGCACAAAAGTTTAGCAACCTAGTTCCAATCCTACTCTAGCATGGCAATTCTAGGAATGTAAATGACAAGAATTGAAATGTTCAAAGTAAAAGCTCAAAGTAAAGAGAGGAGAGGAAGCGTGGCAATATTTTGCCGAGGTATCGAGAGTCGCCACTCCCCACTAGTCCTCGTTGGAGCACCCAGCAGCAAGGGTGTAGCTCCCCTTGATCCGTGCAAGGATCAAGTGCTCTCTATGGGTTGATTCTTTGACACTCCGTCATGTTGAATCACCCACAACCGCCACAACTTGAGTTGGGTTATCCACAAGCTCTCCGGATGATCACCAAGCTCACAATCACCACCAAGCCATCTAGGTGATGGCGATCACCAAGAGTAACAAGCGAACTCTCACTTGACCACAACAAGCCTAGGGAGAAGGGTGGATGCACACTTTGCTACTCTTGATCTTCACTAATGAGGGCTCTCTTTGGATTCTCAAATCTCAATCACCTCACTAGGACCTTGCTCTTCTTGGCACTCTCTAGGGTGTGTTTCAAATTGTTGAAATGAGCAAAAGTGACTCCACACATGAGTGGAGCTTCTATTTATAAGACACCGAAAAAGCGAACCAAGTTATGTGCCTCTGCAGAGTGATCGGACGCCTTGGTCATTCCGAATTTGGACGCTTCAATCAGTTCAACCCAAGACACCAAGTGTTTAAGTGTTGACCGGACGCTGGTAAGGTCCGGTCACTGCTTGACCGGACGCGTCCCGTCGCAAATATCCCTCACTTCGGAACCTTCTTTGAGTCGACCAAACGCTGGCCCTCAACGTCCAGGTCACTTGACCTCCTCCAAATTCCCGGTCAAATCGGACTAGTTCACCTCGATCAAATGAACTGACCGGACCTGGCCCAGCCCAGGTGTCCGGGTCATACCGGAGCTAGCATCCGTCAGATCTTTGACCCTCCATTCACTTCCAACTCTTGATCATTTGTGAATGAAGTTTGCTCCAAAGGATCTTAGGCATATTTAGGAGCTACCTAGTGCTAGTTTCAACAAGTGTGCACCACACCTAACTCACTAGACTCATCTAGGTCAAGCTACCCGTCCATACCCCCCTTAATAGTACGGCCAAAGGAAAAACAAAGTCCTAAACTACTCTAAGTGTCTCTCCAACTCCAATCGACACTTAGAACTAGTCATCCTTAACCTTGTCATCCATCCTTTGAAAACCAAAACGATTTCCATCGTAGGGGCATGACAACCATGATTGCTCAATCGATCTCCATTACCGTGACCTAACTTAATTGCCTCTGCAAAACACACGTTAGTCACAATAATCTAACATTGCCATTAATCACCGAAACCCAATTAGGGGCCTAGATGCTTTCAATGTCCCCCTTTTTGGTGATTAATGACAATACAACCTCGAGTATGTGAAAGAGTTGAGGTTTTTAACATGCTTGGATCATATAAGCTTTTAGCAATAAGAACAAAAGAGTTAGTCAAGCTTATATAACCCAAGCCATCATGATGTACTCAAATGATATGAAATATGCATGAAAGTAAACACACGAATGCATAATAGTAATAGTGTATCACACAAATAAAACTCCAAATGTATATAAAAGACTAATAGCTAACTAGCTCTCCCTAAAAGTCACTCCCCCTGAGTCTACATACTCGAACCCTCTCCCCCTTTGGCGTCAAACACCAAAATCTAAGGGCTGGTCGACGGGGTTGCAGCGGACGAGTCAGGCGCTGAAGAACGAGGAGCAAGCGGAAATCAAGCAAGATCATCATCATCGACCACAGCTCAGGCTTGACTAACCCTCTCAAGGCGGGGAAGTGTCATTGCTGGCAGTGCTGGTCTCGAGCCGGGCGAGGCTGCTGTGATCTGCTTGGTACATCTGTCGTGAGATCTGATGATGCGACAGAAGAAGGGAGCCTCTGAGTAGTCATGGCGACAGGAGCTATTGTAGAAGGACCTGGGGCATGCATATGTGGCGGTGTAGGCATCCCTGTCAACTCGCTGAAAGATGCTCCAAGACTCCTGGAGACTGACGTGTTAGGCACAAATAGCGAGGATGACTGATCCGGTGTGAAGCCCGTCTGAAGTGGTGTGAACTGCGGGGCTATCACTGGCGAGGATAACCATTGGGACACCTTTACTGGGGGAGAGGCAAACTAAGATGGAGGCTATCCCTGACTCTAAAGCCCACTGGGCTGTACTGCTGGAGTCGTTGTAGTGGTGGCAGTTTGAGTAAGCTAGGGCAAAAAGGCATGGTGTGGAGCCCCAAGAGCTATCACTACATGCCGCATGAATCCCATGAGCTACTCTGCTGCTGCTGCTTCTTTGGAGGACCTGGTTTGCTTTGTCATTGAAACTCATCTGGCACGCTGGCCCGAACCGAGCAAAGTTGGCGGCGGGTCTCTCCCGAGCCTGTCGTGCTCGATCTGCTACATCCGCTCAAGAATAGCAATGAGAGCGGGGTCTATCTATGGTGCAGTGGAGCCGAGCTAGAATCGCCACCTCATCATCATGTCTCGCATAGAGGCATCTGAGGAATAGGAAGGTAGTCGTCATCCGAACTATCACTAGACTCGCTCCTCTCCTGCTGAGCCTCAAGTTGCTCCTCTTCAGTAGCTGCTATGCCTCTGATAATCTTGTCCTGCTGAGCTATGGACTCTGGTACATCTAGGCGACGACGAGGCTGACTGGGTGCCTGAGGAGTGCTGTGTCTGATCCTCTATGCCATGTTATATGCTAGGAACTCTATGGTGGCACCTCTGTACTCTGCAACCATCTCAGGTGTCCTGACTGACATTGCCTTCAACATAAGAAATGTAATCCAATGTGCATAGGGAAGCTGCCTACGACCCTTGAAGCCCTCAGCAATAGTATCCTCCATCTCTGACAGAAGGAGGTCCCAAATATCGAAGACAGTCTGTTGCATCAATGCATTGAGAAGCCAAAGCTAGAGGCGAGTCAAGCCCTCTCTGTATCCCAACCTAGGAAGTAGTGTCCTCCTAATGATAGCCTCTAGCACTCTAGCTGTAGGTGTAAGGTCACTGGGGTTCCTCCTTGACCCCTCACCAAAGGGCTCCTTGAAGCAATGACGCACAAGTTCTGTAGGTGGCACCTTACCACCATGAGGACGCCTAGGAGGCTCTTGCTATTCATAACAAACCTCATGTAACTTGATAGGCTGCTCCTGTAGCCTCAGTATCTCCCTGGCCCTAAAACTCATGATCCTGTAGTCTCTGCCTCTGAATGCAAAGTGTATAAAGTTATGATGCAGGTCAATGTAGAGCGAAGCATAGAACCGCCGAACCCAAGATGGTACATACAATCCTATCCAAGCAATCAGATCCATCGGCCCACGACAAATATGATAAGTAGGGGTGGATATGCTCTCTGACTGCTGCCACAATAGACTCTATACTGCAAATGCGCTGAGATCTGAACACTTTGCCCCCTTTGTTGAGATAAGCATTGTAGAAATCCTCCTGCAGTGGCGTGCAGAAAACCCTCTGCTTTGCTCTCTCATCCCTCCTCGGAGGAAACCACACATCAAACTCCACGCGAAGGCTCTTGAACTGCCTGCTAGCCCATGGTGGCCCTCAAGTCAAGATGTACCAACGGAGGAGGACCCTATGGTCTAGGCGGTGGACGAGATCCCCTTCGCTGTGTCGGTGGCCTCGGTGAGACTGGAGCACGGGTACGACCAGAGCGGCGTAGCTGTGGCTGGGGTGCCTGCTCTGTCTCCTTGGCCTCCTCGGCTCTTGGCCCTCCCCGAGTCTCTCCTCGAGCCTGGCCGAGGCTCTGCTGGTGGGGGCTGCTGCTGTGACTCCTGCTGTGACTCCCCCTGAGGCTGAGGATCCACAATGGGAAGACGTTGTCCTGCCATCGTCATAGTACACGTGGATCGCCATGAAAACGCCACCTCCTCAATCTAACTCCTCTGTCTTTGGTGTAAGTCTGATCTACAATCACAACCCCACTCATGAACACCTCCTCTCTTGGCACGCTCGTGGCCTCTGCCATCGCTTCTTTGCATGAGCCGCTCTCTCGCATCTGGGTACTTCTCTTCTTGGATGCAATCTTCTTTGTCACCTTGCCTTTTGGATCTGCAGGCAGGCAAGGCAGAGGCCTCCGATCATCATCTCCTGGACCACCCACGACATTCTTGGTGCAAGCCATCTGATCTGTTAAGAAAAACTACCGCTGACAAGAACAACTGCCGCTGTCAAGAGTAACTGCCCTGACACTTCCGAGGCTTGGCCTCGATCCTTACTCGCGAGCTTTGCTCCGAGTTGACTGACAACTGCCACATGATCTCAACGACATCGACTCATTTGCCACGATGGAATAGATAGATATACAAATAAATACAATATGTCTAATAGATACAAAAACCTAGGAAGCAAGCAATGTAGGTACGAAATTGACGCGACTAGCATGCTACCTGACGAACCAGTGATCCGATGAAAAGAAGAGACGTCACGCGAGGGAACCTCGGAACCAGTTAGGGTTAGGATTCGTGAAGCTCGGCGTGGAGCGAGGACCGCACCATGGAGAAGACACGGGCACGGTGAAGGAAGGACGGCGTTCTTTGGCGGGGAGGCTGCAAAGTGGTTTGGTGGCGCGCGTGATGGCTTAGGCGTCTTGGGAGGCGCGGGCGTCGGCGTAGGCCAAGCGGCTTAAGGCGTCGGTGGTGGCGCAGAGGCTAAGCGTAAGTAGCACCAGCAATTTCGGCGGCGTGGGGAGGCTCTTAGGTGCGGAGGCGGCAGCTTCGGCGATTAGGGTTAGCGCCTTTGTGGGATATTTGAGATCGAAAACATGGGCGGTTAAAGGAGATCCCATGCGTAACGGAGAAGGAAACATGGAAAGACTTCGAAGCCGCACGACTCCATTGATCGGACGCTTTCTGGTGGTAGCGACCAGACGCTACCACCCAACGTCCGGCCGATTCGAGAGATCCAATTCCTCTGAATCGCGACCGGACGCGTCCGGTGGTCCATTACCGGATGCATGCGAGGTCCGGTCAACTCAAATTGCTTTCTTCTTCAAACGATCGGACGCCGAGATGTCTTCTCGACCGGACGCTAAAAAGCGCAGAAGTCCGTCACTCTCCTTCAAAGAGTGAGTTCACCTCAGTGAATCGACGAGACGCCGGACATCGTGGTCCGGTCAGTCGTCCGGTCACTCTTTTGCAACAAATCTTCAATGTTCCTTCGCGCTACCTGTTCCCAATCAAGTCTCAACATGAATAAGATCCAAACAAACACCAATTGGGACTGATGTGAGTGACCTCTCTCAATCCCTCAAGTTTTTTAGAATATTTTGCCTTAGGCTATAATTCTTTTAAGAAAATAGGAAACAAGAGGGCAAATGGAACAAAATGACAAAACAACATTCAAGCATATGCAATACTTGTAAGTAAATCTAGTTTCTTGTCAAGTTTGATCCAAGGTTAAGCTTCTTCACACGCTTTTCGATGGTTATCTTAACCATGTTAGACAATCCCTATATGCATTACCAAAAATTAAACATGTTGTATATTAGAATGAATGCAAGGGACAACACAATCTCATCTTTTAGTGAATTTACTAAAATCAAGTACATTAAGCTCATTTCGCAATCTACAAAATGTAGCCTCATCTAGCGGTTTAGTAAAGATATCCACCAATTGATCCTCGGTTCTTACACCTTCTAGTGATATATCATTTTAGCAACATGATCTCTTAGAAAGTGATGGCGAATATCTATGTGCTTGGTGCGAGAGTGTTGAACCAGGTTATTTGCAAGTTTTACCGCACTTTCATTATCGCACAAAAGAGGTACTTTATCTAGAACTACACCATAGTCTAGCAAAGTTTGTTTCATGTATAATATTTGTGCGCAACAAGCACCCGCGGCAATATATTACGCTTCGGCGGTGGACAAGGCCACACTATTTTGTTTCTTGGAGGACCAAGACACAAGTGATCTACTAAGCAAATGGCACCTCCGGATGTGCTTTTTCTATCAACTTTGCATCCAAATAATCCGAATCGGAATAGCCAATTAGTTCAAATCTAGCTCCTTTGGGATACCAAAGGCCAATGCTTGTGTGTACTTAAGATACCTAAGGATTCTTTTTACGGCAATTAAATGAGTTTCCTTAGGATTAGCTTGAAATCTTGCACACATACACACACTAAACATGATGTCGGGCCTAGATACGGTTAAATACAACAAGCTACCAATCATAGAATGGTAGAGAGTTTGATCAATTTTGTTATCTCTCTCATCTAGGTCGAGATGTCCATTAGTAGACATTGGTGTCTTGATTGGCTTACATTCATCCATCTTGAATCTCTTGAGAACATCTTTTGTATATTTCTCTTGAGAGATGAAGATCCCTTCTCTCAATTGCTTGACTTGAAAACCAAGAAAGAATGTAAGCTCACCAATCATGGACATCTCGAACTCCTTCGACATCAATTCACCAAAGTCTTTGCAAGAATCTTCATTTGATGATCCAAAGATGATATCATCAACATATACTTGACAAATGAAGATATGCCCATCAAGCTTCTTGGTGAATAGTGTGGTGTCGACCTTTCCAATGGTGAAGCCCTTCTCTGAGGAAATCCAAGGCGCTCATACCACGCTCTTGGGGCTTGCTTAAGCCCATATAATGCCTTAGACAACCTATAAACATCATTAGGATATCTAGGGTCTTCAAACCCGGGAGGTTGATCAACATAGACTAGTTCATTAATAAAGCCATTTAAAAATACACTTTTTTACATTCATTTTATAAAGTTTCATTTCATGATGTGATGCATATTCAAGGAGGATACTGAATGGCTTCTAGCCTTGCAACAGGTGCAAAGGTCTCTCCAAAATACAAACCTTCAACTTGAGAGAACCCCTTTGCAACTAGTCTTGCCTTGTTCCTCACAACAACACCTTGATCATCTTGCTTGTTTCTAACACCCACTTTGTTCCAATGACTCTTGCACCTTTAGGTTGCTCTTCAAGAGTCCACACTTATTTCAGGTGAAGTTATTCAACTCATCATGCATGGCATTTATCCAATCCAGGATCTTGAAGAGCTTCTTCACCTTAGTAGGTTCAAAGCAAGAGACAAAAGAGTGATGAGCAATAAATGAAGCAAGTTTTTGTGAACGTGTCATCACTCCCTTTGATGGACTTCCTATGATGAGATCTTGTGGATGATCTTGTAGTAGAGGTGTGTTTCTTCTATTGACCACTTGAGGAGGAGGTTGTGGAGCATCAACATCTTGTGCTTATACCACCATTTGCTCATGGGATACATGAGTATCTTCATTTTCTACTCTCCCACCTTTTTCACCATCTTGTGGCACACTTGATGAAGAGGGTGGACCAATCACTTGTACATCATCTTCATCATCTTTTGGCTTGATGTCTCCAACCTGAATGTTCTTCATAGCCTCCCTCAATGATTCATCACCTACATTATCAAGATTCTCATGTGCTCCTTGGGAGCCATTAGATTTATCAAATTCCACATCATATGTTTCTTCAACCAAGCCGGTGGTATGATTAAATACTCTATATGCTTTGGACTTTGATGAGTAACCAACAAGAAAACCAATATCACAATGTCTTTGAAACTTTCCTAGGTGTTACCGCTTCTTATAGATGTAGCATTTGCAACCAAACACCCTAAAGAAGGAGACGTCCGGCTTCTTCCCATTGAGCAACTCATAAGGTGTCTTGCCAAGAAACTTTTGAAGGAATAGACGGTTAGATGCATAGCATGCGGTGTTGATTGCTTCGCCCATAGAGCTTCAGGGGTGTTGTACTTATCTAGCATTGTTCTTGCAAGAATGATCAATGTCCCATTCTTTCTCTCAACTACACCATTTTGTTGAGGAGTATAGGTTCTTGCGGAGACTTCATGTTTGATTCCAACTTCATCACAATATGCCTCTATGTTTGTGTTGTCAAACTCTTTTCCATTGTCACTTCTTATCTTCTTGAGCTTTACTTTAAATTCATTTTGTGCTCTCTTGGCAAACTTTTTTGAAACAAGATGCAACTTGGATTTGTCATGAAGGAAGAACACCCATGTATACCTTGAATAATCATCAACTATCACAAGACAATAAAGATTTTCTTCCAAGCTCTTGTATGTTGTTGGTCCAAACAAATCCATGTGTAGGAGTTCTAGTACTCTTGTGGTTGACATGAAAGCTTTTGTTGGATGAGTATTTGCAACTTGCTTGCCGGCTTAACATGCACTACAAAGCTTGTCCTTCTCGAACTTCACATCCTTCAATCCTCTCACCAAATCATTCTTCATTAGCTTCTTGAGTGAACTCATACCAACATGAGCAAGTCTTCTATGCCATAGCCACCCAAGTGTTGTTTTGGTGAATAGGCATATCTTCAAATTTGCATCTTCGGAGGTGAAGTCCACTAGATATAAGTTGTTGTATCTAAATCCTTGAAATATCACTTGATCATCATCCTTCTTGGATACAACAACCTCCTTCTCGATGAACAAACATTGGAAGCCAAGATCACACAATTGTCCAACGGATAGCAAGTTGAAGCTCAATGAAGCAACATATAGCACATTGGAGATAGAATGATCATTGGATATTGCTACTTTGCCCAATCCTTTAACCTTGCCCTTTGAGTTGTCTCCAAATGTAATTCTCTCTTGTCCATCTACTTCTTCATCAAGCGAGGTGAACATACGAGGATCACCGGTCATATGTTGTGTGCAACCACTATCAATAACCCAATAACTTCCACCGGTCTTGTAGTTCACCTACACACAAGAGATTTAAGCTTTAGGAACCCAAACTTGTTGAGGGCCCTTCACCTTCTCAACAAGTGACTTAGCAACCCAAATCTTCTTAGGCCTATTCTTGTTAGGGAGGTCCTAAGAACATGACTTTCATCTTTCCACTAGAATCCTTTCTAAGCATGTAATGAGCATTGAAGGCAAAGGGTCTAGCATGCTTGGGCAAGGATTGTGGTGGTAGAGTTTGGCACTCATGAGCAAAGTGGCCTTCTTGTCCACACTCAAAGCATCTCTTTGGCTTCGGCTTTGATTGTTGTTGTTGAACTTGAGCCTTCTTCTTCTCTACATGTGCCACATATTCAATGCCACTTCTATCCATCTTCATGACGATGTTCATAAGTAGCTCACTTTGAAGATATTTGCCTCTTGTGAACTTGCTCAATCCAACCTTGAGATGCTCTTTCTCCAACTTAAGCTTCTTGTTCTCTTCCTTAAGAGCATCATTGTTCTTTTCTTCCTTGAGCTTCTTGTTTTCCTCTTTGAGCTTCTCATTCTCAAAGATCAAGTCACCATCATGATCAAGGGTTTCTAGCACAATGGTGTTGTGGCTTTTGATTTCTTCAAGATCTCTCTTGAGCTTTGTATTGTCATTCTTGAGCTTGACATACTCATCATAGCCATTGCACTCAAGCACTTGCTTGCCCTTGATACTAGAACCTTGCTCAATGCTCTCAAAGATCAAGTCATCACATGATGTAGCTATATCAATCTTAACAACATGGTTAGTAGCATCATGCGGCTCATTGGATAGAAATTCTTGAGCAATAGCAAGATTATCATGATTAATCTTAAGAGTAGTATATTCATCTTTTAGCTTGTTGTGGCTAGTGATGAGCTTATTGCGCACCCACTCAAGTTTATCATATTTATCTTTAAGCTCTTTCTTAGAAGATTTGAGCTCCTTGAGCTTGGATGACATAGCATCATTTGCTTCTCTAAGCTCAACATTAGCCTTTTCTATTGTATCACATTTTTGCTAAAAGTGAATCATTCTTAGCATCTAATTTTTCAATTTTAGCTCTACTCTTTCTAATGATCTTAGTGTATTTTCTTAGAATTTTAACAAGATCATCATATGAAGGTGAATCATCATCATCGCTATCGCTATCATCATCACTAGCTTGCTCATCATCACTACTATCGTCATTATTAGTTACCTTGCGTTCACCCTTGACCATAAGACATAGGTGTGTAGAGGATGATGGCGGTGGTGGCGGTGAAGATGAGAGATCAATAGCTATGGCGGCCACCTTCTCATCGTCACTATCATCATCGGATAATCCACTAGATGAATCAATGTCCGTGAGCCAATCACCCACAATGTAGGCCTTTCCACTTTTCTTCTTCTTGTGGAAGTCTCTCTCTTGCCATCTCTCTTCTTGTATGGCTTGTTCTTCTTCTTTCATCTTCTTCTTCATTGCTTGAGTCATCTTTCTTGCCCTTGAACTTGTTCTTGAACTTGTCTTTCTTGGGCTTGGTGCATTGATGTGCTAGATGACCAAGTTCACCATAATTGAAGCAATCCATTTCGGAGATTGGCTTTCTCCTAGAGCTTGTGAAGAACTTCTTCTTGCCATCGAACTTGATGCCACTCTTGTTTAGCTTCTTTAGCATCTTGGCAGCTTTCTTCACCATGAGAGCAAGATCTTCATCTTCATCTTCTTCATCACTAGAGCTCTCATACTCAAGTCTTGCCTTGCCCTTATCTTGACTAACTTTGAATGCTAAATCTTTTCTTTCTTCTTAGTAGAGGACGAGCCATCTTGAGGTGTGATGTGCATGTACATTTCATGAGCATTGATCTTTCCCAAGATTTGTGTCGCTTCAGTAGCGGTGGAAAGATCACCTTGATGTAGCACGGTCACAATATGCCCATATTTGTCAATGGAAGGACACTCAAGATCTTTCTCACAACGCCGATGGTGACATTTGAGTAAGTCCGAGCCCATTGACTTCCTCTATAAGAATATTTAAACGTAAATATATTTCATTAGCACATTCTTTAGGAAGCATTTCAAAAGAGTTGAGCTTTTTCATGATAAGATGATAGCGCCTCGCTCCACTCTTTTGTTCCTCATGGAGCGCATAAACGTCCACCATAGAGCATGGGCGCTTTGTGGTTCCTTACATGGTTGAACACATCTTTGCAAAGGCCTCTAAAGATGGTGTTGCGAGCCTTTGCATTCCATTTTTCATAGTTCACTTCATCGCCTTGAAGTTGTCTGATTCCTAGGTCTTGGGAACCCATGTGAGGAAGCTCTAAGTATTCCAACGTCCTAGAGCTTCTAGGCACGCCTTCATGCTAATTTTCCAATATAGAAAATAATCCCCTCAAGATAGGAGGAGGTCCATCCTCGTGAGACATCTTGCTCTAAGCGATTAAGCTTAAAAACGTGAGCACGTGGGCTCGATACCAATTGAAAGGATCAAGATGCCCAAGAGGAGGGGGTGAATTGGGCTAATTCTAAATTTCTTCACAATAAACAAGTCATATGGTTAGCCCAATTAACCCTTGTGCCTAGAGAAGTGTTTCTATTGATCTAACGCACAAAAGTTTAGCAACCTAGTTTCAATCCTAATCTAGCATGGCAATTTAGGAATGTAAATGACAAGAATTGAAATGCTCAAAGTAAAAGCTCAAAGTAAAGAGAGGAGAGAAAACGCGGTGATGTTTTGCCAAGGTATCGGAGAGTCGCCACTCCCCACTAGTCCTTGTTGGAGCACCCAGATAGGGTGTAGCTCCCCCCTTGATCCGCACAAGGATCAAGTGCTCTCTATGGGTTGATTCTTTGATACTCCGTCATGGTGAATCATCCACAACCGCCACAACTTGAGTTGGGTCATCCACAAGCTCTCCGGATGATCACCAAGCTCCCAATCACCACCAAGCCGTCCTAGGTGATGGCGATCACCAAGAGTAACAAGCAGGAACTCTCGCTTGACCACAACAAGCCTAGGGAGAAGGGTGGATGCACACTTTGCTACTCTTGATCTTCACTAATGAGGGCTCTCTTTGGATTCTCAAATCTCAATCACCTCACTAGGACCTTGCTCTTCTTGGCACTCTCTAGGGTGTGTTTTAGCTTAGCTGAAATGAGCAAAAGTGACTCCACACACGAGTGGAGCTTCTATTTATAAGACAAACCAAAAACGAACTGTTATGTGCCTCTCACTGGGTGACCGGACGCCTTGGCCATTCTCGACCGGACGCTTCGATCACCAACCCGACACAAGTGTTTATGTTGACCGGACGCCGGTAAGGTCCGGTCACCACCGACGGGACGCTGGCGTCGGCCGCAATATCCTCACTCGAACCTTACCGAGTCGACCAACGCCGCATCCGGTGACGCCATGGTTCCTCAACTTGTTAATGAGCGCCACGCAAGCGGAGGGAGAAGTCCTCCACCATTTTACCATCCTTGAACTTGTTTTTGGCGTACTTCTGCTTTCGCCAGCCTAGGCCGTCCGCCTTCTTTTTCGTGGTCTGAACCGGCGCTATAACGCCAGCAATGGCCTCCCACGCCTCCTTAGTAGAGCTTTCGCCTTCTAACGGCTCCTTGTACTCCGGTGGCACAACAACGAGGATAGCTTCCAACGCCGACATATCGCCTTCTTCGTTGTTTCGTGTCTTGTCAATAGCATTCCGAGCCGCTGGGCTCTAAGCTTGACCTTCATGGTTACCGACCACTCGCCATAGTTGGTGCGAGTCGGGCGTCGGCCAACTCGGTGCCGCTAACCTCCCGTGACTTTGTTAATAACGACCTCCCGTCAGGGTTTGAGTAGCACAAGAACTTGCCGTTCTTGTCGCCGATCTCCAAACCGTCCGGTTATTATTACCGGTTAGTCCGACGACGGCGCTTGTACGGCTCCGATACCACTTTTAGCCCCTAGATCTTCACAATGGATGAGCCGACCACTCACCGGAGCTGCCCACACATACTATGGTTAGAGGTAGAAGAAGGAGGAGAATGAGCACATAAACAACACAAGTACCAGCGTTAGCCGGAGCTCTGCAGAGGAGATGATAAAACTAAACTCACTCTCTTTACCGAAAGTTACGAGGGAAGCTATATATACAACTCTACCCATCAAATCCTCAAATGACTAGATGTGACAAGAGGGCTGACTTTAGCGTCTGCCCCCTGCAGCTGCTATAGATGCGGCAGGGCCTTTGATGCCATGCCCTGCAGCTGCTAGAGTGCACGGCAGCGAGGATCCTTTTTGCCTTTGCCTACCGTATGTCGTTCACACAGGGGAGCGCAGACATTACTAACACGTGTCTCAGAACCTCCGGCTGTTATTGTGATACGTCGTTCCATCTTTCATCGTTCCGTTTCAGCAAGTCCACGTCGTTCCGTCCTCTCGGCTTCCGCTTCGCGCAGTTCACGGCGCTTCTTGCCTTGCTCTTGCGCATCCAATAAGATTGCCGTCATGACGTCACCCGGAGGCTGGCTACTCTGCAGGCCGCAGCTATCCACTACTGAGCCTAGGACCCGGCTCCGTCATTGGAGTGCTCTAACTACCTAATAGGCCAACACCCAACAAGCATCAAGGATTTAAGCCGGTATGAAACTAAATTAGATGCTCCCGTGCAGCCATGCTTTTTTTCTTTCTTTCTTAATTAATCTGATTTTATGTACAAATTAGGTCCCTTTGGAATATGAGATTTTTTTTCGTTCCTACATTTTTCCTATGAAAAATAAACTGTTTATGAAATTATTATACACTTTCTACGAAATTCCTGCGTTTCAATGTGGGCATAAAGCTATAACCGGTTATTATTTTACTTTTACAATGGTCTACAGTATTAGGCTAGTTATTTGTGTTTGAGTACACATTTGTATGTTCTTTTATTAGGCTGATGGAAAGGTTTTCCATCCAAAACAAAACATTAGAGCTTGATAGTGCCAATAATGCCGAGAATTACAAGCAAACATTCTCGAGAGAATGGTGGAGACTAAAACGTGATAGATAGTTGAGAGAAATTTTTGAGACATAATGATTGTGAAAACAACTTTCACGCAATCGCATTGGTGATAAATTTATGAATAATTGCCTTATTTGCCATGTGGAGAAAGAAGAGATGACGAAAGTCAAAATAACATTCATGGTTCGTCGTTTAAAAATGCAACGACGAGATTTCTTAATCACTCGGTTTTTAGTCGCACCCCTCAATTTTCTTCTAGCTTCGCCACTGCTTCTGAGTGAGCTAGGCGGTGTAAAGCGCGTCCACTCTGCAGAACAAAAGAGCGCCTACTACATGTTCTTACATAATGGCACAACCATGGAGATCCTGGCCCTACTACATGTTCTTTGGGCTATATATATTGTGCACTCTTTCTCCTAGAGGAAGTTATTAGGCCATGCCATCTCCGGCAAGCTGCGTCTGGCGGCGCGGACCTAGGATGCGGATGATGACACGGCCCCATATCCTCACCGTGGCAATGAGGAAAGTAATGACGGCAACAGACGGCATCGCGGCCACACACGCCCCTCGCCCCAATCTGCAAGGGAAGATCACGACCAGGAGGTTGATGGAAAGAATGACACCCAGCTTGGCACAAAACTCCGAGATGGAGAGCAGTTTGCGGTTTCTGGTCATCGAGGAGGCGCTGTACCAAGCTACCATGAAGACAGCCGCCAACCCCAAAAACACGGTGGCCAGCCACGTCGAGACCATGTACACCACCTTCGGCCCCCTGCTCCAGCCGCTGAGGATGCGCTCAAATCCAGCGTTTAATATCCCAGCCATGGTAGCAGTACCAAATGCCAGGAAACCGAGCAAAAGCTGGAGGTTGACCCTGAAATTGGTTTAAGGACATTATTCAGCATCATTTGCACCATCATTCGTTACAAATTGAGGGCATGCTTTATTACCTCGTCCGTCGCACCAACGCTAGGAGGACTCCGAGGAGGGGGGTTTGGTTCCTCCATCCCCGGTCCGGTCCCGACCGGTCCCTCACTGGGCGGTGTAGAAAGGGTGCCGGAGGGGGTTGCTGCTAGTGCCAGCAGGGTCACCACTGCTCGGTGAACTCGCCGATGCTGGGCTTGGGGGAGGAGCATGGCCGCCGCCAACTGGCAGGCTGCCCGACGCGCTGGGCGCAGGAGCGGACCTTGCGACGGTGCCCCCGGCGGTCGCGGGGTTCTGGTCGGCGACAGGACGCCCGGTGGCTAAGTAGAGGGTAGCAAAAAACTCGACTAAGAGCATCACAACAACGAGCGCTGCTCCGTATTGCAGGTAACCCATGGGAGGGCGGCGGCTGCTCCTGCTGCCGGAGTGTACTGCCGGTGCCGGACAGCCGATGAGGCCAGCGTTGCGATCCTGCAGGTCGATGCACCAAATTCCATTTTCAAACTACAGATTAGCTTATGTGATGCGTCCGGGGCGCATCATCTGAAAATGGTAGGGTCAAATAACTATTTTTCATCTGATTAGTTAGTTGAATTGTGACGACTTTGCACATTTACGCAGGTCGCTAAGGATTAAGTTGTGTTCCTTATTAGTACGCATGCATGATACCTTTTACTAAACATCGCTGTCATCATTTCTTCTTCCAACATCTTGTTTACAACCACTACATGCTTTCTATGAGAACGTCACTACTACATAAACTTTTTTTTAGGGATGGCTTCTAACCTTTTGTAGGGGCGGTTTGGTCACCGCCTTCTACCAAACCCGTCTCTACAAATCATGCATTTGTAGAGGCGGTTCTCGTGCAAATCCTATAAATCGATTTGTAGGAGCGGCTGTAGTACTACCGCTTTATATAATTTCCTTTTATAGGGACGGTTCAGTCTAGAACCGTCCCCTAAAGTACGCTTTTTCATAAAAAAAAATTAAATTTACAATTCAAATTCGACTGAACAACTGCTTGTTTCACAGATTCCATCCAGCGTTCAAGTTCCCGAACGCCTCACGACTAATGTTCGAACCACGTCATGTTGCGAACGCTCGCGATAACGTTACGACTGCGTTCGCGCCGTTGCGAACGCCTGCGTGACTAACGTTCAAACGCTTCGTATTGCCGAACGCCCAATTAACGTTCCGAACCCTTAGACTACAAGCACAAGAGTATTATATAAACTACAATTATAAGTCTAATTCACAAGAATATATACAATATATCATTAAATAAACATAATTCACAAAGTAAAACCAATGTAAAATTCCATACACATTATTATCAATGTCCTAGAGCTAGCTTTTCAAATCCCACGAAGGTATTGGTCTTGAGGATTACTACCTAAGTCAGACTCTCGGTCATGGTAGGCGCTTTTGACGTACAATCTGGTCCAATATGAAGTTGCAAAAGGTCGCCGATTTAGCTCTAAGAGTTGGTCATCCTTGTATGGGTCTCTTTTTATTTCTCTCTCTTCTTTTCACTACAAGAGAACAAGTTTCGGTTTAGTATTTTATACCATGTACGAAGTTTTTATACTACGGGTGAAGATGTTAAAACTTACCCTTAAGGGGTGTCTCCTGTAGGCACCGATGTTACTCATCATAGAACATATATAGTATCCACAATGTATACTCCCAGGTTTCTGCTTGGGGGCACTGTGTGTTTTGCATATGAAAATGTTAAGTAATGCTTTTAACAGCCATGTAATGGAGTACTGAAGAAGTAAGTTACACTTACCGCACATAGTGTTTTTATAGCCAGCTTTTTCTTCCTTGCTGGATCATGCCTTCCGTGATGTGTAGTGACATAGAACCTAAATGTCCACTTCGAATTATTTTAGCAAATACAACTTGTTAGTATCCAAAAGTAAATGTTACAAGTATGTATATAAACATATAAGCTAATGAGGATTGTCAATATGTATACGTCTAGAGAATCAATATAAAGTCTTTGTATGTCACCGGGTCCCTATCTATTAAATCAAAGACCCATGCCATGCTCCTCCCGACATCGACGGCTATACAAATCCAGTGGTTGCTGCATGTATTTAATCATAGAACTAGATAAGCTCTTTTGCATCGAATAAAATATATCGAACAAAGCTTTAAGTATAGAGTTGAACTTACTTGAAATTGTATGGTAGCCATATAGTAGAGTGTTGTTGGAGAATTTTAAAAGCCAGGGCAATGTATGCTGCAACCTTAAGGGACTCTTCCCTTAGTTTCGCTGTACGGATGTGCTCTTTCTCCCGAAGAGTCTTTGCAGCAGCTAGCTCTTTGGCATCCAGTTTCCACTGTTTAGGGTAATTAAAATTTGTTTGGGCTATAGCTTGAGGGTCTATATTCCCGGCTTTCACACTTGGCATTTGTTTGATAATATGCAGGTTAGTTACAACAAAATTCAAAGATTACATTCATATCATATCGGAAGGATAAGGACTTACAGGCACCACGTGCGAATTAAATTCATCTCCATTGCTCCCAAGTGAAAGCATGTCTGCATGTCATTGAAGTCAAAGACAATTTTCCCAGCTGGGCTTCCAAATGTGCCGGTGGGGAAGCATGCTTGTACGAGGTCTATGCTCGTTGGGAGAACACATGAGTACCAATCATGGAACCTTCTCATTTCAAGTGGTAGGCGCTTTGGATGTCCCGGTTCGGTAGGAAGGCTTGCCTCTTTCATACGTTTTAGGGCAATCCTTTGACCATTTGATGGCATCAACATTTGGATACTGCTTTTGCAATTTGGTGGAGTTTGCTAGTGACGGCCTCCTCGAAACCCCCGTGATGGGACTTTTTAACTTGGTTCTCGGGCTTGAAGTGGTCATGGAATACCACTTGGACACCGATTTAGACGTCTTTCATCGAAACATAAATTGGCCTTATGGTGATTGGATGATTCTTTCAAAGTTCCCATTC
The DNA here is from genome assembly GCA_904845875.1 of Miscanthus lutarioriparius. Lineage (NCBI taxonomy): Eukaryota > Viridiplantae > Streptophyta > Magnoliopsida > Poales > Poaceae > Miscanthus > Miscanthus lutarioriparius. The sequence continues at coordinate 51,872,650 of CAJGYO010000003.1, read as the reverse complement.
GTGCATGTCCTCATCTTCTTGTGCATCACCTTCTTCAGGAGGCACTTTCGTTGTTCATGTATCGGCTATGCTTGTTGACAAGAGGCGTGGCATCTCATCATGCACTTGCTCTTGTATGAGTGAAGAAGGTTGTGGCATCTCATCGAGCACATGCTGCTCGCTAGGAGGCGGGGAAGAATGTGGCATCTCAGGAATGTGGTGGTCACGAGATGGTGAAAATATCTCCCGACCTCAACAACTCACTCTAAATTTTGGAGAGGGGATGCGGCAAGAAGCATCAATATAATGTCCTGTTTGTGCGGGAGGATGAACTCGCCCAATAACGTCTCTCGAGTAACACCACCCCTCGGGAGTTGCGTAGTCTATCCTCCACTGCATGAACTCGGGCTTCACTTGGTATGCACCTCGACCCTAATGTAGTCCGGCGGTATCTTATTATTATGGTGTAAGCCACCGGAGGATGTGCCCCACCGTTGCCACCTCCATCACGAGTGTTCTCACGTCATTTGAGAAACACCAAGGTGCAACTAGTTGGTTCCCGTGATGCGATCGACGGGGTTGTGGCTGATGGAACCTTGGGCACTAGGAACTTTCGGAGGCTGTCCACTAATGCCGCTTCTCCCGCAGCGTCCACTAATATCCGTAAGTCCATGAGATGCCCTTGCTCCTTCAAAGACCTTCACAACTAGAGCCTTCACTTGGAGCTCAAGATTAGTCTCCCCGGTCTCTACCATGTTTCTTGTACATGTGCATGTCCTCTTGAATCCTTGCTTCTAGGTCGTCCTTTTCCCTAGCCCCACAGTGCGCCTATGTGCTCCTTGTTTCCCAAGCCAAGGCTAAGCTTGTCCCTCTCTCTAGAAGGATTGAATGAGCCCTTCTCCTTGTCTTGACATATTTTAGTATCCTTGATCTCGCCTCTTGGGTCTCCGGCTTATCAAACTTAAGATTACCGCGATGATTCTATACTCCTCAGATATATCCAATTCTTTGAGCGCATCTTCAAATTCATCACATCGATATTCCCAGCAGACTACGGCCTCTTCGTCCATCTTCCTAAAGTGCTCTTCCTTGGTATAGTAGCCACTGGGGCCTAGATGATGGTGGTGTTTGTTCCTCTTCACCAGCTTCGGTGTTACGGGCACTAAGCTCCAATGCCTCCCGGTGAAGTCTTTTTGAGCCACGAGCTCCTCCCATTGACTAGGAGTTATTTTGTCGAACTCGTTGAAGGGAGTTAACCCTTTTGGATGTACTTCATGTTGAGCTCCGACCTCCAACGTTGGAATGACTCTCCCATCATCCTGAAAGCATTTTTTACTAGTTCGTGCTCACCTCCGGCAATCAAAAATTGAGCTTCAATTTGCCTATCCCATAGTTCATTCTTTTTGTTCTCTGGTATCTCTTTCTAGTTAGGGATTGCTGGGTTCAATTTATCTCTTACTAGGGCCCCGATTACATTCTGTAATCGTCCTCTTAATTCCTTCGACTCAAGGATCTCCCATGCTTGCCCGACCTCCGTTATCACATAGCATGCCTTATCTAGATATAGATTTCCTTTTCTATCCCTCATTTCCTCTTAGGCTTGGTAGTCGTGGTTGTGTCTTGAGGTTATGGAGCGGAGGCATTGTGATCTGTCTCTCGTGGTCATTGCCTCTGCTCTCCTTTCCTCTACTTCGTCTTGTCTAGCGAGATATCGTGGACGTCGACGTCGTCTTTTTTGAGTTTCAGGAGGGACCTGTATATACAACAGGTCAAAGTGTTAGCAGAGGTAATACAACCAAAGCTTTAGCAAAATTTACAAGCTAAGGCTTTTTTCCTACCTCATCGTTGGTCAAAATCCTTGTCCAAATCTTCTCTGTTAGCCTCTTTACGCTTCCGTGGGGAAAGGATTCTCGGGACTTACATATCCCACTTCTGAGTCATCATCATCATCATCTTATTCTTCTTCGCGTTCATCAGCCTCTCCTGCTCTTCCTTCTGCTCCCCTTCCTCCTCGTCACACTGCTCCTGAGTAAGCATCACTTCTAGATCCTTTTCTAACTCATTATCAACCTGCTCCTGAGTAAGCTGGTCCTCTAGTGCTTGCTCCTCATAGGTTGGTCTGCTCATCATGCTCGAGGCATTGGGCTACATTGTCTCGGTGTCCATGACATTATTTCACACTTTGTTCTAATAGATGCAAGATAGTGTGCTTTAGGGCACGAGAAGGTATAAGAAATAAAAAGGTCTATAAACCAAAGTAGTCCTATAAAACAACAATATATCAAAAACGAGTAGTAGCAAGAGTAAATGACAACATGTCAATCATCATCCGATCCACGAACTTGGAGCATCAAGGCATCATAACAGAGAAGAGAGGAGAAGGTAATGTAGGGGCGGCTGCTAATGATGCCAAGTTCCTCACAAGTTCTTGATCATCAGCTCATATTCCATATAATGTATAGACTTAGACAATTTCATCATCGGTAAAACAAAGGAGAGGAGAAGAGAGGGAGAGTTGGCAAAAAAAGCAACAATCTGCTTAACAAACATAGAAGCAAAGCGATGGCAAAAGTAGTCAAAATGTTGCTTAATGACATAGAGTAGTAAGTAGTAAGTAGCAACCCACGGTTTGAGGCTCTTGGCCCATGCATAAGCCCACCTAGTAGTAGTAGTAGTAGGAGTAGGAGGAGTAGTAGTAGTAGGAGTAGTAGGAGGAGTAGTAGGAGTAGTGGTAGGAGTAGTAGTAGTAGTAGTAGCAGCAGCCACAGTTTGGGCTATTGGCCCATGCATAAGCCCACCTAGTAGGAGTAGTAGGAGTAGTAAGAGGAGGAGTAGTAGGAGGAGGAGGAGTGGTAGTGGGAGTAGTAGCAAGTGAGCAGCAGCCACTACACACCAAATATATAAGCAAAAAAAGAGAAAGAGTAGTAGTAGGAGCAGGAGGAGTACTAGGAGTAGTGGTAGGAGTAGTAGTAGTATTTAAGTAGAAGAGAGTAGATCTGCATATCATCACCGACAAAATTGTCATTTATATAAAAAAAAATAGAGAGGGGCTACATATATGGTCAAATGATAAGAGAGGAGAGCACACTGCTACTATGGTCAGCAATGAGAAGAGAGAAGAGAGCACCAACAAGTAGTAGGAGTAGCACTAGAAGAGAGAATAGAGCAAGTAGCACCTGAAAGCCCTTTGCCTCAGATTTCAATTCACATTATTCATCACATGAGAGAGAGAGGAGGAAGGTTCCAGAAAAATCTCAGATTGCATTCTTAGTTGGCCCGTGACTACTAGGTCCTCCCCAAACTAAAAAAGACAACTCATAGCAGAGTAGTAAATATAGGAAAGCAGAGTAGTAGTAGTTAGGTAGTAGTAGCTGCACAACAAAGTAAGCAAAAAGAGAGGAATAGAGTATAGTACATGTAGTAGTAGCGGTGTGAGTAAGAGAGCGTTAGCATGGGTAAGAGAACAACAAAGAGCATAGTAAACTAACCGTGCCTGGAAATTTACAAATCCAAATGACATGCAACAAGATAATTTAGAAAGCTTATAAATTTTCTAAAATTCATTTTCAGACCTCAAGGCATGATTCCAACTTTTATCAGGTCGAAATCACTTAACAAGAAATCTATCTTCAAAAGACACAGAAAGCAAAAAAACTAGACTGAAACTGAGAACAGTCATATCTCCTAAACTACTTGGCCAATTGCCACCAAATTTTAACACAAGCTAGTTTAGTAAGTTAACTACAACTTTGGTATTCACATGATTCCCAGCAAACACCATTATCAAAGCCTAATTCACCAAGTGCTAGAAACTGTCCAGAATTATAAAATGCTAAAATTAAATATTTACTTATGTGCCAAACATGATTTCGACCAAACCAAGTGCATCACAAGTTCACACATGATATAAGATCACCAGAAAAGTAAGGTGTTCACCACCAATTCATTTCTTTTAATGTCTTTCTTAATTTATTTAGTTATTTAAGTGGAATAATGAACATATATGAAAACTACACAGTTTAATCTACAAAAATTACAGTTCATACTACATGCTCCAAATAGGCTACTATAAAAATTTCACCTAAAGTTACCAATAGAAACATCCTACACAAAAATAACAAGGCAGCAAGGCTAATTTTGGCCTAACTTAGAAACCCTATTGAAAAATGTCAAACAACAGAAGCAATATTTTTCCTAGCTTCATGTTAGTGTCATGGAAGAATGGAAATGAAAACCATAAACGTATACATTTGAAGATCTAAAATGAAAAGGTCAGTGATGAGATTAAGAGCAAGCGGCGTGAGATAGCACATTTAGAAAGGCGATTAAGGGAAGCTTGACCAATTAGAAACATACACTAGTATATTATCTGTAGTCAATTAGTTTTCAATTACTTTGTCTCCGAATTGTTACATATTAAACTGTTGCAATGATTTTCCGGTCTCACACTAAGCTACTTGGAGCAGGTCAATGAGAAAGCATTTGAACTTGAGGTACCTAGAGTAGAGAAATACGTATTCACGACAAGTTACAAGTTACTGACGACTTCCACAATGGATCATCCTTATTTATTTGTTGGGGCCTGGGTGCCGTTTTGGTTTGGTGGCAATATTGAGCGTGTTTTTGGCGTGTAAATGCAAGTGATGTGGCGCTCTCGCTCTGGATCCTTTTGGGGTAACGTGAAAGTGGAGGGGCTCCAACTTTTGGGATGATCCACTATGGAAGTCGTCGTAACTTGTAACTTGCTTCCAAGAACGACGCCACGCCATCCGTCATTGTCCAAGTTGGTGATGTTTCAACATCGAGCTACTGTAATGTCGGCATAAGAAGTGCTTAAGGTAATAACCTAAGAATAGACAACCTAGTACAATGTATGCTCAAATCATCTGCAACATTGATGAGAGAGTTATACGAATGTTGTGTCAGCCTGAAGAACAGATATGGATCTGCGTACCTACAATCTCTATTGCTCTAAGAAAAATATTATGCGGACACTGCAGATAGAACAATCTAGAAATAAGCATCTAAGATAAGCCCATGCAAGTAAAAAGATCAATCATCATCAACACATATCCACGGGGCTGGCGGCTAAATTTTCTGAGCGGTAATCTTTGGTCAACAGCACAACAAAGAATTTAGCAATATAATAACATAGAGCAGAGAGGGAGGATCCATCCGGATCGGAAAAGAAATTGCCCTTCTCGAGATGGTGTTGAGATCTTGAAGAAGATAGCGCCTCACGACCTTCACCGCCACCTTCTCTCGATGCCGATGGAAGGCGGATGATGCCGCCTCCATGGTATGGTCAAACCCTAACAAGGGAAACGGGCCGAGGAGAAGGGGACGGAGGAGGGATGAGGCCGAGGAGGAGACGGAGGACATACAGATCAAGCGCGAGCCGTCTTGGCGTGCACCAGTGGCGTGACCCACTGCACTGGATGAGCGCGTGCAGGGTCATAGAAGAGGTCACCACACCACCTCCGGCCACCCGCCGCCATGGCCCAACACGCCACCGCCACCACACAGGTCAGGCCCGCACCTGTGCCCTCGCCCAAATCCATGACCCACCGCGCCACACTGGTCATCGATGAGGGAACGAGGAGGTGTATGGCGCTGCGCCAAAGCGGAGGTGGAGGGCGGCACCGGGCTCGCAGGAGGCGAGGAGGACACCACGCGCCAAACCCTTAGGCTGCCATTCAAGCATACTGCGACCCTGCCGGCCTTTGCGGCGTGAGGAGAAGGGGTGGTGGAGGACCAGGAGGAGGAGGAGAAGGAAGAGGAGGAGGATTAAGGGTGGCGCCACCACGCGGAGGGCGGGCCACCCACGCCGAGGAGGACAAGGGTGACTTGGGTAGGACGCGCCGGAGGAAGAAGAGAGTATTTTCACCCGTGCAGCTCTTGTTTTTATACTCAGACGATTTGTAGGGCGGTTCCCAGATCTAGCCCCCCTATAAATGCATTTTATTTTATTAAATTATTAATTCTGTATTTTTAAATCATAAAAACACAAAGTAAATGTATATAATATTTTGTATTATTCTATATATGCACAAATATATATAAAAAACAATTGTAGTCATAAAAGTTGTAAATATAACTCAATCTTGTCATGTGACTACAATTTGAATTCTAAAATTTAAATTTTAAAACATCGACTACAATTTTAGGACATTAAATGACCTAAAATAAAAATATTGTAAACATAAAAGTTGTATAACTCATCAACACATACAACTTTTATTTTGGTCATCTTGTCATGTGACTTTGTTTAAACGATTCAAAATTTAAAATTCAAACAATTTCAACTTGAAATAATATTTTGAAAGAGTAAATAATTTCAGCTGAAAAACTCATGAATACCAAAGTTGTAGAACTCATCAATATGTACAACTTTTATTTTGATCATCTTTTCATTTGACCAAATTTAAACAGCTTAAAATTTTGAATTTCAATAAATGCCAACTTCAAACAAGATTTTGAAACCTTGATTTCAACAATAAAAAGTCGTTGAACATAAAAGTTGTTGAAGTCATCGATTATCTATAACTTTTATTTTGTTCACTTCTTCATGTGCCAAAGTATTAGTAAGCATTGATCATAAATTCACATATGACTCATAGTTTTATGAACTATAATGGAGACATGTTGATTTGTGAACAATGTTTACTATCACTTTGTCGATGAAAATAACCAAAATAAAAGCAGAGATCTTGATGAGTTATACAACTTTGGTATTCATCATTTTTTCAATTTGAAATCATTTAATGGTTGAAAATCTCATTAGAAATTGTCATTTTTTAAAATTTGAAAATTTGAATTGCTTAAACTTTGTCAAATGAAAAGAATGACCAAATCAACACAATAACTTGATAGGGCATGATTTTAGAAAATTTTAGGAAAAAATCATCACATTTAGAGCTAGTACGAGGAGAAAGACTAGTTACAAATTTACCCAAAGATTAAAAAAAAAAATCACAACTGTTCATGATGATCAATGATGAACAAGTGTGATTTATCTTTTAATCGTAACTAAAACCTATAACTAGTTTTTTTCCTCATACTAACTACAAATGTGATGGTTTTTTTAACTTTCTAAAATCATGCTCTATCATTTTAGTCTAGTCATCTATCTTTGTCACTAATTTTGAATAATTCAAATTTTGAATTTTGTAAATGACAGACTTCAAACCCGATTTTAAACCACTAAATGATTTCAAATTGTAAAAAGGTGATAAATATAAAAAGTTGTTGAACACATCACTATCTAGAACTTTTATTTTGGTCATCTTTTATTTGACAACAAATTTGAATAGTTCAAATTTTGAATTTCGAAAAATGACATCTTCAAACCTGATTTTCAATCACTAAATGATTTCGGTTGTAACAGTGATGAATATAAAAAGTTGTTGAACACATCACTGCTCACTACTTTTATTTTGGCAATTTCTTTATTTCATAAAGTGTTAAGTGATTTCATAAAGTTTTAGTAGTAATAAAGTGGATGTTGAAATAGATTCATCTCCTGTTGCAAAAGGTAGTCTCACACATATGCATAAATATAGTCTCACACACATATATAAATATATAGTCTTACACACATACATAAATATATAGTCTCACACGCATGCATAAATAAAGTCTTACAAACACACACTTACACAAACACTCCACGTTCAACAACTAGCTAGCCTACTTGCAACGACTTTCTCCCTTGACACCTTTTTGTTCTCATAGCAATATGTCTTTGGGTAGGTTCTTTTCTCACAACACCGATCTTCTTAGAAAAGTCTGTGAATAAGCAGTATCTCATCATAGTTATTGTAAGCTTCAACATCGTCCGCCATCAACTCCGATAATGTCTTTTGTTTCTCGGAGAGGCAACCACGTGCTTTGTCTTCTTCTTCGGGGAAGTTACTTTGTGGGTTAGACATATAGAAAACTTGTGCGACACGTGAAGCGAGCACCCAAGGGTCATCTTGGTAGCTTAGATTCTCGAGGTCTAAGACTCTCAATCCGACCTCGTTAGAGTTGGTGTTGTTTGATCCGGCTGCACATCGAAACAATGCCACCGTTATATCCTTCCATAGTCAAGTTCCCATATCTCTTCAATGATGCCAAAGTATTGGATCTTTCGCCCTAATCCATCGAGAGCCTCTATTCGAACGCTTGTTGTTTTGGTTCACATATTTACCATCCTTTGCGTGGGTATAGTACGTATACCCATTGATGTCATAAGCATTCCAAGATGTCACTTGTCTCGATGGCCCCTCCGGCCAACCTCACTGATGGTAATAGAGTCTATGGTTTCTCCAGCCCGGTATGTTTTGGTCCTTCAACCATGTAGTTAGTTGTTGCTTATGTTGTTTCATGACCCAATCATCCGAGACGACCATTTCTCTCCGCCATAATGATAGCTAAGTGTTCATCAATGTACGCGGTTACATTAGTTGTGTACTCTAGAAGACATTCGCGAATGTGCTTGACTCACCTCTTTGTAATCATGGTCGATGAACACTTTTCTACCACTAGTGTCCTTCCCAGCCAGCCTACCCTTATGACGAGAATCAGGTTTACCAATCCCTTTCTGTACTTTTAGGTACTCTTGACAACACTCGATGACTTCTTCAGTACTGTAACCCTCTATCATGGAGCCCTCTAGGTATACTCGATTATGCACGATACGACTTAAAATCCGACATGAACTGCTCAGAGGGACCACATTTCATGCAAGTAGCAAGGGCCCAGTACTGGGGATGTCGATGAACCATGTGAATCATGAGATGTGGCATTATATCAAAAAAACAGGAGGTAAACACATCTCTAGTTGGTTTTGTGTCTCCACCACAAATTCATGTAGGTCACTCAGCTCTTGCTTGCTGAATCATCTTCTGGTGGAGATCTTCAAAAAAAAGTAGCACATGTGGGTGATGGCTATTTTCAAGAACTCTAGCTTTATAGCCTTGATTGCAATAGGGTAGAAACATCATCGACATTACATGACAATCGTGAGCCTTCGCGATAATGTTATCGACAAGTCCTTCATCAACACTAGCTTCTTCTTACATTTTACTAAAAACCCAATGGGGACTTTTGACCCCCCCTCAAAAATGCATATAGCTCTCTTCTAAATGCAGTGTTAGGTTGAAGCACGCCATGGGCGAGTGTATTTCCATTGTCCTCGAGATCTTGAGTGAAGTATCACATTTAGCTCACACACTTCATATGTCTTTCCGTGCTTTTCGGACCATCCTTTGACTTGCCTCGTGTCCATCAAGGTAGTAATGAGACTCTCAAAGACATTCTTCTCTGCACGTGCATAGCATCAATGGCATGGGGGACCTCCAAGTCACACAGCTAATAAGGTAATCTTGAAAGAAGATAGATTGTTTCTTGAAAGGTGCGCCTTGACGGGAGGTGTGCTTCTATCCCTATTACGTCCCATCCGGTTCTTCTTTCCACGGCATGACACGTATGTTTTTTCACCATTCTATACACGTGTTCTCCGTTATGGCGTCTCTCCGGAGGGCTCAATCTCCGGTGTTGTCATAAAATCTAAAGAACAATTTGTTTGCAGTACTTGTGGCTTGTCTTTAAGAAGCGCTTCCTTAGATAAACTATCTTCTTGGATGCATCCAGTACACCCATGTAGTACCATCCAAGCAAACCAAGCATCCCGTCTTCCCTTTGATCCCCATCCGGACAAAGCCAAACAACACGGGATAAACATTGGCGTAATAAATATTATTGCACTACATATGAAGTCCTCCTTTGGAGCGCATCGACATTGGCTCCCATGCCTCCATAGCCTCCATTTCTTGCATCAAAGGCTCGAGGAACACGTCTATATCAATGCACAGTTGTTTAGGGCCGAGAATAAAAATAGTGAGGAAAAATTACTTTCTCTTCCGACACAACCACGTTGGGATATTGTACATGGTCAAGATCACTCGGCCAAGTCTTGTGGTCGCTCATCCTCTCATTAAAGGGATTCATTCCATCGGTGCTCAAGCCAAACCGTACATTCCTTGGGTTATCGGCTGAATTCTTTGTGTTTCTCATCTAACCTTTACCTTCACCACAATCATTGGGTGTGCAATCTTATCATCATCCACCTTGCGCTCATCATCACACCATGTCATGAGTCGCGGCTTCTTTCCCCAGGGTTTAGGAAGATACGAAGATAAGCGGGTCCGATCAACGCGTGTACCACATTACCAAGCGGAATTCTTCTCTGCTTTTGCATCGTTGCCTAATAGAGTGTCCTCACGGGGTGAGATTCTTGTACCACCTTTTTGTACCCTTCTTATTCCTCTTTTTTTCCCATGGAGGCTTCGTCCCCACAGGTAAGGTCATTGTTCTTGTATCTACCGGGCCACATCGGGGACATTTATCTAGTGACTTGAACGTTTCACCAAAAAAGTATCGATGGTTGGGGCATGCATGGATTTTTTCAACCAGTGACCTTCTTCGCTTGGTATGTGTATGGTGGGAATCGAGTTTGGTTGTGGCGCACCCATGACAGAGATGCAATAGATCATTAGAAACTACAAATCGACCGACCCATACTTAGCCTTGAGGATGAGTAGCTCAAGCATTAAAATATAGCGATGTCCAATGTGTTGGACAACCCTTTTCAACACCATACACGTCTCCTTCGATGCTTTTTGTCACCTTTCCAAATTTTCTAGACCTTTCGGCTATTTAGTAAAATCTCTACGGTCCAAGGGCTCAATTATGTCCTCCAAATCATCTTCATCCCCTCGGCTACGTCGCTCCACCATCATTATTGGCACCACTTTCGCTGCATATTACCATCCCAACCACCAACTGCAAAGATCACCACCTTTGTTCATTGCCAAACTCCGAATCCATTCGGTGCATCAAGCTCTCATGAAATATTGAACAGAATTCTGCTGGTTTTGTCATCATATTCCTCCCTCATCCTCGTCAGCAACACAACCGCTTCACCATGATGAATCCACACCGTAGTCCCCTCAATAAATCTCGCATAATCAAATGTGATCCGTTGATAGTCACATCCCGTCTATGCCATACGCTTCTTGCAATCTTACAGAACAAATAATTGTATCCTTATTCTCTATCAATGTGGATCTGAATGCTTCTCTTTTGCACCTCAATAAATTTATCCACCTCTTCACTTAAACCTCCCGCTTGAACCTTTTTAACGAACGAACTACATATGCAAGAGTTCCTCGTATCTATATCTTTAGAACAACAAACAAAACAAACATAAAGGACTACTTATTCAGATATATATAAAAATGAATCAAATTAATAATTACTTGAGAATAATTGTATATACTTAGGATATATATGAATATAAATCAAATATAATTACATGGAAGCACATACAAACACACATGGTAGAAGAAAAATTAATTAATGGTCTATTTATCATAAATAATTAAAATACATATTTGTTGATTACAATAAATAATTTCAAAGGAACAATTAGCAACAATTATATTTTACCCAATATCTTGTATGCAAACCCTAGTCTAATTTCATCAAACATAAATTTACAAAACCAAAATTAATAAAAAACCAAACCCTAGATCTAGATCTACATGCACATGAAACATCCATAAAACTAACTAATTGTTCACTAAAATCAAGAAACATGGACCAAATAAGGGTATGATCTTGTTCCCTCCCTAATTTACCTTTCGTAGTATATTCCAAACTTGGGTCTAATTTGCCTTACATGTAGCTTAACCACCATAGAAGAAGAGAGAAAGTAAAACTCTAATTACTCACTAACCAACCATTAAAACTTCAAAAAAATGTGAATAGCATTTTCTCACTGCTTACAATCTCTCCACCAAAGGATTTGAAATCCAAAAACATTTCTCCTTAGTAGAGCAATTTTTAGGAGGTGCTCAAGGTCTCTCTCCTTTCTTTCACTAGCTGGAGTGAGGACCCGAGGAGAAAGAAGGTACCGCAGCTTTGCTTTATATATGGTTCATTTGTAGCGGCTGGCCAGATAGAGCCGCCTACAAATCGAAGGCTGTATTTATATCACAGGTAGTGGTGGCTCAATCACCACCACCTCTCACAAATAGAATACTGAGATTGGTCAGTGAGTGAGCCAGCCTACTACAACCACTCCTATTTTTAGGGCGGCTTTGTATGACCAAACACTCGCTGCTCCATTTATAGGGCGGCGGGCTTCTAGTTCTTGTTAATGCATCACAACGAGTAGGGCGGCTCCATCACCGCCTATAAAAATTCTATCCTGTATGCTACAAACCGCTTTTACGAGAGCGTTACATTTTATACCTGTGAGGAGTATACTTTTACACACACACTTCATTTTGTGCCCTTGGTTTCCCAAGTTCATCAAATACGCTACAACATTTAGCTATCACGTTACGTTCTACTCATCTACTACCATTTTGTCACCCATTGCTATCTATGTGTCATGGTAGTCTATGCTAATCAAATTAATGTCTAAAATAACAAGTAAAAAGGTTTACCATATTCAGAGATCACACTGTCATTAATCTAACTAAAAAAGAATTTTTAATCTAAATCTTACTTTATTTATCATATTTTACAAAATTAAATATTAAATTGTTGCTATATCAAATACAGTTTCATACTAGCTATTAATCAAGTATTACGTCAGTTGAATGAAAACTAGATTTTAAGCTCGGAATGAAAAAAAAGCTAGCCTACTACAAAACATAGATATTGTCATTTTTATCGAAGTGTTCTAGAAAATTTGATAGTAACACGACAAAACAATGTAAGCTACAGATCAGGCTTCCAGTAAACATAATGCGCGAGTTTTGAAAATGTGTTACCAGTGATGATTATAACAATACAAAATTCCATGCTTTCTAGTAAACATGTTACACAAGTGGCACCTATTTGCACACATAAGCGGAACATTTTTATGTGCGAGAAATACATAACTGGACAAGAAAGTATTGAAGCCAAATGTTAGTAACTAAAAGTGTTACAAAACAATATATATATATGTTGACCTATAAATTCCTTGGCAGATAAGAAAATTGCTTTTCATTATCATCATGGATGATAGACAATCATCATCATCCTAAATGATACCTATAAGGAACAAGTAGAAAACTTAAAAGGTTGTGTGATGCCAAAGCCTACTTTCAAACTATTAAACCTCAAGACAGCTAAGTGGATGGAGTGATATTTTAAAGAAAAATGTATGACAGGAAAAACTAAAAATAAAAACTATCTAAAATTAGATTGAGAATATTACAGTTACCCCTTAGTTCTATTGTTGAACCCATCACTTATCTCCTAATTTCCAAAAAACCTTATAAAGTGATGTAAAATTTAATATTTTTGGTCATTAGAAAACTAATTGGTATTATAACTCATTTTCACATGATTTTGCTTTCTATGTTCAAAACCAAGTGAGTATTTCTTCTTAAATTCTGAGTCTAACAAAAAGCCTTGCAAAGAAATATCACATTCTTTAGCTTTCTTCCTTGCTGGTATTGAGAAAAGAAAATTGTCTTATCTTTTCAACTTAGTCACAATCCCACCTCTAACATTTTATTCGCTTATAACTACAATCCATCCTTGAATTTCAAATGAAATATTTCTTCAACTACAGTACGTGGCGAACATGACAATGTTCTACCACAAATGCCAAAAAGGCCACAAAAGAAGAAGATCTGTGTACACCTTAAGAACAATATTGAAGCAATTTTAAAAATGCCTTCCTGGCAATCTAGGGCGTATATGGAAACCACCTTGAAGGTGTGTGTTTGAGGGGTGATATTCAGAATAGGACCAAGCATCATTATCAATATCTTTACATATAACATATGAATTCATAGAGAGTTTGAGAATTCAAAACAGTCATATATGCTTCCAACTTCCTTGACCAAGGATCCAGCATACTCCTCGGGTGTATGTAACAAAATTGACTAGGCACAAACAATAGTAACCTGCAATACTTAGAAAAAGAAAAATAATCTAAGAATGTTGCTATACTATGATCAAAAAATGGATAAAGGATCTCAAACCAAAGACAATTTCAATATATCGCCAGCATCGAACTTATTACGAATAATTATGTTAATATAATTGTAGTGACTGACCTGAATTGAAGCTTTTAATCTCAATCAACATTGGAAAATCTGCTTCTAATGCTTTGGTCCATTCGATGTTAACCCATTGAATCTTATAATAAAGAAACATGGTTATGGATCTAATGTTATTGTAGTGCGTAAAGCATATATAGAACTTTTGCCAAACTGCCATATCATCTGATGCATTCATATTTGCTGGTCCTCTTGAAATCTTCCCCTTTTAACTTAATAAGATACTTGCTTCAGCAATCGATCTTCCTTAAATAATTTTCATTTCAAATGTAACATACTGCAAATGGCTTAAGTGTTCGATATATTTAGAAAAAACTTCGAATGACTTCGATAGAAATAAAAGACAACCTCACTAATGGATGTTATTTAGAAAGATAAATTGTATTTTGGATATAAACAAATGGCTAACTTCGTTCCCCCTCCCTCCACTTAATTAAATGTGATTGGAATAATCTTTATGATACTTTAAGGTAAAGCGTAGAAGAATATCAATTGTTTCCCTACCCAACAGATACTAGAATTACTAGCAAATCCATTAAAAAGAAACATAGCTTGAATCCAAAGATCCATCTTCTCCGCTTCTTTTGCATCTCCTGGTTTGTAATTTCACCAATCTTACCTATGTGGTATATCAATTGTTTCACTTTAGTGAGTAAAAGTACACATGAGAGTTCAGAACTTTTAGACTAGCTAGTAATCCGGAAACGAACACCTTTTCATCCATATAGGTGAATAATATACCACTTAACATAGGTTAGTCATTTAACATTAGGCTATCTAGTTAATTGCATCCATCTTGACCTTTAAAATCAAATTTGCAGCCTGTGAATAGACCCTTGCATTGCACCGTTAGATTGGCCTTAATATTTACAGTTCAGATAGTGCTGCGTCAAAAGTCAGCCTCGCCTCGCCTTCCAAAGACAACTTCAAGAAAATTTAATTTACTGTATGTACAGAGAGGGAGATGATGGGTGGAAGGAAACCTTGCTTCACCTCTGTGGTTTCAGGTTTATGCTAACACCGATTACCTGCCCAACATGTGACTACCACGCACACACACTGACGAGAAGAGTACTGAGCAGCAAAGATATTTTACCCAAAAGAGGAGGAGGAAGGTAGGGATAGGAAGGGGAGAACGATCTATTTCACTCTGTTTCTTTGCCTTCGTGGCAAAACACCCTTTATATGTCGGTGATTGAATCTTGAGGTTTGACCACCATGACAGTACACCCAGCACAACAGAGAAGCTAAAGATTGGATCGGAGGAGGAAAGAAAAGCTTTCAGGAAGCTGTCAGTTTAGAAAAATAAGTTTAGGGGCTAGCTGGTGTGGAGTTAGGATTGGGCGTGCTTGCATAGAAGAAGATTTCTGTCTGCGCGCCAAGATTTCCGCCGTCCAGCAAAAATTCGTGACTCCATCTCTTATTCTCGCGTAGGGGCCTTTATATATCCCGAATTATCCTGATTTATATTATCCAAATCATATAGCACTTTATATATTTATCGTTGGCTGTAATTAGATTTGGGTTAGTCCTCCTGGTACTGTGCGCCTAAGGTTATATATGACGCCTGAGTTCAATACCGCTACTTTATGTTTTTTTTCATTTTCTAGACAACCAGATAGATGTTTTGTGTTGAATCCTGTGCCTTTGATTAAATTTTAGTAGAAGAAAAGTCATTTTATAAATAGAGATCCAGAATATGAGTATAAAAATTCAAAATTATTAATCCTCCTTTTTAAATTGCAAGTCAGTCCGACTTTTCTAGATACATAAGCTTCTAATACGCATTCTACATATACCATGCCTCGTAAAACATAAGAATCTAACTTTCACATTTTGGAATATAAATAATACTATTTTCCGTGATAACCTCTTTTTAAATAGATTTAATTGGTATATAATATTAATATTATAAAAATTAATCTACCTTGTAAGCATTACAAAGCAATGATAATGTTTTGAATAAAATATTTTTTTTCAGCTAAAGCATACTCTAAAGATTCTGTTTTGAAACATGAAAAATTTTCATGTTTCCTTTTTTATCGGTAAAACATAGTTAGTGTGTAAATAAGTAATATTTCCTATAAAATTTCTGCTTGATGAAAATTAAAAGAATTTATTTTCTTAAAAATTATGCTCAAACGTGCAGTACATCTGTTGTTTATCTTGCATTGTTTTCTCCCACGCCAAAACTAATTTGATCTGCCCATCCTCCGCACACAAAAATTGATCCATGTAATGTTTCAGCTTACGTGCGCACTTTTAGTTTCTGCGAAACAACAGAAGATGGATGGCAAAAAATAAAGTGGCGTAGGAGAAGGCGGAGATCGCAGTATTTTACCGACATAAACACCGTACGATTAAAAAGAGCGGCACGAGAGGGGCCAGGCCGTGCCAGTTCTCAACAACTTTCCCTCGAAATCGGCTTCCCCAAGATTGAACGTGTCAAAGGAGTAGACTCTACCACTAGATTATATTGGATTTTATGTTGGTCCATGCATAGTAAAATCTTTATATTAAAATGAACTATTAATAAAATTAGGAAATGATAAAAAACAGACTAAGAAAGTGTAAAAAATAGCTAAAAAAAGAATTGGTTGGATTTAGACCACCGGCCCTTCTTTCTTGAGAAAACTTGACTTACTCAGTACACTATATTGGTATTTGAGATATGTTCATACCAAACAGTGTCTTCTTTAGGCGTGAAATTAACTATTAAAAACGTTGGAAAATAAAAGATAAAAATATGACTATGGAATTTGGAACTTAGACCCACCTCAAGCCAATAACGCACCAAGCATATACCTACCCACAATTCATCTAGATGTTGAGTGTTGCCTAGGAAATAAAATGTTTTTGTATAATAAGTACAATCCATGAAAATATAGTAAAATTCATATAATCATATCTAAATTGGATAGAAATTATTTCAAACTTGTATGCCATATATGTACTTTTTGTGTATAGTATTAAAAAAAACAAATATAACAACAAAGTGACATACAAATTTCACAAAATGAATACATCTGAATAAAAGCTGGGGTTGTGAACTTATAATCATGAAATCAACTTGATCAGCGGGTTATAAGTTCATTCCAATGCACTGCATCGAGATCTTCACACATTCTTAACATAGTATTATATATCAGACATACGTCGGAGATAGATGAAGAATTTCAATTGCTGTGTGGGGATCATTTGACCTTCTATCTCTGTGTTTACCACAAAATAACTCTATTAATGTCTAAAAGTGAATTAAAATCCAGGAATTTGCATGGAATCATGTTTTTTTTATGTATGTGCTTGTCAAAATTTCCTTAAATGATTTTTAATAGAGGAGTTTATACATATTATTGTCAAAATGGATACACTTTTAACCCAATCGAATATAACTCAAGTCAAACTTTTGAAGTTTGCACTTCTCCATCAAGTTTGGAATTTGTATGAACCCTCAAATTTCGACAAAACCTAACATTTACTACAAGTTAAAGAACATCGAGGTTTCAGAAATTTTGAAAATGATTCACTGTTTTCTATAGTTTAAATGAATTTATGTGTGTCTACCCAAACAAATTCTAAAATGAACCGTAGTACCCTAATAAGGTTCAAAAAAATTCACATTAGAAATATATTTAGCGCATAATTATTGAAAATTTTCAAATGATTTAAATACAAGGTAATACGCACATTATTTACAAAATGGATACATCTCCCACATAGTAGAGTAACATGTAAATGTGTGAGGGATGTGTCTATTTGTGAACAATATTGACTCCTCAATTTCATTAAGCCTGAAACCAAAATCTTTATGGAAAGGTTAAGTGGGTCCAAAATATATTGTCATGTTAGCCATAGAATTTCCCTAAATCATATTTAGATATTTTAGTAATTATTTTGTGGAATTACCATAGATAATCGTAGTAATATCTATATTTTCTTAGAAATTCCGCAAACTTGTATATGAAATAGATTATGGGGTGCCAATCATTCCGAAAATTTCAAGCAATCAGAATAAAAGACGTAGTAAGAGTAATATAATTGTGTGAGAGATCCATTCACTAGAATAATATAGATCACTTCACTTTATTAAAATATAAATTAATTTTTGACAAAAAACTTATGGGCCTAAAATATGCCATGCCCATCTATGAATTTCCTAACCATATTGAGATGTTATTATAATTATTTTGTGGAACTACAATAAAATGATCCTAATAATACCTACGTTTAATTAGAGGGCTTTTATGGGCAGATTTTATTTTCGCGGACATGAGTTTGGGATGGTAAACCCAGCGGGTTTGTGCCGTTGCCATATCCGCTCCTTGTCACGTCGGCAGTGCTGTAAAAAACATACCGGTTAAAAAAGAAAAGGAGAAAAGAAACTAAACAGGCCGTTCACTGGACACAAGGCCATGCGCGGGACGAAAATTTTGATCCACCAAAGGCGCCTAAAGCTCACGCCCAATCTTGGGCTAAATTCGCTGGACCTGAGACTCACTTCTCTGCGTTAGGGTTCTTTCATTTTCCAATCGGCCGCCAGCCCGCACCCGCCGCAACTGGTTCCGGCGCCGCGCTTCCGTCTGAGTGGCCTGTCCATTGGTCCTCCTTCTCCACTCTGTGAAGCTGTGCCCCTCTACTCACGAAGGTGAAAAGACTAGAGATTGGGAGCGAGCCTGTCTGCCGCGCACCGCCGTCGCAGCCGCGGCGAGCAACCTGTGCTGCACCTCCCGCTGGCTGCAGTGACGCCTCTCCAACCTCCGACCGTGCCATCCCCAAGTTACTACTACATTCCCTTTGACAGGGTTTAAAGTTTTTAGACCGATATGCATTTCCTTTCTTGAAATTTTCAATGTGCGTGCATCGGTAGCTTATCTGCTCATGGAGTCGCAGCTTTACTTGCTCGCACAAGCAAGGGCAAAGTGCTAGCATTTTGTCATTCATGTTACAGAATACCTGAGCAGCAGTTTAGTATGCTTTTGTGAAATGTCCTATCATGATGCTGTGTGGATCCATCTTTTTAATAATTTCTGCTTTCATGCTTTAGTAATTATTTATTCAATACTTGCTAGCTTCAGATTAACTTTTGTGCATGGTTGAAATGGGACAAACAAAATGCATAGACTATTTCACATTTTATTTATGACATCTG